>LR749507.1:286758-368365 GCA_902729485.2 Mus minutoides
TCAACTGAGGAATTCCGAATGGCTGAGAAACATCTGAAAAAATGTTCAACATCCTTAATCATCAGGGAAATGCAAATCAAAACAACACTGAGATTCCACCTCACACCAGTCAGAATGGCTAAGATCAAAAATTCAGGTGACAGCAGATGCTGGCGAGGATGTGGAGAAAGAGGAACACTCCTCCATTGCTGGTGGGATTTCAAGCTTGTACAACCACTCTGGAAGTCAGTCTGGCGTTTTCTCAGAAAATTGGACATAGTACTACCGAAAGATCCTGCAATACCTCTCCTGGGCATATACCCAGAAATTTTCCAACTGGTAAAAAAGACACATTTTCCACTATGTTCATAGCAGCCTTATTAATAATGGCCAGAAGCTGGAAAGAACCCAGATGTCCCTCAACAGAGGAATGGATACATAAAATGTGGTACATTTACACAATGGTATTCTGCTATTAAAAAAAATGAATTTATGAAATTCTTGGGCAAATGGATGTATCTGGAGGATATAATCCTTAGTGAGGTAACCCAATCACAAAAGAAGTCATTGGATATGCGCTCACTGATAAATGGATATTAGCCCAGAAAGTTAGAATACCCAAGATACAATTTGCAAAACACAAGAAAATCAAGAAGGAAGACCAGTGCGTGGATACTTCATTCCTCCTTTGAATAGGAAACAAAATACCCATGAAAGGAGTTACAGAGACAAAATTTAGAGCTAAGATGAAAGGATGGACCATACAGAGACTACCCACCAGGGGAGATCCATCCCATAATCAGTCACTAAACTTAGACACTATTGCATAGGACAGCAAGTGTCTACTTAAGGGACCCTGATAAAGCTGTCTCATACAGAAGTGGATGCTCACAGTCATCTATATGATGGAACACAGGGCCCACATGGAGAAGCTAGAGATAGAACCCCAGGAGCTGAAGGGGTCTGCAACCCTAGAAGAGGAACAATAATATGAACTAACCAGAACCCCCAGAACTCGTCTCTCTAGCTCCACATGTAGCAGAAGATGGCCTAGTCGGCCATCATTGGGAGGAGAGGCCCCTTGGTATTGCAATCTTTATATACCCCAATACAGGGGAACGCCAGGGCCAAGAAGTGGAAATGGGTGGGCAGGGGAACAGGGCGGGGGCATGGGGGAGGGAACTTTTGGGATAGCATTTGAAATGTAAATTAAGAAAATATCTAATAAAAAATATTGAAAAAAAAAGAAATCACAAAGGGAGACAACGCTAAAGACAGAAAACCTAGTAAAGAGATCAGGAGTCAAAGATGTAAGCATCACCAACAGAATACAAGAGATAGAAGAGAGAATCTCAGGTGCAGAAGATACCATAGAAAACATTGACACAATAATCAAAGAAATGTGAAATGCAAAAAGCTCCTAACCCAAAATATCCAGGAAATCTAGAACACAATAAGAAGTCCAAGCTTAAGGATAATAGGTATAGATGAGAGTGAAGATTCCCAAATTAAAGGGCCAGTAAATATCTTCAAAAGAATTATAGAAGAAAACTGCCCTAACCTAAAGAAAGAGAGGACCAGGAGAACTCCAAATAGACTGGACCAGAAAAGAAATTCCTCCTGTCACATAATAATCAAAGCACAAAACAAAGAAAGAATATTAAAAGCAGTAAGGTGTCACACGCCCACACATCTCTGACCAGCAGAGACAGTGGGAAGAAATGACATGGGATGCCAAGGCGGTTCAGAGCAGCTTGCCTTCGCAGCTTCTGCTTTATTCTTCTTCTTCTCTCTCTCAGATTTCACACCGCTGCAGCCGTTCACTCACTCACTCTGGTCTCTCCTAAGCTGGTCACTCTAACACTGGTCTGGTCTCTCCAAAGCTGGTCTGGACTCCCTAACGCTGCTCTGATTTCCCTAACGCTTCTCTAGTCTCCCTAACGCTGCTCCGGTCTCCTCTCATCTGGTCTCCCTCATCTGGGGCTGCCCTCAATTTATACTTCCATTCACTCATGTCACGTCACACCACCCAATCATAGACGCACATGTCCAAGGCAGCATGAAGGATTGGCTGATAGAATGGTATCATGAGATGTTGCGCTAATCTCTCCAACAAGTTACAAGGCTGCTTTTATTGAGCACAAGTGAGACTGGGATAAACAAGCAAGGTCATGGGGCTTATCATAGAGCCAGGGCGCCATCTTTGGTCCATGTGGCCGTGCCCGCTCTCCACAGTAAGGGAAAAAGGTCAAGTAACATATAAAGGAAGACCTATTAGACCTATTAGAATTATACCAGTCTTCTCACCAGAGATTATGAATCTAGAAGATCCAGGCAGATCTCATACACACTCTGAGAGAACACAAATGCCAGCCTACTATTAACTAGCAAATCTCTCAATTACTACAGATGGAGAAACCAAGATATTCCATGACAAAACCAAATTTATACAATACCGTTCCACAAATCCAGCCCTACAAAGGATAATAGATGGAAAACACCAACACAAGGAGGGAAACCACATCCTAAAAAAAGCAAGAAAGTAATCTTCTTTCAACAAACCCAAAAGAAAATAACCACACAAACATAAAAATAACATCAAAAATAACAGGAAGCAACAATCACTTTTCCTTAATATCTCTTAACATCAATGGACTCAATTCCCCAATAAAAAGACATAGAATAACAGACTGAATATGTAAACAGGACTCAACATTTTGCTGGAAATGCACTTCAGTGTCAAAGAAAGACACTACCTTAAAGTAAAAGGCTGGAAAACAATCTTCCAAGCAAATAGTCCAAAGAAACAAGCTGGAATAGCCATTCTAATATCGAATAAAATTGGATTTCAACCAAAAGTTATCAAAAAGAATAAGAAATAACACTTCATACTCATCAAATGAAAAATCTACCAGGAAAAACTCTCATTTCTGAATATCTATGCTCCAAATACATGGGCATTCACATTCATAAAAGAAACTTTACTAAAGCTCAAAGCAGAAGCTGTAGCGAGATAGAACCCCAGGAGCTGAAGTGGTTTGCAACCCTAGAAGAGGAACAACAATATGAACTAACCAGAACCCCCAGAACTCGTGTCTCTAGCTCCACATGTAGCAGAAGATGGCCTAGTTGGCCATCATTGGGAGGAGAGGCCCCTTGGTATTGCAATCTTTATATACCCCAATACAGGGGAACGCCAGGGCCAAGAAGTGGAAATGGGTGGGCAGGGGAACAGGGCGGGGGGAGGGGGGAGGGAACTTTTGGGATAGCATTTGAAATGTAAATTAAGAAAATATCTAATAAAAATATTGAAAAAAAAAAGAAATCACAAAGGGAGACAACCTCACACAATAATAGTGAGAGACTTCAACACCACACTCTCAGCAATGAACAGATCCTAAAAACACAAACTAAATAGAGACACATTGAAACTAACAGAAGTTATGGACCAAATGGATTTAACAGATATCTATAGAACATTTCATCCTAAATCAAAAGAATATACCTTCTTCTCAGCACCACTTGGTGCCTTCTCCAAATTTAACCATGTAATTGGTCACAAAACAGGCCTCATCAGATACAAGAAGATTGAAATAATTCCATGCATCCTATAATATCACCACAGACTAAGGCTGGTCCTCAATAACAACAAAAACAACAGAAAGGCACATACACAGGGAAGCTGAACAATTTGGTCAAGGAAGAAATAGAGAAATTAAAGACTTCTTAGAATTTAATGAAAATGAAGGTACAACATAACCAAACTTATGAGACACAATGAAAGCAGTGCTACGAGGAAAAACTCAGTTCTGAGTGCCTCCAAAAAGAAACTGGAGAGAGCCTACACTAGCAGCTTGACAGCGCACCTGCAACACTAGAACAAAAAGAAGCAAATACACTCAAGAGGAGTAGATAGCAGGAAATCAAACTGGGGGCTGAAATCAACAAAAAGAACTATACAAAGAATCATCAAACCCAGGAGCTGGTTCTTTGAGAAAATCAACCTTTAGCCAGACTATCCAGAGGGCAGAGAGACAGTATTCAAATTAACAAAATCAGAAATGAAAAGGGAGATATAACAACAGAAACTGAGGAAATTAAAAACAAAAACATCAGATTCTACTTACTACAATAGCCTATATTCAACAAAATTGGAAAATCTGGATGAGATGGACAATTTTCTAGACAGATACCACGTGCCAAAGTTAAACAGGATCAGATAAACCATCTAAACAGTCCCATAACCCCTAAAGAAATAGAAGAAGCAGTCCTTAATAGTCTCCCACCCCAAAAAAGCCCAGGACCCG
The DNA here is from genome assembly GCA_902729485.2 of Mus minutoides. Classification (NCBI taxonomy): domain Eukaryota; kingdom Metazoa; phylum Chordata; class Mammalia; order Rodentia; family Muridae; genus Mus; species Mus minutoides. The sequence goes on from LR749507.1 coordinate 291,045, forward strand.
ATGGTTTTAGTGCTGAATTCTATCAGACCTTCAAAGAAGACCTAATTCCAATTCTCCTAAAACTATTCCACAAAATAGAAACAGAAGGAATACTACCCAACTCGTTCTATGAAGCCACAGTTACACTTCCTATTCATTCTGTCTTGGAGATGGAATGGTTTCTGTCTAATCAAGAACTTTTCACAATTTCCGTTCATAGATGACTTCATAAAAGATTTTTTTCCTACTTCTATCATGTTTAATGTTCCAAATAGATTTTACAAACTGGTTGAGTGCATATTACTTTTAACTCCAGAAGATAGTATGTGTATTTAAGAGGCATTTAACTATTATAAATTATTTTGATGACTTAAAAATGTCAATACTGAATTGTATATTTTAAAATAAATTTTATTAGTTTAATAAAAAATAAAATAAAAATAAATAAATGCAGTTGTTCCATACTTGGCATGAAAACGCCAGCAATCCTCTGGTGTTTTCAAGACTAGGTATCTTTAACATTACAGGTGCTGCCTTTTAACTCCTGGATAAACTGACAGGTAAGATGGTATGAATGTAAGTAAGGGTTTGATTGACACCCTGCCTGCTGTCAGAGGTTATCAGAGGCTTATAGTCAGGACACTAAAAGCCCCACCTCCCAGAGAGTGGTTCTCAGGGGTCTTCTGGGGGGATCTCTGGCAGAACTCACTGAAAATCTGGGGAAAGCTAAGGATACTCTGCCAATCAAGTGTGCACTGCTTGCAAACGATTTTACCATTAACTTCAGTAGCTGTCAGGAGTTTTCTGAGTTGATCTACAGCTGATGCATCAAAGCTTCTGCTGCAGAGATTTGGAGAAGAAACTCCCCTATTCAAATGCATAGGCTAATAAAGTTATTATAATTAAAAGAAAACACAACTCCCAGCTTCCTGGAAGCCAAAGCAAATAGAAAACACTAGTTACATAATTCCCAGTGGTAGACGGAGGAAGCATGCCAAATCACAAGGTGGGAAGGACGCCTTCTAAAACTAAGTTCTCAGAGCCTGTCCTGTGAATTCTGATGGTGGGATCTAAACAATAAGAGATGACATGCTAGAAAAGGCAGGAACATATTTATTATAAAATATCTTTTATGGATAAAATAAATACCTGCATGTCATAACAGAGGGCCACAGATCCTATGGAGCACACACAAGATCCACCAAAGGGACCAAATCAACCTCTCAGGGCCACCTCAAATCAATGTCCTGCCTTACAACTACAAACAAACAGCCGAGGACCCAGACAGACAGTCAATATTTCCAGGGGTGACTCTTTTGGTACTCGTCATTCTCTCTACCCATGATAACTCTCTTAACACTTTCCAAACCTACCAAGCCTATCCCAGCCCTTCCCTAAGGCTCAGATTCTTACTATTCAAAGCTGAAGCCAGGCTGCACATGGGGAAGACTTGAACACATCCTTTACAGGCATCCAATTTGAAATATAAAATACAGGAATAAATGGTTTTCTGGTAATCTACTTTGTATAAAATTAAAAATAAATTACTGTATTACTCTCCAAAAATCACTAATAAACTGACTTCTGTACAAAAATCAAAAAGCTTTTTCTGAAGGTAGACTTCAACTCAGAATCTTCAAAGCAACTATTTTCAGTTACCTGGACTGGAATTTGAACCCTCCACATATTCAGTAGTTATATAGAAGAAAATCAGGCTACAAAACCAGAGCCGCGCCCTGGACGGCTGAGTCTGACACATGGATCATCTGCCTAACACTGGTTAGTTTCTATTTGCAGCCATCCCTCTCCCTAAGGTTGCTGAAAACCGAGTGAGCTGATCTACACAGTGCTTTTAGAACAGCATCCACTGCCAGGCACATGGATGGCACACATGGGAAGGACGACATGGGAAGGCATGTAGCTTTCAGGCTCACATGTGTACACTCTGTTATTCTGCAGACTAATTTATCACAGTCTAGCCTACAGCCAGTGTGCACTCCTCAAAGAGTAGGCTAGTGTTCTGTTTCAAATGAAAAGCCATTAACAATAGGGTATTTTTAAAAAATTCAGTCAATGTAGACATTTATCAGGGTCACCAGAATCTCTCTTCAGCTAATCTACATTTCTCTTCAATCTATCCTTTACTTACCTCTTGTTCTCAGTAACCAAAACTTTAAAACTAAGAGATAGGAGATTTTTAGAGATAACTATTTTATTAGAACTATACATACACATACGTTATCAGATATTTAATATTTTTTTAGTTCATCTTGAATTCACTTAATATTATCATTCTTCAGAATTCACTTCTAAAGTCATGCTAGCAACAACAACTGCACAGTCATATTCCCTTTGATCCCTTAGGCTACAAAGAATGTTTCTTCCATAAGACCCACACAATGTGTATTTGAGTTCTGCCAGATGTCTGTCTCTTTGGCTCACAACACTTTGGAGAGGTTACACTCACATTCAGAGAAGGGAGCTGCTTACACCATGAAGCACAGTCTAGAAAGGAAAGATCTGCCATCCAGCATGCCAGGACATGTATTCAGCCATCAGCATGAAGAGGCTGAGTGGAGCTCACCTGCACTCTACATCTCCTAAGCTATGTGTTTTCCTATTGCAAAGAGGCAATTGATGCAGGTTACAGAAGATGCAACTCACAAGAGGTAACATTTCCCTTAAAAAAATCCTACTGTTTCTGGTGTCATGCAACAGTAATACTGCATACAGTTATTTCTCTAATGTCGAAAATGATATTTATAAATGCACATATGTGTGGGGGAGGCAAAGGACAAATGGTATCATTCCTCGGAGGCCATCCGCTATTTTTGAGGCAGGTTCTCTCTTTGACCTGCAACTCTCCAAGGCTAGGCTGGTTACTCTGCATCCCCAGTGTTGGGGCTCTGGCTGCTCTAATGGCTTCTGGGAATTGAACTCTGGTCTAGCTCCTCGGCTGATAATGTGCCAGATTCTTTCAAGAGTTCTGCACAGTAAGTCCTGAGAGGTGCTTGTGTTGTGTGTGTTCTAAAAGTTTGTTACCTCACCATGTCAGCAGAACTCAAATTTCATCTGATCCCTTTACCCTTTCTTCAGTTCAGGATGATAGAGGGAAAGAATAGTCTTCATAAAGAGCCAAAGGAAGCACTCAGGAGGAGAGGAAGCCTTGAGAATACGAGGAAGCCTCTCCTCTCCAAGCTGCCTAGTGAGCATCCTAGCATCCCACCCCAGGGTGCTCTGTATTCATGTCTTCTAATTTACCCTTCTGTAGAAAACTGAGGTTAGGATCTGCTCGCTCGGCCAGTAACTGCGTTTCTGGGAGAAAAAAACAAAACAACAAAACTGTAGTCAGCTACAGAAATATAGCAATGTGGCCCGTGATTCTGCAACAGTGGAAAAGGAAGAATGCATTTAAAGACCTGTGGTGGAGATCAAATGTACCTGTGAAGCATCTGCAACAGCTCTCAACTGCATTATGTCAGCCACAGTGTTCACATGGCAGCTCACCATGGGGTCAAGCTCTGGGACATTAGCAACATGGACTTTAGAGATGCTATTTGAATATAAACTAGGAAGTCACATATGAATCTGCAAATGACTTTACACAAGATGCTCTCTTTAATAAAAAGAGAAAGGGATTAAATGTCTGAATTCTTTTATAAACTAATATCTTGGGAAGGCGCACTGGAAAGACTCCAAATTTACTCAATGTTGGAGAAAAAGCAAAAAAACAAAAAGCAAACAAACAAACAAAAATGCTTTTACAATACTGTGGGAGAAGTCTCCTTTAGTCTAAAATAATTCTTTTTTAATGGTCTACTCAGAGACATAGTATAAAGCCATAATGTTTTTATGTAAATATCAATAATAAAAAACAAGACAACAAAGTATCATCAATAATATAAACTAGTCTTTTGTAATGTTTCAGCAATAAATTCTCTTCTTGTTCTCGGGAAACTAGCTTTTTGAGACAGTATGAAGGATAATTTAAAATCTACAATCTCCACTTACTTAGTAGGCAGTGATTCTGTGCCTAACAGCAGTCGCAGGGGTCTGCGATCAGGACGTTTCCAGGCCACTGTGCTTCATATGTAACTGACAGTCTCCAGGAACTCTGTGCGCACTCATAACTACTGTATTCCAACTGCTTCTGGGACCTATTTAAAGCTTCATGTGATCCCTCCTTTTACTTATCTTTGATCATCTATTTTGTCACAAGTGTCTGTGGTTTGGGGTAAGACTTTGTGGGAGGAAGAAAGAAGTCCATGCAAACATTCCAGACCACTCCTGAGGCTTTTCCCTTCTCATTTTAAAAAGATCAAAAAGGACAAAAACCCAGAGTTCCCGGGTGCTTAGAGGCAGGCATTAGTCAGAAGCAGGACCCCGCTGTGGGTGACAAGGACAGATATAAAGAAAACTGTGCTTCCAGGCCTGTTAGGACCACAGTTTCCTTCAGTCTGAAAGGAGTCTTGGTGACAGTGCAGATTCCTTCTCAGAGCCCAGGATCAGCTAAGCAGTGGCCAGGCCCAGTGGGTCCTGTGTCCCTCCAATCCCTTTCAGTGTGTCCCTCCACAGGCACAGAAACTTGTCTCAGGTCAGAAGCCAGTGCTAAAACAGTTGCCAACTGCCAGCCTTCCTCAGCCTCTCTTCCCATCTCAATACCCTCCAGAAGAATGAGTAGCCACAGCCCACAGTCTCTGGAAATAATTCTGAAAAGGAACAGACAACAAAGGAGAAAACTGAAGACTCAAAAAAAAAAAAAAAAAAAAAGAGTGGTTGTAGGAAGATTTGACAATGGCCACTCACTAGGTAAAGGAAAGTTTGGAAATGTCTATTTAGCAAGGGAGAATCAAAGCAAGTTTATACTGGCCCTGAAGGTACTATTTAAAACAAGGCTGGTGAAGGCAGGGATGGACCATCAGCTGTGAAGAGAAGTGGAGATACAGTCCCACCTACAGCATCTTAACATTCTCATGCTGTATAGATATTTCCACAATGCCACTAGAGGTTATCCAATTCTAGAATACATGCCCCTTGGAACAGTCTACAGAGAGCTTTTAAAACTCTGCACGTTTGATGAGCAGAGAACAGCTACTTACAGCACCCAGTAGGAAAACACTCTCTCACTGTCATCCAGAGACATTAAGCTATAGAACCTGCTTCTTAAGCCAAACAGAGAGCTGAAGATTGCAAACTCTGGATGCAATCTTACAAGAGAACCATGCTGCATGGCACCCTGGACTTCATGCTCCCTGGGATGATTGAGGATGATCTCTGGAGTGTTCTCTACCATGAGATCCTACTGAGGATGCCTCTTTTTGAGGCACATATGCACCAGAAGACAGAAGGGTATCACCTGTTAAATTCACAGTCCTTAACTTGGTAGCAGAGGAAGCCAGGGACCTCATTTCAAGACTGTTAAAAAAACACAACTCTAGTCAAAAGTTAACATTAGCAAAAGTCCTTGAGTAACCCTGGATCACAGCTAATTCCTCCAAACCTCCAACTGTCCACAAAAACAAAGTGCCAACTGGCAAATCATTTTAGGGAATCCTGAGCCATTGGCACTGTGCAACTGTGAAAAACTCCCCGCTGAGACCACCCAGACTATCATCACTGCCCCCAGGGTGCCTTGCTAAACAGATAATCCTAGTCCTTGCATCCAGGAAGCCCGACTGGAGCACATGTGGCTCTGCCCAACCCCCAAGAACCATGCTGCTTTTCCTAATTTAGTAATCTGAAGAGAAGGTTCCAATGCAGCTGTCCCCATAGCCTATGCCTCAAGGTGTCCTTGTGAGGGTCTCAATGCAGGAACCCTGTCTGACACCCTAGTGAGCACCTGTGTTATAGCCCTCAAGTGCCTGAGAGTGTGTGTAGCTTACTGGGTTCCCAGGCTTAGAAAATCTGTTGAAATGAGTATGTATCTTCTTTTAAATGCTAAAATAAAGATTTGTACAGACTTCCTTTTACATATGTGGCATCCCCTTCAGGGCTCGCTTGTTTCCAGCCTTCTGAAGCCTGCGTGGAATCTGATCAACCACTGTAATTGGGACCTGACTCTGGTGTTTCTGGATGCTAAAGGCTGTTTCTTATGTTGAAGTTCTGTCATGTGAGCAAACTTGCTAAATATAAAAATATATGTAGAACATCTTTTTTTTTTAATATAAAGGACACAACCAATTATTTGGCAGAACTAATGATAACCGTTGGGAGATACAAATGTGTTCTTTAAAACTGTAAAATGCTTTTCTAACATAATCTATCATTAATAAATTGCTTGGCTATCCTGGTGACATCAATTATTTATGTGATTATTTTGAGTATCAGAAGTTTCCTACTATCTGAACTGCTAGAACAGAGACCTAAGAAAAATCTGTAACATATTTATGATGCTCAGTGTAGTCTTTAATTAAGAACGTCAATACCCTGTGCCAGTTCTGTTAACCCTAAAGGAATTATAAGCTTTGCTGACTTCTAAACAGTGACTTAACAAGAAGATTTCAAGTTAGGGTCTCAATTTTGCTTTCATGAACTTCACCAATATAAGTTCTCTAAAATTCAGTCTCTCAGATATAAAACGTGGCAGGTAAGGAAGTCACAGAGTTGGAATAAAGGAGAAGGCACCATGCCACATGTAAGGAGATCTTAATATCCCTTCTTATTTTTCCCTAAGCTGTGCCTAAACTGTGGATCAGCAGTACACTCTCTTTACCAGACAAGAATTCTGTAGGGCTTAAGGTTTTATTAGTTTACTATATGCTCATGTGTTTTATGTAAAGAGAACTGAAATTTCAGTATCTTTCAAATAGTCCCTCAACTTCCTGAATAACTTCACAAAGCCATACTGAGAAGACCAGATCAAATACCCCAAAGTGACCCAACTTCTAAGTGTACTAACATGCAAAGAAAAGAAGGACTTTCTCTAAGTGAAATCAGGACCTACAGGACATATGCAATGCACACAAGGCTGAACGTGGACCTGAAGCAAGTCTCTACACCTTTGTTAAGTTCATCAGTGCACTGCAGCATTCTGCCTTGGGCAGAATCAGCAAAGCAGACAGTTTTCATTCTCTCTTTATATTGCTTATACACTTCTCTAATATCATCACTTACCCAAGCAAAATACCATTATTTCCTTATGACACTTCAATAAAAATGGCAACTAAAATTAAATATTTTGGCTGTTATCTTCCGTAAAATCTAAGCAAGTGTTTACAAATGTTAGCACCATGCGAAGAAGGCACCATTCCCACAGACAACCTCACACACAGGTGGCTGTTTACTAATCTCTATGTTTTCTTCTTTGAGGCACTGTTCTAGGATTCAGCCCTAATAAATAAATCTTGTATGGTTAATTGCATCACTGCACTAACAATAAAAAAGTTGGCCAGCTTCCATTTTGACTATAAAACTCTTCATGAGGAGAATAATGAACAGAGGAAGCCTACCATATAGAGAGGCATGGGCCTGGCAGAAGAAAAGGTTGTATACACAAGCTAAGCTTAAGCAAAGCTATATAACTAATCTATCTTATATGCAAATGCCAATTTGACAACATTCAGTGGAAATGTGATTATTAAAGATTGTCTAGTCTTTCTTGATTACACTTTCTGCACAATGTTCTTCACCTTGAAAATCTCCCTTAACTATGTTTCATTGTTACTGTTTTAAAACACGTTTTAAAATTAGTTGATTTCAGAATTTATTCTTGCTGGGTTTAGTGGCTTGTTGTTGTATTAGCAGCATCAAAATTAAAAACCAGCCTAGACTACATAATAAATCCCTTTCTTAAAATGCTGTTGCACAATCAAACACATACACATTTCTTTTCCTAACTAAAAAAATGAAAAAGTCAAAGGCTGAAGAGACTTTCAAATGGTCCATGCTAAGGAATGGGGGTCTTACAGATGAGTCGCTGATATAGATGCAGCTGGGCATGGTAAAGCAGTGGATGGATGAGAGGCCAGGGAAGTAGACGGGTGGGGGCCAGGGACCACGCTGGCATACCCGGACATTACCAGGAAAGGCAGGTGGAGAGCCAACTCACGCTTTCTAATCTAACTTGAGGTGAAACAGAAGCCATTGCCTCCTGTTAGATTTAATATTTTCAGGAATATAACCTAGAAGTATTTCATCATGAAAGCCCAAAGGCTAAGAAAAAGAAATAGTGCTTGTGCGAGAACCACCTCACATGTTTTAGGTATCACAAAGGTATTCAGACATTTAATTAGCTTAATTAATGCCTGGAAAAAAGTCAGTTAATGTGCCAAAATAATTGTGCTCTTACTAACAGTGGTATAACTTTTATCTGAGCTATAGAACAGGATTATTCTTAGCAATTGCTCAGTTCTTACGCCATTACTTTAAAGTAAGTATATGCTGATCTTTAAGGAAAATTCAGAGTATAAAATATAAAATTTGTAAAACCCAGGAAGGGCTAGGGGAAGACAATAGGGATGTCTGACTGGAAAACTTAGGCTCAAGAGCTCTTTGTTTGCAGTAAGACTGTGTCACAATAAGCTAACTGAAAATAAGGTACATTAAAATGCATAGCATCCACACAACCTCTGGGCATCAGCCTTGTTGCACTGAACTCTGTATACAGTCTCCTTTGTGATCACATGACTGTGGTTCTGTGAGGTCATGTGATTATGTGGGAGTGGCAACCCATGCTGCTATCAGCACTAAAAGGACCATTCCTATTTCTCTAGCAAGGAAGAGGATTCAAACCCAAAAGCCAAGTTTCTGCTGAATGTACACCGTACCACACTACCCTAAGGCAGAAATAGTAAGACAAACCATAGATGAGTCAGATTGCTTTTGTTTAAGAAAATGAGGTTAAATCATCTGCCATGCAGAACTGCTGGTATCATAAAAGCTGAGAGTGTGATCTGTGATCTGACACAAAGGTGCTCAACTGAGAATGACTGTAATACCAGCATTAAAATAATCTTTCCATTGTACTGGCACTAAGGAGGGAGGTGAACTATTCCATATACTAGAACACCCAATAAGGGCAATGTCCTTTGACTAAAATTATTGTTTAATCTTTTTAAAGCTATTTTCTACTTAATCAACTACTTTCAAATGGAGCAGTTATGACAAGATTTAAGAATCTAGGAGTTGGGGGTGTTAAAGAGATGGTTCAACAGCTAAAAGCACTTGCTACTCTTACAGAGAATCCAACTTTGGTTCCTAACACCCATGTTGGGCAGCTTGCAACCACTCTGGCTCTAGGTAACTGACTCCTTCTTCTAGTCTCCACGGCACCTGAACTCACAAACACACATGCATGTACACATGTGTACATACACACTCCAACACTAACACTAAAAATACAGTTTTTTTAAAAAACCTGGGAGATGTGTCAGGCCACAGGAGCAGCTCAGCATGATAGCACTTGCCCAGAACCTGGGAGGACCTGTGCAGCATCACCAGGACCAGGGGCTTTGGTAAAGAATCAGGGTATAGTGGGGGAATCCTATATAACCAATCTATTAGCCTAACATGTAAAGTTTTCCATCAGAAGAACTTGTGAATTAGATGTACAACTTCACGTTTCAGTATGAAAACCTGATACCCATAGTCTTCCACGCTCTCAACTGTATAAAATGATTATCTGAATACTGACAACTCACATAAAATAGTAGAGACTATCATCCCTGAGACATATAACTCATGAGGGCAAAGGTTGCAGGAATAATTTAAGCCTCTCTTCCACAAACTCAACCAACAGTCTTTGTTTCAATGTATACTCTGGCTTTGTGGAAAGTTTATGATTTTACTAGAAAATGCAGCATGTAAAGGCATCAATGACTTACACTTATATGAGGAACAAAGTTCTGTGTAATAATCCACTACTCTGAAACATACTTTATTTATATGGCAGTGATAATCATGGTAAAAATAATTTTAAAACCATCACTTAAGGACTTATTGTGTAGCCTGTAAGCACCTGCTCTGCATATGTGGGGCACTCCAGTTTGAACTCTATCATTACCAGAGAGAAAAAAAAAATCCCTGATGAGAGGTATGAACAGAAGATGAGAGAATCTTCTATAAATGCTAGTAACATTAGGTACATTATCAATATATATCAGTAAGGAGCAGATTACTGAACGCGTGCTATATTCCAGACACTATTCCAACTAAATGAAAGAGAACCCAGAATACACAGATGAACAAGACAAACGTCTGCTGCTTCACCTTAATGAAACAAAGAACAGAGTGAAACAAGAGAGCGCCAGAGGACTGAATGAGGTGACATTTAAAGAAACACTGGAGGTGAGGGAATTCATGCATGGATTCAAGAAAGTAACAAGTCAAGATGAGGCAAGAGTGAGGGAAAGGCCCCTTTGGTCACCTAGGGAAGAGGACAGTGGAAGAGAAACAAACTGTTCAAGAGTGCAGAGGGGAGTAAGTGTCAACAGGTCTGTAGGCCACAGTGACTGAAGGGCAGCTGAGCTGCCGGCTTTTACCACACAAGCCTTGGTACATCTAGAGGAAGGTAAAGCAGGTACTGAAGGTGCCCTGGCCCAGAATCCAGATGCATTCTGAAGACAGGACCAGAGATGTGCTGGCGGAAGGATGGAGTGAAAAGGGAAGCAAGCTCAGCAAGCTGGGATGAGTCCACCCACAAGTGGATGTCCCCCAGGGTGACCTTCAGGACAAACACTGCTGAACCCACAATGACCCTGAACGCTGTGGCCTAACTAGACAAACAGATTTACTATTAACCAAATATACAAAGAGATTACAGGTCACAGAGATGGGGATTTCGATTTGGTTTTGTTACTTCTAAAGCATCACTAGACATGCAAATCAAGTATTGAGTAGGCAGCTATACTAAGTAGCTAAATTTTCAATGACAGTTTATCTTATAGACAGCTAAACAAAAATAAAGTCTAATCAATAAAATGAAACCTTAACTTCTAACATCTATTTGACTAGTCGATATAACACATTTTCTCCATTATTAACTTTCATTTAATACGTCAATGTGATGCTCTATCACAAAACTCCCAGAACACTATTAAAAACCCTCACTGAACTCTCTTAAGATATCCTAGCAGAATAATTTCACTCAGTGAGTAATTAAAAATGAGTATCAGCAAATGGAGAAAATAGGCTAAATCATTATTCAACAATATAAAAGGTTCAAGTCACCCCTTTGGTAAACTATGACTAGAAATAAAAAGCCAACAAATTCTGTCAGATTGGAATGCAGTTTTCGTTGTACACTAAGTAAGCCCTGCAGACTCAAAATGGCATGAATGTAGCACTCCATGGGCACAAGACTATTCAACAATGATAGGTTTTCACTTACAACAAAATATCATTTTTAAAGATATTATGGTTTTAAAAACCCCTCATCATATGGATAGTTAATACAGTCACACTGTGTGGTGACTTAATGATAATGACCCTCAGAGGTTCATACATTTAAATGCTTGCTCCCCAGTTGGTAGAACTCTTTGGGAAGGATTAGAAGGCATGGTCTTGCTGGAGGAGGTGAGCCACTGGAGGTAGGCCTTGAGGTTTCAAAAGCCTTAACATTCCCAATTAGCTTTCTGCCTTGTGTTTGTGGGTGAGAAATAAGCTCTTGGCTACTGCTTCCCTATCATGCCTGCCTACCTGCTACCATGCCCCCTGCAATGATAGTCATGGACTCCTAACTCCAGAACTATAAACACTGATAAACTCTTTTTTTTTTTTTTTTTTTTTTTTTTTTTTTTTTTTTTTTTTTTTTTTTTTTTTTTTCAACTTTTATTAGATATTTTCTTCATTTACATTTCAAGTGTTATCCAGAAAGTTCCCTATATCCTCCCCCCTCCCGGCCCTGCTACCCTACCCACCCGCTCCCACCCCCATAAACTCTTTTATAAGCTGTGACACTTGGTTGCAGTGACTCTTTATAGCAATAGAGAAGTAACTAAGACAAACTGCCAACAGCTGCATGCTGCCATGTATCAAACCCAACCCAAGTTAGGGTGACCAAATAAACAACTCTGTCTACTCCCAGCTACACCACACTTCACATTTTTGTCAGTTTAGGACTGTATCCTGCAGTTATGATTCTGTAACAGTTGCAAAAACAGAACTAGGAGTCACTGACAGACATAGGGTCTTTACCAAACAGGGAAGAGAGATGCTTTCAAATGGCTAACTCATGAGCACAGCTATGAGCCTTATAAGAACCACCACCCAAGAATGAAAATTGAGAGACAAGTTAAAGGGGCTGGTGACATCTGCCCATGCAGTCCATGAAAGGGAGCTGTCAGCAAACAAAGTTAATGTTTAGCAAATCACTGAAACCGTAAGTATGAGACTACTTAGATTCCTATTTCCCGGTCCCAGAAGTTCTAAAATTAACTAATCTACTCTACAGCACTGGCATCCTGGGCAAGTAATCTAAACCCTCAGCATATGAAAACTAGACAGAAATGAGACATTTACTTTTAAAGAGATACAAAAAAGTCAGATCTGGTGGCAGAGAACTATAATGTCAGTTGGCTCAATGAGATGAGAGGGTCACAGTTAAAGGCTTGCGTAACCTACAGAATGAGTTCAGGGCCAACTTTGCCAACTGAGCAAGACCCTTCCTCAAAAAGAAAAGAAAAAGAAGGGTTAGGAGTGTCATTTGGGGAGGAATCTCCCATTTGTGGGACCCTGGCAGGCTGAAACAGACTCTACAGGAGCTATGGAGTCCAGGCCAGCCTGGGCTCCCAATATCACAAAGACAGAACTGTCCTTTCTCCTCAAAATCTACATTATCAACCAAAGAAAAAGCCAGCTGGCCTTCATCATACTATTATTATTAATTATTTCAATTACTTTTTATTCATTCATTCTCCTCTGCTTATTAGCTGGTACACTTGGCACAGTACCATGCTTACAAATGCTTAGCTTTTACTGATTTAAACTTCTTCTTTATTTTCTTGTTTTTTTGTTTGTTTGTTTTTCGAGACAGGGTTTCTCTGTGTAGCCCTGGCTGTCCTGGAACTCACTTTGTAGACCAGGCTGGCCTCGGACTCAGAAATCCACCTGCCTCTGCCTCCCGATTAAAGGCGTGCGCCAACACACTCTGCTGATTTAAACTTCATCTTGCCTTCTTTTTCTCTATCTTCTCTCACTTCAGGCCTCTTACAGGTGTTGGCTGATTTTGTCAATGTGACACAGCTAGAGTCCTTTGAGAAAAGGGAAACTCAGTTGATAAAATGCCCCTATCAGATGGGCCTGTGGAACATTTTCTAAATTAAACAATTGATGTGGGAGGGCCCAAGTCACGGGGGGGGGGTTGCCACCCCTGGAAAGGTGGTCCTGAATGGTATAAGAAATCAGGCCAAGCAGCCATGGGGGGTGGGGGCAAGCCATTAAGCAGCATTCTTCCACATCACATAAATGCCTCCAAGTTTCTGCACTGCTTGAGTTCCTGGCCTACTTTTTTCAACACCTAAGACGTGGAGCTGTAAACTGAAATGAAGCCTTTCCTCATGAAGGTCCTAACCTAACTGAGACATCTCCCCTATGTCACTATTTAGCATTCATTATAAAACTGAACGCTTTATCATTCTAAGTTAAATGATGCAGATGCAGAAGGTCTTACCTTGGATGATACCATGAAGGCTGGAGTAAAGGGGTAACCAAGTTTCTTTCTGTGGTAATGAAATGTTTTCGAAGTAACAGTAATGTTATGTATACATTTTTGTGAATACTTCTAACTGGGAAACACTGAATCCAACACTGTAAAAGGGTAAATTTTATGAGTTTGAGTCCTTTGGTTTTCAAATAACAGCAGTGTAAGGTCCCATTTTTAGGGGGGAACCTATGTACTTTAGTATCTCAGTAGCTCAATATTGATCATTGATCAGTAGATGACAGATCATTACTGAAGTTCCCAACACAGTCCTAAACAGACAAGGAAGACACTGCATTCTAGAAACTGCTAAAAGAAGAAAATGTAAGACTCATTTAAAACACATTTTTCTTTGGTTGATAATGTAGATTTTGAGGAGAAAGGACAGATCTTGATATATTTTGGTTGTTCAGTGAAAGTAACCAGATAGAACACTTCAACTTCCAAAAGGCACTGGATCTACTTCTGCCTTATTAAAAATGTCCCTTTCCCAGCCATTCCATTAAACCCTACATACTGACTTCTAAAACACCCTTGCTTTCCCGAGGAAAGTTCAAGGTCAAGGCCCAATGGTCATTCTAGCCCTTGCCATTTCGTTCCTTTTCATTGCTACCACACTATATGCTCTGCCCAAAAATATGAAGTCTTGGCTCTTAGATCTATACCTCACCCAAGCTCACTATGACATAATCAGGCCCAAGGACTCACTGTGCTTCACAATGCCAGATTTTGTCCCAAAGCCCAAAGGTTTTTACTTCAAAAAAAGAAAATTATCAAAGGGATGTGGTACTTGAAGCAGGTCTTGAAGTCTACCTGGAGAAAAGGCCACAGTTGACTACTAGTGTAAAGAAATGCTTCCTGTTGGTATCAGGACCTCTGAAACCCATGATATTACATAGGTGTGACCTGCACACCTGTTGCCAAGGCAACAGCCACCATATTCCCAGAATCCACTTGGCTCACCTCCCACCTTTACCTGTGACCATGTCACCATCCATATAAAGAAAGCCCCCCCTTCACTCCCCCTTCCACCACCACCTTGCCCTTCTATCTCTCAATAAACCTCACGTGGAACTGTTTGGCCTGGTATGGTCCTTCTGACGCTGTGTGAAGATCACAATATTGGTGCTGAAGACTTTGGTAACCCAGGTGACTGTGAAGCCTCCACTAGAGAACCAACATCATGTGGACAGCTGCCACCATCATCACCGCCTGCAGCCATTGCTACATCAGTAGACTCCATCTGCTGACACCTGCTGTCATTCACCACATAGATTTCCACCACTGCCGCAGACCATTGCTGCTGTAGCTGCAAGACTCACAGACTTCTACCATGTGAGCTGTGCTGCGTTGGCCTACCACTGCCTCTGGCAACACCGACCACATGGTTCCACACTTCCTACAACCTGACCGCAGAAGCCCGCAAACACACACAGCACCCAATGGGAGCTAAATTGTCTTTGAATGTACCTCCAGGTACCCCACTGGGATATCTCCTAGAAAATCTCTAATCTCTGAAATTAATGCCCAATTTGAGGCCCTCAAAACTGATACACCTCTGCAATAAGGTCTGGATTCAATGCCCTTTAGACAATAATTCCAAATGGCCAGCCGATGGCACGTTAGACCACATGGGTTTAAGAGATCTCCATACATACTGCCAGCAGTCGGGTAAATGGAAAGAGGTTCCATATATTTAACTATTCATCTATCTTCGCTCTCAACCTTCTATCTGCTCCTCCTGTTCCCCAACCCAACTTCTCTTAGCCATGAAATCTCCACACGGTCCACTAGATGACGCTACAACGCTTGATCCTGCCAATGAAGCCACCGCCCCCTCCTCCACAGACCTGCCTCCACGCTGCTGAAAATCCAAACTGCTGCCTCAGTTTCTCCTTCTCAGGCCCCAGAGCCTACTAGCTCGACCTCTCCAGACTCCTCCCTTCCTTCTGTGCCAGCTGCAGGCTGCTCCAAACGCCCTGCATTGGCACCGACCTTTACCCCTCCTATCATGAGTTCTAAGGCCACAGCCAGACCCGAAGTCCTTCTTCTACTCAGCTAAGGGAAGTTGCTGGTGATGATGGTCTGGTCAGAGTACATGTTCTTTTCTGAACTTTCTCAAATAGAAAACAGGCTGGGTTCCTATACTTCTAACTCCTCTAGCTTTATTAAGGAATTCCAGTACATCACTCAATCTTATAGCTTGATTTTCCATGATGTTCATATGATTGTTACTAATAAATTACTTCCTGATGAACTCAGGCAATTTTGGGAAGAGGCAAAAACACATGCAGATGATATCCACCAAATTGATGGAACATATCCAATCGGATCTGAGGCAGTGCCTGACCAAGATCCCAGATGGAATTACAATTCCGCAGGTGGTATCTTAGCCAGAGACAGGTTTATTACATGCCTTCTGGATGGCCTAAGAAAGGCAGCCTTAAAGCTAGTAAATTTTCAAAAATTCCAAGAGGTTGTCCAGGAGAACCCATCTCAATTTTTAGAAAGCCTAACAAAGGCTTTATTGCAATATATTAATCTGGACCCTGAAAACCCAGAAGATAAGCAACTTCTGATGACCTACTTTTTTTCCCCAGAGCTACCCCAACACAAAATCTAAACTTAGGCGTTTGGAGAGGGGGTCTCTAACTCCACAGGCAGAAGTCTTGGCTCTGGTCTTCAAGGTGTACCATGAGAGAGATGAATGAGAAAGCATGAAAACAAAAGTATCACATGCTGGCAAAGGCTGTCTGACCAGCTTCAGGCACTACCCTGGACTGCTGGCCTTCTAAGGCTCAGAGACTACCAGGTCCCTGCTATAGATGTGGTCAGCAAGGTCACTGGGCAAGGGCTTGCCCTACCCCCGGCAAGCCAAGAGGACAGTGTCCTAGGTGCCATCAGGGAGGACATTGTGCTGTTGGTTGCCCTCAAGTCTCACAGAAGTAATCCTCCAGCAGACTTCTTAGGCTTGGCTATAGATGACTGAAGGTACTGAAGCTCCCTCAACCCGACCATGCCTATCACCAGCAGGGAACACTGGGTAACTATCATGCTAGGTGGGAGGCAACTTGACTTTACCCACATGCCCACTGTCAGACGTGCCAAGTACTTCCTGGTCTTGGTGAACACCTTCAAGGAGTGGGTGGAAACATTTCCCACAGTTAACAAAAGGGTTCAGACAGTCTCTGATCTCCTCCTCTGAGAGATCATTCCCAGGTTTGGTGTCCCAGCCTCCCTCCAGTCAGACAATGGTCCTGAATTTACTTCCCAAATTTCTCAAATTCTATCCAAGGCCCTAGTCATCCCCTGGCATTTTCATATTCCCTACTACCCTCAATCTTCAGGTAAAGTAGAAAAAATTAACTGCTCTTTAATAATCACTGTTGCTAAGCTATCACAGGAACTTCACCTTGATTGGATAAAACTCCTACCTCTGGCTCTTTTCAAGCTACGAGCTCTCCCCAAGCAACCTCTCCTCATCTCACCCTTTGAACTCATATATGGACGTTCAGTCCTAACTCTTGGTCTTTCATGTAAATACTCTCCCCTCCCAGACTATCTATTCACCCCTTTACTTTGCCACCTCCATTCTCTCCTATGGAACTTTGCTGACCACCATCTACTGTGGCCACACACTGTCTCCTGTCCACTGCCTGTCAACATTGGAGACCAGGTCCTTCTATCCCCTCCAGATCATCAGCCTGCATCCCTCTCTCCCAAATGGCAGGGCCCTTTTAAGGTATTTCTTGTGACCCATACAGCTGCTAACCTTGAGGGACTCTCTCACTGGGTCCACCTGTCTCACCTCAAACCTTTCATCCCTTCACCTAAAAACGACTCTTCCTCATACACATCGACCCTAACAGGACCGTACTCTTTTAAGCTCCGGAGGATGTTGAGACCACCTACGTTGTCCCCAATCCCAGGAAATAAAACTCCACTCCAGCAGTTGTGCTTGACCTCACTGGATTAGACGTGGGTTTCTCGTCTTCCCCCTGTTGTTCGTTTCCATCCAGGGCAGCCCTTACATCTGGAGATTCAAGGTTCAAGAAACCCCCACAGAAAACAAACAGTCTTTCCAAATAGGGTCAGGAAACTGCTCCATAGCCAGATGCCAGGAACTGATCCAAATTGCTGTCATCCCTGTATCTGTTATCCCATCTAAATATTATAATCTCTATACTTGCTTTCTCTTTGATCAAACAAAAGATTATTGTAGAAAATGGCCAGACAAATATGGGGGCTGCCCATATGTCAGATACATATGCTAAGATCATGGACCAATTATTTCTTCTATTAACACCACAAGACACTCTTTTTCTACATACAAGACCCATAAGATTCCAGGTAGGAGACAGGAGTTGTTGGTAAGCTCTACCATAAAAATCAGCCCAGGTCCCCAGTAAGTACTATCCATATCCAGAGAAAATATGTCTCAATTGCCCAACCCCTAGATATTGTGAAAAAGTAGGGAAGATAATCAAACATTCTTCTGAGATCCTTACCTCTTTGACATCACCCCTCATAAATGGCACTAACTTGTCATTTCGCCTTTTGCTTCAGACCTTGACCTCAGCGTACCAACTCCTTAATGTCACCAGGCCTGGATGCTTTAAAGATTGCTGGCTATGTGTACCTCTTAGAGCTAACTCACAATTGTCACAACCTCTCCAGTGATACTGCCACCTTACCTCACCTTTTGTCAGCTGCCCTGACTCTGATGTTGCCATGACTCCATATCTTACCTCTATCCCTCTCTTTGGCATGGCAAACTGTTTTAAGACATCTGGGACACGTTCTATAGGAACGCTACGTTCCCTAGACTGCAATAGAACCAAAACCCTCGATACATCATCTCTGCTACAATGCCCTCCAGTCCAGAACACGTCAATTCTCTGTGGCACTAAGGCATAGCATCGCCTACCCACCAACTGGTCAGGAGTTTGCACATTGGTACTCCTTTTCCCTGAACTGGGAGTAATCCAGCGAAATGAGCCCCTGTCAATCCAGTTATAGATACGATAGCTGCCCAACATAAGAAGGCAGTTCAGGTCGTGCCACTCTTGGTCATTACAAGAATAGGTGCTGGTACTGGAGTTGCAGGAATAATGACTTCCATGACCCAATATAATACATTCACTTCCCAGTTTAAAAGTGATCTTCAAGAAATGACTGAAACCTGTTGTAGTAAATCTCCAACCCAAATATGCCCTAGCAATGAAACAGAACTCAATATGAATTCATGCTGTGTGCCTAGATTGGGCAGACCTACCTCTACACTACCATCTCCCATATCTATGAGACCACTTAGAGCTTGCAGTTTCTCTAGGCCATGTGCTTCTGCTATACTTTTCTTTTTCCTCCTCCTCCTCTGCATCCTCTCCCTCTTTCATTTTTTCCTCTCTCTCTCTCTCTCTCTCTCTCTCTCTCTCAGCAGGTTTACAGGAAATCACCTGAGTGCTGACTTAATCCTTGTTCGAGAAAGGAATTAACATCAAATATAATTACCCCCAAGGCTGTCCACAACAGAAACTATGCATACTATCCAGAAACAGATCCATTCTTTGGCAGCTGTGGTGCTTCAGAACCAACGGAGGTTAAATGTCCTGACAGCTAAAGAAGATGGTCTCTTTGCCTGTTCCTCCAAGAATGCTGTTTCTAATCCAGGATAGTGAGAAATAAAATCCAGGAGCTCTAGTCAGACATACAGAACCTCTCAGAGAACATGAGACCTCCAGTTCTGGGATTTTTGAAAGTCCTATATGGAAGTGGATATTCCCTTTTGTAATCCCTTTTCTAGCCACCCACCCTCCAGGTGTTATTATTTGCTCCCTGCCTCATTAATAATGTTTCTACATTCCTTCAATGACTAACACAAAAAATTTCTAATCACACTATTAATCAGGTCTGTTACAAGATTACCATCCAATGCCCACAGAAGAGTCGCTGTCCACAGAGGAAACTGATGTGAACATTTACCAAGTGGATCTTGATGGTAAAAGTCAGCTACACTCCAAAATTAACGACACCCCTAGAGAGCAGGAAGCAGCTTAAGAGACAGGACGCCCTCACTCCCTTTTCACCATCGGCTTATCACCTCCCCTTTTCTTCCTTCTCTTTATAACAACAAGAAGGAAGGTATGTTGGTATCAAGACCTCTGAAACCCATGACATCACATAGGCGTTAACTGCACACCTGTTGCCAAGGCAACAGCTGCCATATTCCCACAATCTACTTGGCTCACCTCCCACCTTTACCTGTGACTAAGTCATCGTCCATTTATAAAGAAAGGCCTCCCCTGGTCTCTCTCTCTTCCCCCTCCTCCTTCTCTTTCCACCTCCACCTCGCCCCTTCTCTCTCTCTCAATAACCCTCACATGGAATGTTTGGCCTGGTGTGGTCCTTCTGAAGCTGTGTGAAAGTCACAACACTTCCACTAGTTTTTCAGTAAATAAGTAAAACAAATTATTTTACTACTATAACACATATCTGTATGCTTCCCAATATCTTTCTCTTATCTTCCAAATAAGCTCCTCCAAGTGCAACAATAAAATCTTGAGATTATTTTGCACATTTATTCCCCATCTCCACAGCAATGAAAATCTCAGGTTATCCACGAATACAGAATACTGTGATGGGTACTGAGATATAGCTTCAAAGAATAAACTGGAAGACTTTTTTAAAAATTAAAACTTCTTCCGACTTAGTGTATAAAAGGTTAAAATTAATGTAAGAGCTTCTCAAGAAATACCAACAAGTAAATTAAGGGCATGGTTTGCAAATACATTTTGTGTGTGTTTACTTACATATAAGCTTATCTTTTAAAACTCTCTAAACCTCCTAAAGATACTGCACTTTGCTAAGAAATATTAGACCCAAATGACTCACACTTATAAAGATGAAGCAAAGCAAAGTACATTATGTAGTAAAATTAACACAAAAATTATATTTCAGGGAAAAATTAAACTAACAATAAAAAACCTCAATTAATGAATTTTATAAACATGAAAAACCTAGTGAGTTAATGTGATGACAAACTAGTAAATTCTGCCTAATGAATTTCCTAATCACTCTCCTTTTATTATTATCAGCAGCTGGTGAGCTAGCTATCCCCATACAGATGGAAAGAACAAAACCTTTATGGTAAGGTGCTGACAACCGAAGGTCATGTCATGCTTAACTTAGAGAGAGCAAAACATGTAGGCCTTCACTACCTCGTAATGTAGAAAAGAATGTGTCTTTTATACACATGATGCTATACTAAGGTCATGAATACAAGGCATGCTTTCATCAGACAGCACACGCATTCACACCTTATAAACAATGCCAAAATGAACAAGTAGTCTGCAAACATTAACTTATGTCATCCTCTAGCAGCCCAATGGGATTTTACAGACAAAGAAACACAGTCCTGAGAAGTCATATATCTAGACCAGGTCACATACAGACACAGCCTATTGGTCTCTTGAGGAACCACCACTGTGGAACACTGCTTCAGTCTCACAGTGACAGGTATCATGGGTATCTTGAGCACAGGAATGTGGTACTTGAGGTAGGCCTTGAAGTCTACCTAGAGAAAAGGTCACAGCTGACTACCAGATATATATACATATATCTCCAACAAGTTCTGCTCAGTCCAGAGTTGGGAATGATCTGAGCTCTTAAAAGCATTCTTAGGCCCCTAAACCTGATTGGTCAGCATTCAGATCAAGAACTCTGCTCTCCAATGGGAATGCTTTCCTTCTGAGTCAAATTACAAAATCTGCTTGAATAAGGTAGCATAAACACAGCTACTTCTGACATGTCGAGGCAAGCAGACAGCTGAAGAGAGTGAGTACTTATGATGCTATTTTGTCTTACTACTTAAATATCTCATTCATGGCGAATTTTGAGGGGGTGGTATTCAATAAAAGCTGTGTACTCTGTCTCAACCTCATGCAACCTGCTTTGGCTTTCCTCATATCCCCTGGTTGCTTGTCTGGATATTTTTTTATTTTGTTTTAATTTTTAGTCAACTTGATAAAAGCTAGTATCATTCCAGAAGAAGGAATCTCAACTGAGAAAACGCCTGTATAAGATCTGGCTATAGGGCTTTTTTTTTTTTTAAATTAGTGGGAGACCCCTGCCCATTGTGAGTGGTACTATCCTAGGGCTGGTGGTACTGGGTCTATAAGACAGCATAGTGAGAAAGTCATGAGAAGCAAGCCTCATAGCACCCCTCCATGGCCTCTGCATCAGCTCCTGCCTCCAAGTTCCAGTACTGTTTGAGTTCCTGTCCTGATTTCCTTCAGAAATGGATTATGATGTGGAAGTGTAAGCCAAATAAACCTTTTCCTCCTAACTTGCTTTTTGGTGATGGTGTTTCATTGCAGTAATAGCAATCTTAATTAAGACAGCTGGCTCTTGTGGCTTCCTCACAAAGTGCTATGGTTTCTGGGCTTGCTTTGAATCCTCTTTGATGCTTTATTTGGCCCCAACTCCATTTTGCAAATTCATTTTAACCCATGACACACTATCCTGTCACCATCACACCCCTCTGACCCACACTATCACCCCTATACCCCTCTGACACAGCCTGTCACCCTGATAACCTCTGATCCAGCCACACCAGACTTCTTCCCACATGCTAAACACTACAGCATGGAGAGCTGGTCCTCTCCATGCATCTGAGCACTCAACCAAGAAACTAAGCAGGGGACTCTCATCAGAGAGGCCCTTTTGCCTGTCATTACTGCCTAAACAAGACAGTACAACTACCACTCAGAGAGCACTATCACTATGTTGGACATTGCAAGTGACACAAAATTGGGCACACAGTTATATGCCAGAATGTTCAAGTCTTGTCCATGAACCTTCTGGAGTCTGGCAGCTGTGCTCTGGCTGCAGCTATATGTTTGCTTTGGACCTCAGCATATGAAGCTTATCATTTACAGTCCTCCATACCTTCTTCTTTAAATTTTTATTTAAGAACAACCTCTGAGAATAAAGAGCCTCCAGAAGAGTCCTACTCTGAAACTACTCCATCTTTTTCTTCACAGCCATCATGAGGTCTGTTGACTCCATCCCTTTCTCATAAAGGCAGCTGTTCATTCTTGTCTTGTTCTGAAACAATTCCTGGCCAGTCTTCAAGGCTAAAACATAAGTGCCATAGAGGTTGTAGGTTCCTTGTTTCTCCTTCATAACTGAGTAACTACCACCCAGCATTACTTAATGTTAAATGATTACTAATCTCAAAATTATTTCATACATCCCTGTGCCCTTCCTGGTGGTACTGGTGGTTTTCTGAACGTGCAGCCACTTTATACCTTACACATCCTTGCACAAATATAAGTTTACTTTGCTACTTTCTAGTCCCCAATACCTTCTTAAACCTATTCAGACTTTCCTGTATGACAAATTGTGCACTGAAAACCCCTCACCACTTAAAATGATGGCAAACTGGAAAAACAAAAGAATACTTTGAGCATTGAGATCAAGCTTCTCTGTCCAGTAATTCTCTCAGTTAACTATCCCACTAACATACTTGCCAGTGAGCTCTAACATCCAAGTTGCTGTTAAATGGCTTTCTTCTTACAAGGTGGATGCATCTGGCCACACTTGACATGAAGATAGCAAAATATTAATTTTAGATAACTACTTTCTTACTTAGGGTTTCCACTGTTGTGAAATACCATGACCAAAAGCAACTCATGGAGGAAACATGAATCTGCTAAGTGTAATTTGGTCTTCAGGATCCATCTGCCCTTTAGGAAGATCAGTAAAATTCTTCAGCAATGTAATATGAAACTGAAGCTACCCAGGGATAATGCAGGCTATTTAAATAGATATAAATTATGTAATTTTACAGTAAATTGTACAAGGTTTTACTCTACTATATTAAGACATCCCTGAAAAGCAAAACAACCTATTATATCAACTGTACAACCTTCTAAGGGGTTTGACAACAATTCAATATAGTAATAAATTTAATTTCTTTGTCAACACCTTTTTCCTCTGCACTGGCTCTTGTCCAGACAGAGCCTAATCATACTTAGTTTTAACTGTGAGCCAGACTGGTTCAGGGCAGGTGCTGAAGTGATATATAAGAACACAGTAGGAAGGCAAATCGTTTTACCTAAAGCTGAAGAATATCATGCTAACTCACACACAGGACTGCTCCTGTCCCACAAAGCCTGACTTACTTGGGGGGGGGGGTTGGGGGGGGGCAGGGGCAGGGGCTGAACCACAGCCCACATGGATCTACTTTTTCAGTCATTCCATCTGGAGCTGCTTCTGTGGGTTCTGGCTATGCAGCGCCCTCCTGCAGATTACCAAAGCCTGTCCATGCAGACAGACTTGAGCCTCATACCAGAATGCCCACTGCTGAAGCAGTGAACAGTCCAGCCTCTTCCCTGGACTAGCTCTGGACCAACACTTCCTTTCAGTACTCGAAGCTTAACATGTCACCTTTCTTTTGTCAGTTACAGGCAGCTCCCCAGGTCATTCCTCCCTGCTTCAGTCCTTACTCCCCAGTTGCATGACTAATGAAAGTGCTCTGTAACATGGCAATCTACAGAAACAGCACAGCAGTCAGAGCAAGCTCAGATGTTAGAGGCACCATGGATGAAAGCCCAGGCCTGCCACATGGTAGGTGGCCCTTGGGACTGTCCCCATCCGTGAAACTATGTCTAAAACTAGTATTGACTTCAACTGGCACTCACTGAGATCGATTAGGAAAACTCTGGCAAAGCACACCTGTTGCCTGTACAGCTAGACACATTCCACACATGCTAGAAAAAACCATGTTTCCTTGCTTCACATCCATCCTGAAAACCAACTGCACATAAAGATCTGAAACAGCAGATGACTCAGGAGTTCACACCCAAGTGGGCAACATACAGAAAACAGCTGATCCCATGCACTGGAAGAACAGGTAGCAACAGGGCTCTGGAGGAGGGGTGCAGACCTAGGCAGAGTATGGATTAGCTCTTTTCTTCTGGTCATTTCGTTATGATCATATAGCTTCTTTCACACAGTGAAATCCACCTGCTGGCACTGTAGCACAAGATGGACTGAAACTCACAGATGTGCCTGACTCAATGAGAATGTTCTCATTAGATTTCTGTTGCTGGCATAAAATCATGACTAAACAGAAATTGGGAGAGGAAAAGGTCTATGTGACTTACAAGTCCATCACTGAGGAGAACCAGTATAGGAGGAGCTCAAGGCAAGAACCTGGAGGCAGGAACTGCAGCAGGGATCACAGAAGCACACTGCTTACTGGCCTGCTGAGCTTGCTTTCTCACACAGAGCAGGCCCACCTGCCCTGGGTGGTGCTGCTCATGTTGTGGGGGAGGGGGCGAGGTAGGGCTCTCAGATCAATCATTAATCAGAAAATGCCCACGGGCCAATCTGATGGAAGCAACTCCTTAGCTGAAGTTCTGTTTTCCCAGCTGACACTAGTTATGTCAAGTTAACAGAAACTCACAGAGACATTAGGATAATTAGCTTGTGCACAAATAAAGATTTGAATATTCCATTATTTAAAATTACAGTCTTAAGTAAATTTGTATTTAAAGATAAATAGTCTGAAAGAAAAGTTTTAATAACAAATGCAAATATCAAATTTTTCACTGTTCTAAAAATAATATGTGACAACAGGAAGCCTTGTCTTGGAGTAAATTAATGAATAGTTGATAAAAATAAACTGAAATTGGGGAACATAATACTCACTGTAAGGAAATAATTTAGATGCACAAGACAGTTTTCAAGCTAACTTAAACTACAGGGCACTCTGGGAATTAAAATACTGCATATTACACAGTAATATGGCACTTTATATCTAAACAACTTAGGCAATAAACCTGAAATAATACCATGCAGTTATATGTGTGAGCCCACTAAATAATAAAATGTTCCACAGCCATTATAAACTGCAATCCCAGTGTGATCACTTAATACATGCTTTCAAGCACACTTTCATATGTTCTTAAAGCAAGAGAAAGCAAAGCAAAGAAAGTACAATGGCCATGCTCACTAAGCCCCTTTCATCATGCTGCATTTTTATTAAGAGACAAATATTACCTAAAGGAAGATTTGAAAAATAACATTTTAAAATAGAAAAAGCAAAGCCTATATTTGGTGACTTTACAGAAACAACAATGCTTCCTGGATTTGCCTGGTTCAACAAAGCTTCCGTTGCTGGGCAGAAATCATAGCCAAATGCAAAGTGGAGAAGAAAGGACCTATGTGGCTTACAGGTCATAGGTCATCAGTTGCCAAGTTGAGGTAAGAGGTGACACATAAGTACCCATGAAGCCCCACTGTCCAATAGGAACACCCTGCAAGACCATGCATTGGCTGTGTCCTGGAGAAAACATCACCCTCCAAGCAAAGGTGAATGGATACACACACCCCTGCTAGCAATCAAAGGGGCCATCTTTAAAAGCATAAAAGAAGATAAAAAACAAAGTATACATTTAAACTCCCAAAGCATGGGTTCTCAACCTTCCTTATGCTGGGACCCTTGAATACACTTCCTCATGTTGTTGTAACCCCAACCATGAAATTATCTCATTTCTACTTCATAACTATAATTTTGCTACCATTATGAATCATAATGTAAATATCTGATATGCGACCCACAAAGGGGTTATGACCCACAGGTTGAAAACCACTGTCCTAAAGGACTATAAGGTTAAAAGCCTTTGACGGGGGGCCTATCATAGGCCTGGAGTGAGGGAGGGGAAATACTGCTGTTCTGCTAAATGTTCACCCTGTCCAACTCTAAGTGTTGGAGTCACAGATTTGTGCCACTCAAAACCATGGTCAAAGAATCTTCTTGCAGAGATATTGCAGTCTTCTAACTGGCCACAGTGCTGAATATAAGGAACTCTGAGTGCATAGCTGAGGATAGTCCTTTCTATCAGCTCTCAAGGCTCAGGAAGTAGCAGAGACAGCCAGTGGCTGGAGAGGAGAGCTGGGAAATGCTGAGTTTTGGATATGGTGAGGCTGCATCATGTCACAGCAGCTATGGCTGTCTGTGCTAGATCAAGACCATCAAAGCTCCACCAGCTATAGGGAAGGAGCCTCACCTGTGATTGACACCTGCTGAGGGAAGGAGCCTCACCTGTGATTGACACCTGCTGAGGGAAGGAGCCTCACCTGTGATTGACACCTGCTGAGGGAAGGAGCCTCACCTGTGATTGACACCTGCTGAGGGAAGGAGCCTCACCTGTGATTGACATCTGCTGAGGGAAGGAGCCTCACCTGTGATTGACATCTGCTGAGGGAAGGAGCCACTCTCCTTTGGTGTCGTGGCCATTTGTATGTCGCCTCTGTCTTAGAGGGTGCACCCATGAGCCTACTATGGACAGCAGTAACTGGACTAAAGGTATTAATGACCATAAGTAAAAAGAAGATGTGAAGCTTGGGGTGTGGGGGTGGGTGGGATGGGGGTACTGAAAGAAGTTGGCGGTAGTAGTAGTACACAATGAATGTATGAGACTTCCAAAGAATAAAAAGTATTATTTTTAAAAACCACTTAAATTTATTGAATCCAAATCACCTCCTTTAACTCTGTACTCCTGACCAAGTTACTTATGCTCCAAGCAGTAAGGAGACCAAACCATGCACAATGAATCTTCAACATCCACAAACTGCTATTCAGCTCTTACAACAATCAGAAGAGAAAGAAGTCATGAGAACAACTGGACTTCTGAGCTGGATGCTCTTCCTAGAGATGACACTAGACAGGAAGAGTCCTCCTTACATCTCAAGACTTCCTGTTCTACAATATGGCTTCAAAAAACATATAAATACCCAGTCATGTATACACATAAATGTAATACATAATACATATTTGCACACATGCACACACATACACATCATACCTCCCTGCATACTGTTTTGATAACTATGATCTAGAAAATTATTTTCCTCTATTAAGTCGATTGCTTCATCAGCACAGTAATACAGTAAGAGCTTCTGATGAGTTGTCACAGAAGAGGTAACAACTGAGAACATCTGAACTAATGGGGCAGGAAGCAAACTAGCTGGAGAATGGGCACATTCTGGTTCAAGTTTACTACAAATACACACTAATTACAAAGACTGTGTGTTACTGGCATAAGAAACCACACACGCGCGCACACACACATACACACACACACACACATGCAAGAAAGAACAGAGTTCCGCAATAAATCTTCATATTTACAGCCCAGTGAGTCTTAACAAGGGTGCCAAGATAATTCATTCAAAGCACAGGAAATAATCCCAGGGATTGGCAAATGGGATTAGAAAGGAATTTGTATTCAGAGTAAAGAGATGGCCTATAGAATGAGGAAAAACTCTGACAACTACACATCAGACAGAGGGTTAATATTTAGAATATATAAAGAACAGCAAAAATGAAACAATAAATCATGCAATCAATAAACAGGCTAATACACTGAAAATTCAGTTTTCAAAAGAAGAGATACAATGGCCAATAAACACTTGAAAAAGGTGTTCAATACATTTAGCCATCCTAGAAATGCAAATTAAAACTACTCTGAGATCTCATGTCACCCTAGGACAAAAGGCCAATACCATGAAAGCAAATGCTAGAGAGGCTTTGGGAAAAGGGCCTTCACTTACTACTGCTGGATAGGTAAGCAAGCTGGTGTAGCCACTATGGAAGATAAGCATGGAAAGTCCTCAAAAAACTCCAGCTGGAACTGTAGCATACAACTCAGCCGTGCCACTTGAGTATAACCAAAGAACTCCAAAGTCAACACATCAAAGCAGGACTTGAGCATCTGCATATATTGCTGATCTATTTACGATAGCCAGGAAGAAGCAGCCTACATGTTCATCAACAGACAGACAATGAAAGCATGGCACATTTGCACAGTAGAATTTTATTTGGCTGTAAGAAAAATGAAATCGGAACATCTACGGGGAAATGCACAGAACTGGAAGTTATTATGTAAAGCAAAATGTGCAGACTCAGATAAAGACCATGTGTTCTCTCACATGTAGAACGTAGGTTTAAAGTTGTGTGTGTGTGTGTGTGTGTGTGTGTGTGTGTGTGTGTGAGAAAATGCACGCGCCCACCATTTTCTGCCTGAACTCAGAGGAGCCTGCCAAGAACCACACAGGACTTTCCACACTGAAGTCCTCAGGATCACCTCTGGATCACTGGTGAGTGGAACGCAACATCAGCTCCAAAGAACGGAGGAGGGTCTTGAGCCAGCAGGAACAGGGACAAAGGAACCCCACCATTTTCCTCATGAACCCGGCGGAGGGTGTCTAGGGCCCCACAGGACTCTTCACTCTGCAGGACCCCTAGCACACCTAGGACCTCTCCATCACTGGAGAGCACATAGGCAACAGAAGCAACAGAGCTTCTTGGACAGAGTCCCTTTAGGCCTTCATCCTCAGCCAGGAGGTGAGCTGAGACCCAGAACCTGAGCAATTTCCTTGCCAGAGGAGAGTTGGCCTATATAGGGAGAGCTCTGACCCCAGGACTCAGGGGGTGGATCAGAGCTCCAGAATGCTGGACATCTGTCCTGCAAGAGGAGGGCTTGCCTGCAGAGAGTGTTCTGACCATTGGGACGCAAGAGAGAGTTGGTCTCCCAGGAGTGCTGACAGAGGCTAAAAAATCACGGGAGGAACAAGCTCCAGCCAGAGACAACTAGAACATCTAACACCAGAGAATACCAGATGACAAAAGGCAAATGAACGAAACTTACTAACAGAAACCAATACTACTGGGCATCATCAGAACACAGTATGCCCACCACAGTGAGTCCTGGATACCCCAACACACCTGAAAATCAAGACTCATATTTAAAATCATATCTCATGATGGTGGTAGAAGATTTTAAGAAGGGCATTAACAACTCATTTAAAGAAATACAGGAGAACACTGCTAAACAAATAGCAGCCCTTAAAGAATTACAGGAAATCACTGCTAAACAGGTAGAAGTCCTTAAAGAGGAAACACAAAAATCCCTTAAGGAATTTCAGGAAAACACAACCAAACAGGTAATGGAATTGAACAAAACCATCCAAGATCTAAAAATGGAAGTAGAAACAATGAAGAAAACCCAAAGGGAGATAACTCTGGAGATAGAAGTCCTAGGAAAGAAATCAGGAGCCAGAGATATGAGCATTAGAAACAGAATACAAGAGATGGAAGAGAGAATCTCAGGTGCAGAAGATTCCATAGGGAACATGGACACAACAATCAAAAAAAATGCAAACTCCAAAAAGAACCTAACTCAAAACATCCAGGAAATCCAGGACACAATGAGAAGACCAAACCTAAGGATAATAGGAGTAGATGAGAATGAAGATTTTCAACTTAAAGGGCCAGCAAATATCTTCAACAAAATTATAGAAGAAAACTTCCCCAACCTAAAGAAAGAGATGACCATGAACATACAAGAAGCCTACAGAACTCCAAATACACTGGAAAGGAAAAGAAATTACACATGACACATAATAGTCACAACAACAAATGCACTAAATAAAGACAGACTATTAAAAGCAGTAAGGGAAAAAGGTCAAGTAACATAAAGGCAGGCCTATTAGAATTACACCAGACTTCTCACCAGGGACTATTAAAGCCAGAAGATCCTGGACAGATGTTATACAAACACTAAGAGAACACAAATGCCAGCCCAGCTACTATACCCACCCAGCAAAATCCTCAATTACCATAGATGCAGAAACCAGAGTAATCCATGACAAAACCAAATCCACACAATATTTTTCCACGAATCCAGCCCTTCAAACAATAATAAAGGGAAAACACCAACACAAAGATAGAAACTACACCCTAGAAAAAGCAAGAAAGTAATCCTTCAACAAACCTAAAAAGAAGACAGCCACAAGAACAGAATCCCAACTTTAACAACAAAAATAATAGGAAACAAAAATTACTTTTCTTTAATTTCTCTTAACATCAATGGACTCAATTCCCCAATAAAAAGACATAGACTAATAGACTGGCTACACAAAGAGGACCCAACATTTTGCTGCTTGCAGGAAACCCATCTCAGGGACAAAGACAGACACTACCTCAGAGTGAAAGGCTGGAAAACAAATTTCCAAGCAAATGGCCAAAGAAACAAGCTGGAGTAGCCATTCTAATATCGAATAAAATTGACTTCCACCCCAAAGTCATCAAAAAAAGACAAGGAAGGGTACTTCATACACATCAAAGGTAAAATCTACCAAGATGAACTCTCAATTCTAAATAACTATGCTCCAAATGCAAGGGCAGCCACATTCATTAAAGAAACTTTAGTAAAGCTCAAAGCATACATTGCACCTCACACAATAATAGTGGGAGATTTCAACACCCCACACTCACCAATGGACATATCCTGGAAAAAGAAAGTAAACAGAGACACATGATCAATAACTGAAATTATAAAACGAATGGATTTAATAAATATCTACAGAAAATTTTGTCCTAAAACAGAAGGATGTACCTTCTTCTCAGCACCTCATGGTACCTCCTCCAAAACTGACCATATAATTGCTCACAAAACAGGCATTAAAAGATACAAACATATTGAAATTATCCCATGCATCCTAACAGAGCACCACAGACTAAGGCTGATCTTCAATAACAGCATAAATAAGAGAAAGCCAACATTCACATGGAAACTGAACAACACTCTACTCAATGATACCTTGGTCAAGGAAGAAATAAAGAAAGAAATTAAAGACTTTTTAGAGTTTAATGAAAATGAAGCCACAACATACCCAAACTTATGGGACAAAATGAAAGCAGTCCTAAGAGGAAAACACATTGCCCTGAGTGCTTCCCAAAAGAAATTAGAGAGAGCATACACTAGCAGTCTGACAGCACACCTAGAAGCTCTAGAACGAAAGGAAGCAAATTCACATAAGAGGAGTAGACGGCAGGAAATAATCAAACTCAGAGCTGAAATCAACCAAGTGGAAACAAAAAGAACTATTCAAAGAATCAACCAAACCAGGAGCTGGTTCTTTGAGAAAATCAGTAAGATAGATAAACCCTTAGCCAGACTAACTAGAGGGCACAGGGAGAGTATCCTAATTTTAAAAATTAGAAATTTAAAAGGAGACATAACAACAGATCCTGAGGAAATCCACAGCATCATCAGATCCTACTACAAAAGGCTATACTCTACAAAACTGGAAAACCTGTATGAAATAGACAACTTCCTAGACAGGTCCAGGTACCAAAATAAATCAGAATCAGATTAACAATCTTAACAGTCCCATTTCCCCTAAAGAAATAGAAGCAGTCATTAATAGTCTCCCAACCAAAAAAAGCCCAGGACCAGATGGGTTTAGTGCAGAGTTCTATCAGACATTCAAAAAAGACCTAATCCTAACTCTCCTCAAACTATTCCACAAAATAGAAACAGAAGGTACTCTACCCAATTCCTTTTATTAAGCCACAATTACTGTGATATGTAAACCACACAAAGAAAGAGAACTTCAGACCAATATCCCTTATGAATATTGATGCAAAAATACTCAATAAAACCCTCCCATACAGTATCCAAGAACAAATCAAAATGATCATCCATCATGACCAAGTAGGCTTCATCCCAGGGATGCAGTGATGGTTTAATATATGGAAATCCATCAATGTAATCCATAATATAAACAAACTCAAAGACAAAAATCACATGATCATCTCATTATATGCTGTGAAAGCATTTGACAAAATCCAGCACCCCTTCATGATAAAAATCTTTGAAAGATCAAGAATTCAAGGCCTATACCTAAACATAATAAAAACAACACACAGCAAACCTGTAACCAACATCAAACTAAATGGAGAGAAACTCGAAGCAATCACCCTAAAATCAGGGACTAGACAAGGCTGCCCATTTTCTCCCTACCTATTCAATATAGTACTTGAAGTCCTAGCCTGAGCAATTCAACAACAAAAGGAGATCAAGGGGATACAAATTGGAAAGGAAGAAGTCAAAATTTCACTATTTGCAGATGATATGATAGTTTATATAAGTGACAACAAAAATTCCACCAGAGAACTCCTTAACCTGAGTGAACTAGCTGGATATAAAATTAACTCAAACAAATCAGTGGCCTCTCTCTACACAAAGGACAACCAGGCTGAGAAAGAAATTAAGGAAACAACATCCTTCACAACAGACACAAAAAATATAAAATACCTTGGTGTGACTCTAACTAAGAAAGTTAAAGACCTATAAGACAAGAACTTAAGGTCTCTGAAGAAAGAAACTGAAGAAGATGTCAGAAGCTGGAAAGTTCTCACATGTTCATGGATTGGCAAGATTAATATACTCAAAATGGTTATCCTGCCGAAAGCAATCTACAAGTTCAATGCAATACCCACCAAAATTCCAATTCAATTCTTCATAGAGCTCGAAAGGGGCAATTTGCAAATTCATCTGAAATAACTAAAAACCTAGAATAGCAAAAACTATTCTCAACAATAAAAGAACCTCTGGTGGAATCACCATGCCTGACATTAAGCTGTACTACAGAGCAATTGTGATAAAAACTACATGGTACTGGTACAGTGACAGACAGGTAGATCAATGGAATAGAATTGAAGACCCAGAAAGGAAGCCACACACCTATGGTCACTTGATCTTTCACAAGGGAACTAAAACCATCCAGTGGAAAAAAGACAGCATTTTCAACAAATGATGCAGGAACAACTGGCGGTTATCATGTAGAATAATGCAAATTGATCCATTCATATCTCCTTGTACAAAGCTCAAGTCTACGTAGATCAAAGAACTCCACATAAAACCAGAGACACTGAAACTTATAGAGGAGAAAGTGGAGAAAAGGCTCGAAGATATGGGCACAGGGAAAAAATTCCTAAACAGAACAGCAATGGCTTGTGCTATAAGATCAAGAATGGACAAATGGGACCTCATAAAATTGCAAAGCTTCTATAAGGAAAAAGATACTGTCAATAAGACAAAAAGGCCACCAACAAATTGGGAAAGGATTTTTACCAGTCCTAAATCTGATAGGGGACTAACATCCAATATATACAAAGAGCTCCAGAAGCTGGACTCCAGAAAATCAAATAACCCCATTAAAAAATGGGGTACAGAGCTAAGCAAAGAATTCTCAACTGAGGAATCCCGAAGGGCTGAGAAGCAGTTGAAAAAATGTTCAACATCCTTAATCATCAGGGAAATGCAAATCAAAACAACCCTGAGATTCCACCTTACACCAGTCAGAGTGGCTAAGATAAAAAATTCAGGTGACAGCAGATGCTGAAGAGGATATGGAGAAAGAGGAACACTCCTCCATTGCTGGTAGGATTGCAGGCCTGTACAACCACTCTGGAAATCAGTCTGGTGGTTCCTCAGAAAACTGGATATAGTACTACTGGAAGATCCAGCAATACCTCTCCTGGGCATATACCCAGAAGATGTTCCTACTGGTAATAAGAACACATGCTCCACTATGTCCATAGCAGCCATATTTATAATAGTCAGAAGTTGGAAAGAACCCATATGTCCCTCAACAGAAGAATGGATACAGAGAATGTGGTACATTTACACAATGGAGTACTACTCAGCTATTAAAAAAGAATGAATTTATGAAATTCTTAGACAAATGGATGTATCTGGAGGATATCATCCTTTGTGGGGTTACCCAATCACAAAAGAAGTCACTTGATATGCACTTACTGATAAGTGGATTTTAGCCTAGAAACTTAGAATACCCAAGATACAATTTGCAAAACACAAGAAAATCAAGAAGAAGGAAGACCAAAGTGTGGATACTTCATTCCTCCTTAAAATAGGGAATAAAATAACCATGGAAGGAGTTACAGAGACAAAGTTTGGAGCTGAGAGGAAAGGATGGACCATCTAAAGACTTCCCCTTCCTGGGGATCCATCCCATAATTAGCCACCAAATGCAGACACTATTGCATATGCAAGCAAGATTTTGCTGAAGGGACCATGATATAGTTGTCTTTTGTCAGGCTAGGCCAGTGCCTGGAAGATACAGAAGTGGATGCTCACAGTCATCTATTGGATGGAATACAGGTCCCTCAATGGAGGGGCTAGAGAAAGTACCCAAGGACCTGAAGGGGTCCGCAACCCTATAGGTGGAACAACAATATGAACTAACCAGTACCCCCAGAGCTCATGTCTCTAGGTGCATATGTAGCAGAAGATGTCCTAGTCAGCCATCATTGGGAAGAGAGACCCCTTGGTCTTGCAAACTTTATATGCCCTAATACAGGGGAATGCCAGGGTCAAGAATTGGGAGTGGGTGTGGAGGGGAGGAGGGCGTGGGGGTGGGCGGTATAGAGGACTTTCCGGATAGCATTTGAAATGTAAATGAAGAAAATATCTAATAAAATTTTGAAAAAGAGAGAGAAAAAAAAGAAAATGTACGCATCTAGGCCATGAAACAGAAAAGGGGGGATCCTCAGGGGATTGGAAAAATATCTTGAGATAGAATAAAGAAATCTATTTGGCTGAAAGGAGGAGGGAGAATTTAGGGAAGTCAGAGGGAAGAGCAGGGATCATAGGAAGGAGAGAGGACACATCAGAACAAAGTATAATGGCATGCATGAATTAAAATGCCACAATGGAATCTATTAGTTTGTCCACCAACTTAGTAAACAATGAGAGAGAAACAGAGAAAATGAGAGAACTCAGTAGGAAAGCCCTCATTAACAAATAATATAGAGCAACCCAGAGAAACTGGCATTGAACTCTGATCTTATACCATATACAAATTTTAATTCAAAAGGGATGCATAATTTTTCTCTAGTCATAATAACCCCACAGACAGATTCCAGGAACAGAAACTATTTTTCTTAGATATAAAGTGAGTCATTTTTTTAATATTTAAACTGTAATTTAGACAGAACTACTAGTAAAGGATAACTTAATTCAGCTTTAAAAAAAAGCCCACATATTTTACCTTTCTCAAGAACACAACATACAAAAAAAATTTTAACACATACAACATGTACTTCCTACATGAAATAATTTAGTCTGTTAAATTACTTGCAGATGTTCTTTTAACTTTTAAATAACTATTTGAGAACTCACTGGGAGATCACATGTTCAGCACTGTATTTTATCCTTATTACCAAAAAGATAAACAAGATTTAGATTCATTCAAAACCTATAGGGTAGGGTGGAGTGAGCCAATACTATACAAGACATCATCCAATGGAAATGGCTCACACAGACAGACAGACAGACAGAGCTGTGTACTATCTGTTAATGTCTCAGAAAATGGGATTCTACCACATCTTAAGTAGAAAGTGACACCCACACCCACAGCCAGACAGCCATAGATAAAATCTCTCTCCCCTAGGGGTCACGGGAACCAGAAGACACATGGGGCATTCTCTCTCCCTCCTTCTGTGAGAACTGACTACAAAGTGTCCATGAAACCAAAGGACAAGACTTTGTAACTGATCTATAAGAGATAATAAACACAAGAGATTTCTTCAGAAATGAGAGCTGAATTCCAATTCAGGGAGAGACTCTGGCCTTTTCTGGTTTACAGGTGACATTGATTTGCTATAGTATTTTAAGTTAGTTTCTTAGATAGTAGACCTTTTCTTTTAAAGGCAACCACAAAGCCACTGTCAACTCTGGCCAAAAACAGAATGAAGTCAACTATCACCTAATTTCTCTTTCTAAAGATATGAGCCACATTTTCAGTGAACTACACTTGGGTAAACTGAGCACAGGTCTGGGATACAGGTCTGGTATCCCAGGGCTCAGGAGGCTGAAGCACGGCTTCAAGGCCAGTGGATACTACCTGAGATCCTGTCTCAAAAACAAAAACAAAAAAACAAAACCAACCAAACAAACAACCCAGTGAGTGGGGACATATGTCACTGGAGAGAGCTTGCCCCAAGTTCCCTGCCAGTGCCACAAAAAGAAATAGAGATGAACAGATTTACTGTGAATCAATCAAACACATGATAATTCAAGCAAATACATATGAAGTTCCTATGTTTACCAACAAGTTGCTCTTAAAAGGCTATAAATATAATGAAAGTTTATTTTTTAATAAAAAAGTAACACTATTAAAACAAATGATATCCCAGAAAACAAATGGATTTTTAAAACTCTAATTTCCCCCCAAGTCAATCTCAGTCACCTGAGGGCACTGTACCCTGCCTGAGTCTCGAGCACAACAGAGTCAGGCATTAAATGGTCTTAACTAACACATTCAAGTGTATGGTCTTTTAACATTATCCCTCTAAGTCTGTATATGATACATGATGCTCAGATAAAGAAACAAATAGATTCACAGCATACAGAGGCCTCATCAGAACTTTTCCTTCCTGTACCAAGGCAAGTTACCAACAACCCACATATCCATGTGACTATCTGCAAAAGGTTTGTTTTCACAGGAAAATAAGGCCAACAAAATCAGAATTACTCTAAATAAATCCAAGGGAATTCAATGTGGGAAACACTATCATTCCTTTAATCTGCCCTCTTACCTCCAATGTTTGAGACCATCAATTTAAAGCAAGGAAACTCCATGTTGGCCTGGTTCCAACACTAACCTCATGCCAAAACAAAAATAAAAGCCTTAAAATAACCCAGCAGCCACTACCCAATTATCATGCTGGCCCAAGACCAGCACTGGCAGAAAGTTATTTTCTCTTCTTCCTCCATGTACCTGTGTATTAATTACTTCTGGGCAAATACTTTTATTTCCTCCAGAGAAACACCAACCAGAAAAATGGGGAAAATGCAGTCACAGAAGAAAATGTTTGGTATCACCACTTCAAACTGCCCGTCCTTATTCAGCCACAACCAACAAGCAAAGACATATCGTAAAGCATGAAAAAGCCCCAGGAAATCTTGGTGCTTTTGAAAATCAACAAGTGAGTAATTATCAAATGACAAATATTTAAGCCAGACTTTTGGTCTATTACATTAAATATACCATTTAAAGCCAAGACAATTAGCTCTTCTTGTGAGAGGTAATTCTATGCATTGCCCTGTAATTCCAGCGTATCATGAGGGCATGGCCCTGCAGTGGGCAACGCCACTCCAACAGTCATGCTCACTGCACACAGTTTCGTGAACAGCCAATTACAATCCTGGTCTCCACTTCCTTGAGCTCAAGCCACCACGCTGTTTTTGCTCTTTAATGGAATGTACCTTTTACAAAATAGACAAGTAAATGAAACCGAAGTACTTACCTACAGTTGGGAGGGGGATCCAGCGTGATTTCTGCAAGCTCCTTCTGAATTCTTTAAAATGAAGACAAGGAAAATCAAGTTCAAATGTCTTCACTCTCAACCTGCTTCATCAATACACTGCAGTTTAACAGTAGCATCTCCCACTCATACACATCTACACTATTCCTGGAGGAAGTATGCACAGTAAGAAAGAGGCACTCCGGTGCCTACACAGGGTTACAGGAGGCCACCTTAAATGCCACAATAATGCCGCCCATCATTCCATGAGGAAGCAACACGAGGGCTTCATCAGCCCTCAATATAAGGATTTTGTTTTCTCCAAAACAGAACATTGTTTTTCTCAGTTCGAACTCCTCTCATGGAACAGAGATCTGGGACAGGATAGCAAATGCCCCCACCCCATCCCATCCCACCGTAAAGCTCTAGCACTACCCTGAGCTCATCAGCCAAGGCTCAAGGCTAAATCTTATGTGCACACTTCCTGGCTTTTATTCTATCCACACTTGGTGATCATGCAATGGAAGATAAAGCCAGACTGGAAAAGACTCTCTCCTCAGTTTGAGCCAAAATCAAGCAATCAATTTTTCCATTTTACATATTTTACGTGTTTTTTTCTTTCTAGATAGGCAAGTAGCTGGACTCACTTCAGGATTTTATAACTTGGGGTTCAGATAATAAAAATATTAATAGCACTAACCAAAAGTTTTAGTTTAATTACAAACAGCTGCCATGTTATTTAGAGGCCATAAGAATTCTAATACAGTCCTCCCAGTCCTCGAGAGCTCTGGGCCAACTTGGGTGCAAACTCAGAGGTCAGTCCCACGGTCCATAGAGGACTCTCCACCCCACCCCACCCCCAGGCACCCTAGCATGCCCAGGATATTAGGATCACTAGTGAGTGGAACACAACATCTGTTCCAACAAAACTGAGAGTGCCTGGGGCCAGCAGGAACAGGGACACAGGAACGCCACCAAACCAGCAGCTCAGGTTCCTTCCTGTGAGCTCTGGTATACCATGATTTCCAATTCAGTGGACAGTCCCACGGTCCCCAGAGGAGGTACCATTTCCAGGCGCTCTAACAAGCCCAGGATCTTAGGATCCCAGGATCCCAGGAGCTTGGTCACACCAGGATCTCAGGGTCTCAGAGTGAGCTTGACTGTCAAGAACTCTGACATATCCAGAATCAGGAATCACAGGATCCAGGAATCACAGGATCACAAAGAAAGATGGACTCTGAGGAGTTCTTACTCAACCAGGATTACAGGAAGGACAGGCTCCAATCAGATATATTGAGGGCAAGGAGCACTACAGATAATCAGATGGTGGGAGGCAAGCATAAGAACAGAAGTAACAGAGACCAAGGATACTTGTCATCATCCAACCCCAACTCTCCCACCTTAGCAAGTCCTGAATACACCTTCACACAATAAAGCAAGATATGGACTAAAGTCACTTCTCATGATAATGATAGAGGACTTTAAGAAGGACATAAGTAACTGGCTTAAAGAAGTACAGGAGAGCACAGCTAAACAGGTAGAAGCCCATAAGGAAGAAACACAAAAACCCCTTAAAGAGTTACAGGAAAACCTTACCAAACAGGTGAAAGAATTGAACAAAATAATCCAGGATCAAAAAATGGAAGTAGAAACAATAAAGAAATCACAAAGGGCGACAACCTAGAAAAGAAGTCGGGAGCCATAGATGCAAGCCTCACCAACAGAATAAAAGAGATAGGAGAGAGAATCTCAGGTACAGAAGACAGCATAGAAAACATTGGCACAACAATCAAAGAAAATGTGAAATGCAAAAAGATCCTAACCCAAAACATCCTGGAAATCAGGGACACAATGAGAAAACTAAACCTAAGGATAATAGGTGTAGACAACAAGGAAGATTTCCAACATAAAGGGCCAGTAAATATCTTCAACAGAATTATAGAAGAAAACTTCCCCAACCTAAAGAAAGAGACGCTCATGAACATACAAGAAGCCTAAAGAACACCAAATCATTTGGACGAGAAAAGAAACTCCTCCAGACACATAATAATTAAAACACCAAATGCACAAAACAAAGAAAGATTATTAAAAGTAGTAAGGGAAAAAGGTCAAGTAACATATAAAGGCAGACCTATCAGAATTACACCTGAATTCTCTGCAGAGAATATGAAAGTCAGAAGATCCTGGGCAGATGTCATACAGATCCTAAGAGAACACAAATGCCAGCCCAGGCTACTATACCCAGCAAAACTCTCAATTACCATAGACGGAGAAACCAAGGTATTCCATGACAAAACCAAATTTACACAATATCTTTCCACAAATCCAGCCTTGAAAGGATAATAAATGGATAAACCAACAGGAAGAGGTAAACTAAGCTCTAGAAAAAGCAAGAAAGTTAAAGTAGCCTTTCAACAAACCTAAAGAAGATAGCCATGAAGAGAATTCAAACTCTAACATCAAAAATAACGGAAGAAAGAACTGCATTTCCTTAATAGCTCTTAATATCAATGGACTCAATTCCTCGAATAAAGAGACATAGACTAACAAACTGGTTATGTGGAGAAAGAGGAACACTCCTCCATTGCTGGTGGCACTGCAAGCTGGTATAAACACTATAGAAATCAATTTGGCGGTTCCTCAGAAAATTGGACATAGTACTACCAGAAGATCAGCAATACCTCTCCTGGGCATATGCCCAGAAGATGTTCCAACTGGTAATAAGGACACATGCTCCACTATGTTCATAGCTGCCTTATTTATAATAGCCAGAAGCTGGAAAGAACCCAGATGTCCCTCAACAGAGTAATGGATACAGAAAATGTGGTACATTTACACAATGGAGTACTACTCTGCTATTAAAAACAATGAATTTATGAAATTCTTAGACAAATGGATGGATCTGGAGGATATCATCCTAAGTGAGGTAACTCAATCACAAAAGAACACACATGATATGCACTCACTGATAAGTTGGTATTTGCTCAGAAGCTCAGAATCCTTCTTAGAAGAGGGAACAAAATACCCATGGAAGGAATTACAGAGTCAAAATTCAGAGCAGAGAGTGAATGAAAGACCACCCAGAGACTGGCCCACCTGGGGAAACATCTCATAAACAACCTCCAAACCCAGACACCATGGCAGATGCCAACATGAGCTTGCTGATGGGAGCCTGATATAGCTGTCTCCTGAGAGGCTGTCAGTGCCTGGCAAATACAGAAGTAGATGTTCACAGTCATCCATGGGATGGAGCGCAGGGTCCCCAATGAAGAAGCTAGAGAAAGGACCCAAGGAGCTGAAGGGGTTTGAAGCCCCATAGGAGGAACATCAATATGAACTAACCAGTATCCCCAGAGCTCCTTGGGACTAAACCACCAATCAAAGAAAACACATGGTGGGACTTGTGGCTGTAGCTGCATATGTAGCTGAGGATGTCCTAGTTGGTCATCACTGGGAGGAGAGGCCCTAGGTCTTGTGAAGGTTCTATGCCCCAGTATAGGGGACTACCAGGGCCAGGAATGGGACTAGGTGGGTTGGGGAACATGGGAAGGGTGGAGGGAAATTTTCAGAGGGGAAAGTAGGAAAGGGGATAAAATTGAAAATGTAAATAAAGAAAATATCTAATAAAAATAAATAAATGAAAGAGAAAGAAAGAAAGAAAGAAAGAAAGAAAGAAAGAAAGAAAGATTCTAATACAAATTCTAACTTCTATTTTGTCTTAGAACATTCAAAATGAAAATATCGATAAGCTCAGGCTAACCATGGCAAGGTTACAGACTCACACCTTCCAGGGAAGTGGAGGAGGAAAATGCAGGAGAATAAACTACAAAGGAAAAGGGCCTGAAGTGGGGAACAACACAGGTTCTAATTGGCAGAGTAAAGCTTTAGAATGCATAAGAATAAAGGCTCAAAAGGAATGGGGGTGTGGCTTTGTGGTAGAA
Organism: Mus minutoides; assembly: GCA_902729485.2. Classification (NCBI taxonomy): domain Eukaryota; kingdom Metazoa; phylum Chordata; class Mammalia; order Rodentia; family Muridae; genus Mus; species Mus minutoides. The sequence continues at coordinate 332,788 of LR749507.1, forward strand.
CACTTGGCCAGATATCTAAGGCCTTGGGTTTGAATCCCAGTGTTGGCATTTCATCTAGGCTCCACCCCACCATTACCTGGCAACAGCCAGGTATGCCTGACTCACTATGAAAGGGGCTGCTCGCCCCCTCCTTACTCTCTTGCTCTCTTCTCTTCTCCTTTTCCTCCTGCTCCTCACCCTCTCTCTTCCCATTCCCCTGCCCACCTCTCTCCATGTGCTCACAGCTGGCCTCTCCTCCTTCCTTTCTCTCTCTCTCTCTCTCTCTCTTGCTCGCTCTCTCTCTCCCTCTCTCTCTCTGTCTTTCTTTGTCCCTACTCCCTCTATTCCCTCCCTACACCCTGAATAAACTCTATTCTATACTTTGCCTTCATGCAGCTAGTACCTCAGGGGGCAAGGGATGCCTGGGCATGTGTCCACAGAGGCACCCCCTTCCCCCACACCTTACAGTGCCTCCACCAAACACATTCCTTCTTCCTTATCTTTTTATAAAACACAACACCCAGTACCACCAAAAATAAAAATTAATGAATAAAAGATTCAAGGGCAGAAAAAACTAAATAAAAATCACCTCCCCGCCCCCCCAAAAAAAAACACTGTAAGAAAATCATAAATGAAGTATGAAGGAAACTTAAGTGCAATCAAATTTTAATCAAATAACATCTTATGTGCTCTATATATTCTGACTTGATTCACACATGCTGTTCAGCTTAGCTTTGACTGTCCACAACTGTAAACTGGTTGTCAGTGCACAGAGATAGGTTGTAGCTGGACTCTTTAAGCATCATAGATGTTGGCCCTTGAAAATATAAAATTAATTATAGCTAATACACCTGAGTCTGGAGGGCTTTGCTGCTGGAGTGCTCACTTCTCCTGCAAAGACCTTGGTTCCTAGCTCTCAACACCCAACACTGTCGCTCCAGTTTCCAAGGATCTGACACCCTAATCTGGCCTCCCGAAGAGAAGCAAAACTTAAACTTATAAAACAAAAATCAATAAATCATAAAACAAACAAAACAAAAAACCAGCTACATGTCAATGTAGGTTAGCATGAAATAAATCACACAGTGAAACTATTAATATCTCCATTTTTCAAAGAGAGAACCAATAAATACTACAGGAGTGGGAAGGAAATGAAAGTTTAAATATCTTCTTTAGAGTATAAAGACAACCAATAGTGATTCTTTTAATTAAAAAAGGGAGGTAAACTAATTAATCCTAATATTTTAGAGCAAGCTGTCAAATATATTATTTAATTAATATATTATTGAATTAATAAAATAATTATGTATAATTAAATAAAAATAAGTTGTTCAGAGTTACATTAAAAAAAAAAGAGTTAAAACCACAGACATCTACAAGGTTTCTTCAAAAGTTGTCCGGACTAAGAGTGGAGAGACAGCTCATAGGTTAAGAACACTAGCTGGTCTTCCAGAGGACCCCTAATTTGATTCCCAGCAATCACATGATAGCTCACAACTGTCTAAGACTCCAATCCAGGTGATCTGATAGCCTTCTTGGGCCCCCTTCTAGCACTAGGCATGCTTGTGGTATACTCACAAACATGTAGGCAAATTACTCAGACACACAAAATAAAAATAAATATTAAAAATAAATTAAAACTGCTGGGACTATCAGGGAAAGAAGGATGGCCAAAAACATATTGCTCTCCATTAAAAAGGAAACTCCCCACCCTGGGTGATTTGTTTTGAGAGATAAGTGACTTTTTACAATATTTATTTTGTTTTTAATTATGTATATGCATGTATACCTGTGTAAGTCCATGCACAGGTGCGCAGGGCTCTATGGAGAGGGTAGCATCCAATCCCTTACAGATACCATCTAGTTACAATCAGTTGTAAGCTGGTGTGTGTGTGTGTGTGTGTGTGTGTGTGTGTGTGTGTGTGTGTGCTGAGAACCGAACTCAGATCTTTTCAGAAGCAGCTCAAGCTCTTCATGTTTGACCCACCTTTCCAGCTCCCAGGGGACATTTATATACTGTTTGTAAAATTAGAAAAAGAAGCATTCAAAGAGTACACTTAACTAACCAAAGATGCTTGAACCTCAGACAGAGGACAGTTATGGTGACCCTGAACTCCAAAGTGCTAAGATTACAGGTTTGAATCTAAAAGAACTTTATTGGGATTTGAAAATACCAAAAAAAGTATTTAATAAATCATAATTTCCTGTCAAAGAATTCCCCAAAAGAACCCACACTTCTCCCCAGATACCATGGTTACAAATTACTCATTTCAAAAAGTAATTTCCTGATAAATTCAACAACTCTAAGCAATAAGCCAATATATTACAATATATTTTGAATTACTGTTACTTTAGCAAGGCTGTTTCTCTAGGAAGGATTATCCAAAAAAAAAAAAATGCTATTTAAATAATTGTAAGGTGTCCTAGTGAATTAAATGACAGCAATTCTAAAATTCTCCAAAACCTGTAAATCGTGGTATGTATTACATTTCTGTCTTGAATAAGGAAGACAGTACTGTCCCTAGGGTGAGAAAAAAATGAAAAAGTATCAATACGTCACCCTAAGAGTGCGCCTGTCACATGATGATCTTAGGCCACTAAGAGTGAATTAAGTCCTTCACAGCTGTAGCACTTGGGAGAGTGGGCCCAGTGCCTTGACTAGGCAGCAGAGTGGAGCTGGCTCTTGAGGTGCGGGTGCAGGCAAGCCAGCCCAGAGAGCATGAGAACTGGAGAGCTGGCCCTGACTCCTGCCAATGGTGGGACTGCATGGCCTAGCCAGAGAGAGCAGTGCTGGGCAGCTCACCCTGGTGTTGGGGATAAGGGAGGACTGGTACACTGACCAGCTCAGCTACTACCCAGGCCCAGATGTAGGACTCTGAGTTGGCCCACTCTAAAATCTTTATCATCTGAGAATGGTTGGGATGCAGGAAGGGGCCAGTCCTGCTGATCCAAAGCTGCAGGATCTCCATGACACAGGGCAACAACAAGATAACCAGAGGAGTCCTGGTGAGGATCCAATATTGACAGTGTCACAGAAGCCAGAAACCTCAAACCAGAGACCAATTACTCAATGTAATGAATATTCGAAAGTATGTGGACAGAGGGATATAGCATGGGACACACTGTGACATACTACAGCTTCCATGATGAGATGTTTTTCTATGCTTTGTTTTTTTGTTTTGTGTGTGTGTGTGTTTTATTTTGGAGGTCAGTTGCAAAAGCAAAGGATAGATATGAGAGAACAGGGAGATAAACACAACAGGAGTGTATAATAGGAAACTCACAAAAAAGTCAATGAAACGTTTAAAATAAATAAATAACCCCCTCCCAAAAAAGAGTGAATTAAACAAATCACACAGAATTCTCTGTTACTGCTTTATCTGTCCTCATTTACAGGATAAGACTGATTACAATACACAAGCAAGAAGAAAGAATGAGACACTTATATTCTAAGGCAAATTAAAAGGTGACTTTTTAACAGACAATTGTTTCAGCCACAAACCATCAAGATAACTGACTGTATTTCCAATTCCCATCATCCAATATGATATAATACCCAATTCAGTGATATACAGTTAGTAAATGTACATATTTCCCTAGAGTCAGGAGCAATGATCACCTGTTTGCCTGTTTACCTGACTTAACATAAAGCTGTGTCGAAGGAGTGCACAATCTGAGCAGTCTGTGCTTAAAAATAAAATAAAATAAAATAAAATAAAATAAAATAAAATAAAGGTATGCAAAGGGGGTGCTTGTCAGTCATAATTTATTCAGACTCAACAGGATGGAAGATATATGAACACACTTCAGAAAAATGTAGCAGTGTAACACACAAATCTTGGGTTATAGAAAGTTCACTCACTCATTCACCCAGGTCTCAGCACAGCAAGAACACATGTGGGCATGAAATAGGGAGAACTAGAACTTTAGCTGCTAAGATCTTTCTTTACACCTGCACTTTCTTCTCCCTCCCCCTCCCTCCCTCCCTCCCTTTCCTCCCTCCCTCCCTCCCTTCCTTGTCTTCTTCCTCCTCCTAATGTTTTATTTTAAACAAATTCTCACTGTGTAGCCCTAGATGGTCTTCAACTCACAGATATCCATCTACCTGCCTCCCAATGATGATCCTTATTTTTATTTTTGTTTATGTCCATGTATATGTATGCTGTGAAGAGGCCAGTTGAAGATGTCAGATTCCCTGAAGCTGGAGATACAGGTGGTTGTGAGAAGCCTTATATGGGTTCTGGGACTCTCTTAACGGCTGAGCAATCCTTCCAGTTCCCACATCTAGACTTTCTATATCCCCACAGACTGTATGCCTTAAGACACATCAGCACTCCTAACCAACTAAACATTTCCTTCCCAGAAATTCTCAAGAAAGCATCACATTAATTTTATTGCTTTTTTTTTTAATGGCAAAATAGTCTCTAGAAAAAACTTTCTATTGCACGTAAGCCTAGAATTTAATTCCGAATGCTGGTAAGTACCCACACCTGTCATTTTAAGAGACCACGGATTTAAGATACATCATTAATTGTGAGCATCAACTGTAAAATGCTTGCTGACTCCAAAACACTGAAAAGTTTTTAAATATACGCTTTAAGAAAAAAAAACTCAGTTATTACAAGCAAACTTCGGTGAGTTCATCATAGAACGGAAGACCACATTAGAACTGCTGAAATCCACCTTTCAGCGTAACAAAACCTTCAAATTAAAAACCAAATACTCTTCCTAAATTGGCACTTCACTGAAATCTCAGTAACATTATAATATCAACTCTGAGAAAAACTACTTTGAAATAAATCTGATCTAAAATTCATTATTTATCAAAATATCGATGTGAAAGAGGCAGATTCGATTCAATGAGGACCTCAAAATAGATGTTTTATGGAGCTGACTAGTAATTTAATCAAAAGTACACATTTGTCACATTAGACTTCACATAAATGTCCAACTACATATCTGCAAATGTCACAGAGCAGTGTAGGCACTCTAGGAGAAGCAAGTGAGGTAGAAACACTCCAGGCTTTGAGAGAAAACTGTTCTCAAAGGAAAATGCATCACAGACGTTCCCTCCCCTAAAAAAAGACAAAAGCTCAGGCTACTGTTTCAATACTTAACTGATTTGCAACCTCAAAAATGAGATATTTTAAGGAAACATTTCTAAAATACATTAATTCTACAATTATAGTACATTTATTATAGCAATTACTAATCCAACAATCCTAGCATTACAATTCACTTAGGAATTGAGCCCCTAAGTGAAAAGCCCTTTCCCTGTGTTACTACAAAAATGGATTAATTACTGCATCCGAGTTGCCCTAGTGATGACACTAAGTTCCCCAGGTTAATATTTGTATTAAGTGAAACTGACAGATAGCCTCACGGCAGTAAGTGCCATAAAGTCTAACTGATGGCACCCATTTTCTAGAGATTACTATAAGCAAAATACTTACAACATTCCAAATCACCACAGCAAAAGCGAAAACTGAGTCAGCTGGGCATGCTAGCATACCTGTAATCCTAGCACTTGGGACACTGGCGTAGGTGGATCTCAGGTTCAACGCCAGCCTGGGCTGTATGCTAAGTTTCTAGCCAGCCTTGGCTACACAGTCTATCTCAAGTACACCCCCAACACTGAAACAAGAGGAAAATACAACTAGAGACAATAAATTATGTTCAAGTATTAGAACCTGGGTACCAAGCCGCAGCCTTTTACTGCTACTGCTTATCTCATAGAATAATGGTGTTTAGAAAGACTTTTCATCTAAATATTGATTTTTCATTTCTCTTAAATACAAATTAAAATTTTATTTTGAAACTCCGCTACCCAAGACAAGCTCAGAGCTGTAGAACAGAAAGAAATGAGTGAGCTGGCTACCCTGGGCAAGGGACAGTGCTACTGTGTGGGAAGGAAGGTAGGTCTTCTTTTTCCCCCCACGATTCTCAATATTCCCCACATTCTTGGGACCTTGACAAAAAACCTTAATTTCTTATTTAAACCCCTTATCAAACAGGCAGCATTTTACACATAAAACCCATAGTAAATGGGATCACATACTGCCACCTGTAAATCATCAGGGAACCTAAAAGACACACATTGATCACAGGCTAAACAGAATGATTTTGCCAGTGAAGAGACTGCTTTCTCGGGGAACCAGCTAAAAGATGCCTTTTACTGTAGTGGTATTTGTATTACTTCCTATTGGGTGTCAAGCTGGTACTATCCTGGAATAGGCACAGATAACCTCTCTAAAGTCAGTTTTTCCCTTATTTGGAGATGGTCTTTCTTCCATAGTTTATTCATGAAATCATTGGGGTATGTTTTCTAAAACATTGTGGTAAATGGATTAAAAGATGAACCATGAACTTGAAAGGTCCACATTAAACAGTATACCTTCCTTCAAAGGCAGAATCTGTCTTGAATGTTTTTTTGTTTTTTGTTTTGTTTTGTTTTGTTTTTGGTAGGGATGCTCCCAGCTAGATAAAAGAGAAATCTCTAGTGATTATCAATCACAGAAGAGTCAAGGACACTTCAACAGGTCTGTTCCCCACAGATCTGTCTAGCCCTCTCTTCTCTCTCCCCCTAAGTGAATGCCTGAAGCAGTCCCGAGTCAGCAGCCCAGGGCTGGATGTAAGTTTCGAGATGAAACTGCATAAGATCTCAACTCAACAGTATTACCCATCCACCTCCCTAAACACTGTATTTCACCACTCCTGATCTTTCTCATCTACCCTGCTCCAGCCCTACTTGGCAGGAGCAGGTCACTTTATGTTGTGCCATAGGAGGAGAGAGATCACCGTGCGAAGTCTCCTTGGACATGGGGTATAACAGCATAAAGAAACAGAAGCATTTTTCCTGCCCTATTATGTTCCTATCTAAACTGGTGAATACCTGGAGCTATCTGATTTCATGTAATTCCCTCAACAGTAATAAGAGATCCTGGCAAGGAAAAAGTGAATATTCAGGAGGCGTACACAGGGACAGGCTGCATGCATCTAGGACAGCTATGGCTGTGGTCCAAAGCATTTGTAGAACATGCTACCAAAAGGCTGGATATCCTACATCTAGCTGGTTTGCTGTCCGGTCACCATAACTCTCACCAGAGGGCCTGCAAAGGTTCATCCCAGGCCTGTGGATAGGACTAAGTTGGAAGGACACACAGTTTTTGTTTTTATAGGAAAGGGGTTCCATAATTCATATCATCCAATGGCTCATAAAGCTGTCATCCAACATTTGCAGAGTTTCCTGTACCTGAAGTTATGTGTAGTGAAAAGAATGTTAACACCAACATACAGCTGCTAGCCCCACTTCTTATTTGCTATTTTTATTTTTTAAAAGGTATTAAAGAGTATAAAACCACAAGAAAATATGAGTCCACTGAATATAATCTGCCTTTCAAATTCTCTTCCAAGCACCAGGCTACAATGCAATGTTATCAAATCAGATTCCCTCTAAGCCCGTCAACATGCCAATCACTGTAAGAGGTTGAAGCAGTGATAGACCAACATCCAAGTACCTCCTTCAAAATCTGTCTTCTAGGGAAAGAAGAAATCTGCATCAGAAGCAACCCACCACCACTACCACCTAATGTAATGAAATCAAGATGCATTAATACTAGCATTTCTGACCTTACCAACAAGGAGATTAGATACTAAATTATCACTTAATAATTACTTCAACAGATTGTGTGTGTGTGTGTGTGTGTGTGTGTGTGTGTGTGTGTGTGCATGTATATGTTAGCCACAGAAGTTATCTCCCCTATCTCTCCCTGTTTGTATTGGTTCAGTTTTCATTGTTGCTGAGACAGTATCTCTTCACTAAACCTGGAGCTCATTGACTGGACAAGATTTGATTGCCAATGAGCTATAATGATCCACCTGTGTCCAACACGCACACACACACACACACACACACACACACACACACACACACACACCTCTGCTCAGAGTGCTGGGATTACAACCGTGCATACCATTCCCAGTTTTTCTATGGGTGATACTTAATCTAAACTCAGCAACAAATACTGTTCTCACTGAGCCATCACCCCCACTCCTCAGCCCCAGTCAAGAGATTCTCAAGGCAAATTTTGTGTCATTGAGCATATATTCACAATCAAATAACCATAAATCAAATTATACTTTTATAATGTCCTGCCCACATTTTCTATCAAGATATAAATATATCAATACACAAGTGCCAATTTTATAATATACCATGACTTTAAAAAGGTTTCCACAATTAAAAAGCACATTTTTAAAAGACCACATCATATAAAAGGGGAGACAATCTATAAAACCTATGACCTTCAGTCCAGAAAATCAACTAAGTACAAGGAAGGAAATGCAAATGAAGCGCCAAAGGCAGCCGGCTACCTTTTGGCGCTGGTTGACAGTTTCGCGGCTGTCTTGCTGCATATCTTCCCCTCCTTTTTCTTGGGCTGAACTTGTTCTCTATCAGGTTCCTGCTGAACGCTCTCCCGCTGATCTCCATCAGAACTTCCTCCACTAGTGCTTGGACTGTCATCAACTCTCTGTGCCTCAGTGGACATCTTAGATCCTGGATTAAAGAAGGACATGTCATTTATCCTGCTGTGGTAGGGACTACAACAAGGTATGTTCAGAATGAAGAGAAATAGAGCCCACAAAACAAAAGAAGTATAATTAGGTATAAAAATGAGAATTGCCCATTTATAGAACAAATAACTCTGTGGCTTGCCAAAACCTCTCTTCTCTGCATTCATGGAAAATTTAGAAACAAATGTTGGTAGCAATTTTATTCACAAGGCAGAAAGTAAAAACAATTCAAATGTTCTCTAATCGATGGGTAAAGCGTGGTGCATCCACATGACAATATAACTCAGCCACAGGAGCAAATGAAGTCTGTCATCTGCAAGCTTCAGCAGGAAGATCTTGAATCTTTATGCTAAGTGAGTGAAGCCAGTCAGAAGGACCAGATTGTACAAGCTCATTTGTAAGGAATGTCCAGACAGGTACATCCGTGGGAATGTAGAGACAGTACAGGAAAGCATTTTCTAATGGGCAGAAAGTTTCTACTGAGAGGTAATAATATTATTAAATTAATTAGTGCTTATAGTAGAAAAGCCTCAGAGTTTTTCTGCTTTGCTTTGTAGTGATGAGGACTCAACTTGGGATCTTGGCATGATAGGCAGGTGCTGCCATTGAGCTACCTGCAATCCCTAGGCTAAGTGGTACACTTTAAGATGGCAGCCTTGGGGCTAAAGGGGCAGTTTGGACAGTGCACACTCAGCAAAGTTCAACGTCCAGCATTTATAAAAATGGAGGGGGTTACTTTTATAAGGTAAATTATATCTCAAAAGAACTGGTACAAGATAAACCAGAAGGGGTTGGAGAGAGAGTTCAGGGGTTATGAAAACTGGCTGCTCTTCCAGAGAAACTAGAATCAATTCCTAACACACACATAGTAACTCATAATGGGCTGTAACTCCAGTTCCAGGAGATATGACACCCTCTCTGGCCTCCATGGGCACCCAGACATATAAATGGTGCACAGACATACATGCAAACAAATATCGATACACAGAATATAAAATAAGTATTTTAAAAAGGTCGGGGGAGAGAAAGGACTGAGAGCCTAATTTTCACAGGCAGTGGGAGAAGCATTTGGGGCTCAGCTATGAGATGTCCAGACAGTTAAAGAGACCTGCAATTTGTCCTGGCAAGTCGGTGTAAAAAGGCACAGGGCTGAGAGAGAGGGGTACTGCCGTGCTAACATCCAATCAATACATCCTCAGAGCTGAGCCAAGCTTAAAATCCTCTAAGCTGGGAAATTATTTTAAGTAACCTTTGTGATAACAGAACAGAAACCATGTGATCCTAAATAAGAACTGAAGCTTAGGAGGGTGTGGGCTCTGACCCAGCTTGACTAGGCAACCATGCTGTACAACAGACAGAGAGTGTCCCAAGACACTGAAGGATTCCTTTTTTCCCAGTCTGGAGGAAATCTCCCCAGAGGTTCGGAATTCACTTTGTTTTAAGTTCATGCTCCTGGAGCAGCTCTGATGACTAACTCAATTTCCTTAATACTTTGATACCTAGGTAGCCATTATAACCTAGATAGCAACACAAAATGCACTGAGAAAAGGATAGCCCTTCTCCAATCTCACTGCATCATAATCAGCCCCAGGTTGGTCCTTACTATCACATCCTGTATGACCTAACAAGCTGACAGACCTAGAACGGAACTGACAAAAGTCATGTTCAGACACTACAGGGCCTCAAGCCACCAGTAATCACTTTGAGTATCATATAGCTACAGCTTAGACATGCCTTTGAAAAATGAGACTAGAGTCATCACCACCACCACCACCACTACCACCATCACCATAAAGAGTAAAACACACATACAAGGGGAAGGGAAGAGAGAGAAAGAGTTTTATCCAAAGTCCTCTTGAAAAGGATCCATTTTGGTTACTGTTAAATTAAGACTTTGAAATAAAACTGTTGTTGACATGGTCAAGAGGAAGCTTCAGTACACACACACACACACAAAACCAGACACTTCAAACACAATTTATTACTATCATTACCTAGTTCAAAGGCATGACCCAGTACCTCTGATCAACATTCGTCACCATCAGTCCAACCTAGAGTTTATTCAAAACCATGGTAGCTTTTCTAAATGCAGGCCTTTAACAGACTGAAAGTTTTCTACGAGAAGCATATAAGACAAATAAGCACAGCACAGTACTGGAAGAAGCAGGAAGCACAGCAATAAAGCATCAACAGACAGACACTACATATGACATGACCATCCTCATCCCTAGTCCCTTTGTTCATGACATACAGTAAGTCTGTCCAAATAGCTCTCACACACTCACAAGACATTGAGACTGCTCTCCCTCTCTCCTGTAAGTGGAGAGCATCATTGCCCACAGCTAAGGCACCTTTTTGAGCAATAAAGTCACTTAACAGAATACTGAAATTTTATGTCACTATGTTTCATGTCTAGCTCTAAAAGCCTGAGTATATTTCTTAGGTTTTCTTATTTGACTTTAACATTCTTATTATTGGATTTAATATTTGTATTCTTTCTTAGCTTGCTTCTTTGAGTTAAAATATATCTAAAGTTTAAAAACCGTGTAAGTATGTGCTATAGCATGCTAGATAAACAGGTGTGTAAGCAGGGAAACAGAAAGAAGCATTGTTAGGATTAGATGCTCTCAAGGCAGGGTACTATGAGCAAACTTTTAAGAGGTATGAAATCAGTGAGAAACTGTTCCATGTATCCTAAACCTGAGGCAATCCATCACACGGCAAACACAAGAACACACAAAAGCACAAGAAAAGTAGTTGCCTTACACTGCAAGCACAGCTGTGTGCTGCATTGGTCGTGGAGTGCACACATTCCAATACACTTTATGTGCACACCTAGTAATGTGTAAACTGTATAATACTGAATAGACTACTCAGTGATGTAATGGGCCATAATCTGAAACTGAAATTTTCTCAACTACTTCAGAATACCAGAAGATTAAACTACTAAACTACTATTGAATTTCTGGGGGTATGGCTCAGTTCTAGAGCACTTGCCAAGCATATATGTGAAGGCCTGGGCACAACCAGAACACTTCCCCAGAAAGCATTTAAATGGCTAAATAGAAGCATAGCTTCTATAGTTTTACAGTTTAAAAAAGTTATTTCTATTTTTGATCTAAGATACCTTATCCGATCCAAATCTTTACCTACAAATGACAAATCCTCCTGAGAACACTGATAAGCATTATAAAAACATTTAGAAACAAAGGATCTGTTTCTCCTATTCAAATGTCCAGAGTTAAGAGACTTTCTGCTGAGTGTTTTCTGAACCCTTGATTACAGAATAAAAGGGGACAACATGATTGTGCACTCTGGCACAATTAATTCTTATGAGAGGAAATCCTCTGTAGATCACTCAAATGAACTATGTATAAAATTGGTGTCTTGTCTCTCTAAAGTAAAAATGAGTAAGTCCCTGAATTAAAACTTGTACATATTAACTTCTCTGGCGTTTTAAAATTAATTCCTAAAAAGCTAATTCCCTAACCTAGAAGGAAGCTAAATTCCAGGGATCTAAACACAAATACATCCTCCAATGACAGTTTCAAAGATCTTAAGACACCTAAAGTGATATTTTTATTTCAGATTCAAAGTAACCCTTAGTTTCTAACTAAATATAAACATATTACATTTAAGTATTTAAACACACTCATTTTTTAAAAGCTTTATTGACTATGTGCTCTGTGATGTCATCAGGCTCTGGAAATTCCCAGCACATAGTAAGTGAAATTAGAGTGTTTCAGAAAAACTAAAGGATCTAAACAAATTCCACCGATGAAACCAACAGTACGCAAGTCCACATTACTATTCAAATCATCAAATGTCATGATTTTTAAAAACTTAGAAAAGCAAGTATTCATTTGTGCAGCTACAACAGGAAAATGTGAACTTGCATTGGCATACCAGTTTTTCTACTTGGGATTTCTGAACTTTTCCAAAACATAAAATATTTTATATTATACGCCGAACCTGTAGCGCTATCCAGCTTTCCAAGTGTCTGAAAAGATATTTATTTGGAAAATAAAAGTGGAGCACCTGATTGGGGGAAATGCTGTGCCCTAGAGGAAAGAGCCAAGGTATGACATATGAAAACACTCCATCTTCACCATCGCCCACAAACAAAACTGCCAAGCGCCCAGGAGCATCCTGACAGCCTGAGGAAAGACAAATATTTAGATTCCCAAGATTGCATTTCTAGAGCGTGCTTTTCAAAATCCAAGGATTTAAAACTAAGATGAGCTTTTTAAAATCTTTCTGAACAGTAAGGTAATCAGAGGTGAGTCCTAGCAATTCTTTTGTACTTTAAAATGAAAATACTCGAGTAGACCCTCCAAATTATACAATACAAGGTTAGAGGATAAGAGTCTTGCAAATCAGCAAATAGGTCCAAGAGCTGCCACCAAGCCCAAGGTGATGATGTCTCTCTAATGCGGCCTTAATTTCCTTTAGGGAAGATGGATGGGGCATTTCTGGTTAGTCGTGGAAAAAGAGACACAAGAAGCCAGGCTTTATGTTCATTAGAATTGGAAAAGGGCAAATGGATCAAAACATTAGGAGTGAAAGGGGTAATCCAGTTTCCAATCAGGCCAGTGGGTGCTGCAGAGAAGCCAGAGGAAAACTGGCTTCGAAGCCAAACTGTGCCAAGCATCGGGCATTACAAAAGACCAGTGTGACGACCCACACCCCGGGGCATCACGCACACACCCAGCGGGTACTCCCTCACCCCCTCGGACACCTCGTGTAGCAATTATGCAATTTGGGAAGAGCTCCGGACAGCCGGGCACTTTGCACCGCGACATCCATCCTGGACTTTGCAGAGACTTAGTTCCTGGCAGCGGTGGGCTCGGGAGAGGAGGGGAGAGGTCCTCGAGGGCGAAGGAAGGCCACACTCTGCGGGACGGGGGAGGGGCGCGCGGGCCCCAGCGGGCACGCGCAGGGCCAGGGAGGCCTGCGGGGCCGCGGGCGCGCACCCGAGCCGAGGCCGCGGCGGGGGCGGGGATCTCGCCAGGCTGGCCCTCGCCGCGTGGGGTCCCCGCGCGCCCCACGCCGCGGCTCTGGCCGCGGCCACGCCCGCCCGCCCTCGCCTACTCACCTCGCGGCGTCGCCCGCGCTCCAGCCGCGGCTCGGACGCCGAGTCCCGGAGTGAAGCCGCCGCCTCCGCGAGCCGCCGCCGCCGCCGCCGTCCGCGCGCGCCCCCCTCCCAAGCGCGCGCTCGCCCTGCCCGCCCTGAGAGCCCGCGACAGCGCGAGCCCCACGTTGGCCTCGCGGTGTCGCGCCCGCGAGCCCGCGACGCGCTTTAGCCCCGCCCCGCCAGCGCGTGCCCGCTCGAGGACCAGTGAGGTGCGCGCGCAAAAGTAAAGTGACAGCTGAGTCCTGGGCTGGGCCGGCCCGGAGCAAAGGCGGGTTAGGGCGAAGGGAAAGGGAGGAGGGAAATCGAGGCTCGACGGCGGCGGTAAGGGAGGGACGCGAGGACCTTGAGGAGCGCACGAACTAAAGGGACAAGCGGGCATAGGGGTGGGGTTGCGCTTCAGTAAGGTGCAGTGCGGCGGACTGGGATGGGGGGTAGGGAGAACCCCCACACACATACCATGCACCACCAGCTCGTGCTCTCACAGGACCCACCTGCACTGCTGTTGGAAAACTTCGCGTGGGCCCCGGTGAAGCCACATTTTACCCCGTAACTGCTGCAGGAAAGGTCCTGCTATGCCTAGTCCAGGACTGCTAGCTTCCACTCTGGGAGGCTGGGGAGGGCGGGGCGGGACGAAGGGGGAAGCACTATCAGAGCTAGTGGGAGGCTGCCACTGTGCCTGAAAGACCCCTGTGGGACAGTAGCCATGCTGTGAGTGGCCTGAGGAATATAAGGTTGCCCTGTCATTTTAGCCCAAAATAGCTACTTAAAAACAAACAAACAAACAAAAACCTGCACATGCTTTGTTAACTCAGCGCCCATGAACTCACTTCACCACCACCACCACACACACACACACACACACACACACACACACACACACACACACAATTCCAGCCTATCATAACAACTGAGATCTAGGACTACTCTTAACTTCTCTGAGGATTCTTGGGAGTGGTTGAGCCCATGCACTAGTCCTGCCCAGCAGAGAGGGCTGAAAACAGACCTCCATTTCAGGTATGGTCCAAATCACTTGAACAATGCTAGCCAATACATAGGAAACCATGGGAAACCCAGCCTACCAGGTGCCACAGGCCGCCATGGGAATGTGAAGCTCTGAGTTAATCAAGCAGCCTAAACAACTAGTGCAAAAAGACCCCAGAGACTAGAGCAATACAAGACTCAGAACCTGTATCTGGAACAGAAAATGCTTCCACGAGATACATTCAAGAACTGGCTTTTAACTAATTACATCACTGAAAACTGCCCAAAGCAGCTAGTGATGTCTAGCCTGGAACTGACTACTGAGAAAAAAATAACAGCACCTTTGTCCTTAGGAATGTCAGCTCAAGAATGTAGGAGAGGATGAGTTAGAAATGAGTGAAACCTGGTTTTCTGGTTTGTGTGGCCACTTAAATCTGTCTCATGGTGTATTTCAGACATAGTACAGTGTATTAGTAGAAATGCATCATATTTAGAATATGATCAAATACAGTATTTCATAGACAGTCTTAACCTCATGAAATCTTTGTCTATTCCCATTCCTCTCATTATGTTTCAAGAATACAGAAATAGCAGAGCCTTGACTGTGTTTTGAAGCCCTTTAAAAATTATTTTGTTTTGATGCTGGGATTTGACCCAGGGCTTCAACAGGCTAAGCAGGCATAGAAGTTCTGCCACTGGACTCTGCATCCTGCCTCTGGTAGCCTATGCTTCTGTGTGTGTGCTGTTGGCTTACAATGAATGTTTCATAAGAAAGCACCCTTCTGCTCCAGCCGCTGTCGAGTTGTTCTGTAGTTCTGTCACTGGCAGTGGGGCATGGGGACATAGTGATGTCAGCTTCCACCCAGGGAATAGAATGGAAGAGCTTCAATGCCGTTGTTGAATCTGTGTTTCAGCAGCATTTTGTCCATCTGCAGATGTTTTAGCTGGCATTTTTCAAAGTTCAAAACAGGACTATAAGTACGATTCACCCTTATCATTCATTCTAGGAATACTAAATCCTGTGGGCCAGGCTCTTGTTTATTGAGTCTAGGTGGTAGGGATATGACTATGAATGAACACTCTACATTCAATCATTAGTGGATTCTGCTGATCTTGTTGTCCAAAATGTCTGCTGATTCCAGAAAGCAACGAGCAGTCAAGCCCCAGGCTTATGTATGGCAATGTCTATTACAAAAATGTGGCATCTCTAACACAACCCCTACACCCCAAGACCTGAGTCTTGGAGTCTAAGGAAGATGACGAGGCCGAAGGATGTTTGTTAGGACCCAGAAGGTATGGAAGGCTACAGCAAAACAGCGCCTTGTGAACAGAGCAGGGTGTGGCGCCTACAGACTCGCAAGTGTGCCTGTCTGCATAGATCCACAGCCATCAAGATGCCAAGATAGATGGGGGTGGGCTCACAAGCCCACCTCCAAGTGAACAGCTACAGGAATTCAAGGCCTTCTGAGGGACGGTTGGCTTTCTTCAGGGACAAGAAAGGTTGCCCAAACCAAACCCGAGTGGTCAGTTATACATCCATATCCATACACGACGAGCAAGTCTACCTGCACTCCGTAGTCTGCCTTTGTGCATGTGAATTACAGAAGGGGAGGGCGAAAACTGGGGATGTGAGACGGGGATATGGGTGGAGACAGGGAAGGATTTAGAGAGGGCAAGAAGTAGGATGTGATGAAAATGCATTGAACTCATATAGGAAATCCTCAAAGCAAAGCCCTCAAGAAATGTGTGCTGAAATGTCTATGCCTTCCCATCCCTACTTACTGCTAATTCCCTGGTCGGGGCAACTGTGGACTGTGGAGTCAGTGGAAGCCCCTAACTGTTCTTTCCATGCTCCAGACTTTCAACACACACACACACACACACACACACACACACACACACACACACACACACACACAGAGAGAGAGAGAGAGAGAGAGAGAGAGAGAGAGAGAGAGAGAGAGAGAGAGGGAGAGACAGAGACAGAAAGACAACGAGAAAGAGACAAAGAAACAGAAACAGAGAGATGGAGAAATGTGAGTTTTTAAAACAGAATAACAGGACAGGCTTGTGGACTCAATACTCAGAAGGCAAGGGCAGGAAGATACCAAGCTGAAGGTTTCTCTGGGGGAAAACAAAAACAAAACTCTAGTTTACAAGATGTCAGTCCTCTCAAAAATGCCAGTGGCTTTGCATCCTGCAGCAGGAGCAGTATTCTCCTAATAGCTGCATTCCCTCCTCCTCCTCCTCCTCCTCCTCCTCCTCCTCCTCCTCCTCCTCCTCCTCCTCCTCTTCCTCTTCCTGTTGCCCCAAAACAAGTCTTCAGACTTTTGTACTCATTATTGCTTATTCCTAGAACATTCTCCCTCCTGCAGAACTTTCTTTTCTTCTGTGCTTTATTTTACTCATCATGATCACGTGGCATAATCTTATTTGTTTTAGTCTCATAATCTTTCCCACCCTACTCTCTCACCTGTAAGCAAACACCTTTCAAAAAAAGATTTTGTTTGCTAGGGTCACTGCTATATACATTCAGTAAGTACTGGTTAAGTGAGGGAAATTGACAGCTTTCCATTGTTGTAAAACCTTCTATAAAAATAAATAGTTATTGTGGTGTTTTTAATTTGTTCAAGAGAAAGTTCTTTTTTAAAAATTAGATATTTTCTTTATTTACATTTCAAATGCTATCCTGAAAGTTCCCTATACCCGCCCTCTCCCCCCCCCCTTTCCTTCCCTACCCACCCACTCCTAATTATTGGCCCTGGCATTCCCCTGTACTGGGGCATATAAGGTTTGCAATACCAAGGGGCCTCTCTTCCCAATGATGGCCGACTAGGCCATCTTCTGCTACATCTGCAGCCAGAGACACGAGCTCTAGGGATACTGGTTAGTTCATATTGTTGTTCCACCTATAGGTTGATTTTCTCAAAAAACCAGCTCCTGGTTTGGTTGATTCTTTGAATAGTTCTTTTTGTTTCCACTTGATTTCAGCCCTGAGTTTGATTTTTTTTTCTGCCATCTATTCCTCTTGGGTGAATTTGCTTCCTTTCTTTCTATAGCTTCTAGGTGTGCTGTCTGGCTGCTAGTGTATGCTCTCTCTAGTTTCTTTTTGGAGGCACTCAGGGCTATGAGTTTTCCTCTTAGTACTACCTTAATTGTGTCCCATAAGGTTGGTTATGTTGTGGCTTCATTTTCATTAAACACTAAAAAGTCTTTAATTTCTTTTTTTATTTCATCCTTCACCAAGGAATCGTTAAGTAGAGTGTTGTTTGGTTTCCATGTGAATATTGGCTTTCTATTATTTATGTTGTTATTGATGATCAGCCTTAGTCCATGGTGATCAGATAGGATGCATGGGATAATTTCAATATTTTTGTAACTGTTGATGCCTGTTTTTTGACCAATTATAGGGTCACTTTTGGAGGAGGTACCATGTGGCGCTGAGAAGAAGGTATATCTTTCTGTTTTACGATAAAATGTTCTATAGATATCTATTAAATCCATTTGTTTCATAACTTCTGTTAGTGTCCATCTGTCTCTGTTTAGTTTCTGTTTCCAGGATCTGTCCATTGGTGAGAGTGGGATGTTGAAGTCTCCCACTATTATTGTGTGAGGTGTTATGTGTACTTTGAGCTTTACTAAAGTTTCTTTAATGAATGTGGCTGTCCTTGTATTTGGAGCATAGATATTCAGAATTGCGAGTTCATCTTGGTGGATTTTACCTTTGATGAGTATGAAGTACCCCTCCTTGCCATTTTTGATAACTTAGGATTGGAAGTCAATTTTATTCGATATTACAATGGCTACTCCAGCTTGTTTCTTCAGACTGTTTGTTTGGAAAATTGTTTTCCAGCCTTTCATTCAGAGGTAGTGTCTGTCATTTTCCCTGATGTGTGTTTCCTGTAAGCAGCAAAATGTTGGGTCCTGTTTGTGTAGCCAGTCTATTAGTCTATGTCTTTTTGTTGGGGAATTGACTCCACTGATGTTAAGAGAAGTTAAACAAAAGTAATTGTTGCTTCCTGTTATTTTTGTTGTTAATGTTGGGATTCTTTTCTTGCGGTTGTCTTCTTTTAGGTTTATTGAAGAATTACTTTCTTGCCTTTTCTAGGGCGTAGTTTCCATCTTTGTGTTGGTGTTTTCCCTTTATTATCCTTTGAAGGGCTGGATTCTTGGGAAGATAATGTGTGAATTTGGTTTTGTCATGGAATACTTTGGTTTCTCCATCTATGGTAATTGAGAGTTTTGCTGGGTATAGTAGCCTGGGCTGGCATTTGTTTTCTCTTAGTGTTTGTATAACATCTGTCCAGGATCTTCTGCTTTCATAGCCTCTGGTGAGAAGTCTGGAGTAATTCTAATAGGCCTGCCTTTATATGTTACTTGACCTTTTTCCCTTACTGCTTTTAATATTCTGTCTTTTTTTTTTTTTAGTGCATTTGCTGTTCTGAATATTATTTGTTGGGAGGAATTTCTTTTCTGGTCCAGTCTTTTTGGAGTTCTGTAGGCTTCTTGTATGTTCATGGTCATCTCTTTCTTTAGGTTTGGGAAGTTTTCTTCTATAATTTTGTTGAAGATAATTGCTGGCCCTTTAAGTTGAAAATCTTCATTCTCATCTACCACTATTATCCATAGGTTTGGTCTTGTCATTGTGTCCTGAATTTCCTGTGTTTTGAGTTAGGATCTTTTTGCATTTTGAATTTTTGTTTTTGATTGTTATGCCCATGTTCTCTATAGAATCTTCTGCACCTGAGATTCTCTCTTCCATCTCTTGTATTCTGTTGCTGATGCTCGCATCTATGGTTCCTGATTTCTTTCCTAGGTTTTCTATCTCCAGAGTTGTCTTACTTTGGGTTTTCTTCATTGTTTCTACTTCCCTTTTTAGGTCTTGGATGGGTTTGTTAAATTCCATCACCTGTTTGATTGTGTTTTCCTGTAGTTCTTTAAAAGATTTTTGTGTTTCCTCTTTAAGGACTTCTACCTGTTTAGCAGTGTTTTCCTGTTTTTCTCTAAGGTCTTCTACCTGTTTAGCACTGCTCTCCTGTTTTTCTTTAAGTGAGTTATTAATTCACTTATTACATCGAAATGTTGCTTTTCGGGTATGTTTGGGTATCCAGGACTGGCTGAGGTGGGAGTGTTGGGTTCTGACGATGGTGAGTGGTTATGGTTTCTTTTAGTAAGATTCTTACATTTGCCTTTCACCATCTGGTAATCTAGTTGTTATAGTTGTCTCTGATTGGAGCTTGTTCCTCCTGTGATTCTGTTAGCCTCTGTCAGCAGTCCTGGGAGTCCAGCTCTCGCCTGATTCTCAGTGGTCAGAGTACTCTCTGCACGCAATCTCTCTTCTTGCAGGGAAGGTACACAGAGGTCTGGCATTCAGACCTGCCTCCTGGATGAAGATGATGGCCTGAAACAGGACCTGTCCCAGAAGATGTGTTGCCTCTGCAGTCTGCACGTTCACCTGCAGACTGGTCTCTGAGGGACACAGGACACAAGATGGCTCTCTCACCTGCTCTGGTGGTCAGAGCCCTTCAGGGCAGGCACCTATCCCCTGGCAGGGAAGGTGCTGGGTGTCTGGAGCCCAAAACCGGGTCTGTCTCAGAAGCTGTGTCGCTTCTGCAGTCAGCTTGCTCACCCTTTGCAGTCCGTGATCTGACATGTGCAGACTGGTTTCTGAGGGTCCTGGGACATAAGATGGCTCCCTCACCTGCTCTGGCAGTCAGTGCCCTCCCAGGCAGACACCTCTCCTCTGGCAGGGAAGGTGCCCAGATGTCTGGAGCCCGAAACCAGGTCTGTCCCAGAAGCTGTGTCACCTCTGCAGTCTGCTCACTCACCCTTCGTGCAAGACAAAGTTCTAAGCACTTTGCCTGCACCAGGTCACAACCCTACATGGCTTGGTTTCATTTGACCAGCCATGCTGTCCAGATGAGAATTAGAGATGCTGAAATGTCAAGTCAGCACTGGTTTTGAAAACAGCAAATTGGTTTGATTCTATGTCTGTGAACTTCACGATACCTTAACATGAATCCATGTTACATGTTCATGGCTCTTCCCAGTTCCTAGAGACTCAGGCTTACTCTCCAAGACAAACAGATCACAGCCTTTATGTTTCCAGTTCCATTATATCCTGCAGTGGTTGCTGAGGTTTGGTGTGTTGCTATGCATTGTAATACTAAGTGCAGGCTCCTATGGCCTGGTTGCTCCAAAGACAAGAGAGTCCACATGTAGACCCAAGTGATGCTGTGTTACAGTGCCCCCAAGTTACTTCTGATTGGTGAATAATGATCCCTACACCTATAGCTGGGCATAATTAAGGTAGGCAAAGCTTGGTGTTCTTGAGCTTGAGGTCAGAGGAGACTACTAGAGGAGAGAAGAAGGTGAAGAGAGGAGAAAGACATGGGTTAAAATTTAAGAAAGCATGACCATGAGGGCTGTCCAATTGGAGTTAGGAGCAGCCCAGATGAAACATAGTAAGTAAAAACCTGGGGTTATTGATAGGAAACAGATTTTAGTAATAGCATAGGATGTGGATATGTGCCCAGCCTTGGAGCTAATAGAGGCCTATTATAAATATAAAGCTGTGTATAGCTTCTATCCAAGAACTGAATGATCAAAGGTGGGGTAGAAGCTCCAGATTGGAATTAAACATATTTAACAAGTAGTCACCACTTACTCTTCCTCCCTCCATTCCTTGTCTCTGAGCTTTAATATGGATTTACTTCCCAGCAGAATTGGCAACTAGGAATGTTTTGAAGGGCCCCTCTAAATTTAACACAGAAAAGCTCAGGAGAAGATAGACTCACTATTTCCCATTTTGGATGAGGGATAGGAATGTTTCTCTGGGAGTACCAAGACTAGATTTCAGCAGAAGGTATTGCAGTGTGGCTCCTTGACAGGTGAACCTCCTTTCTTATTAGGCACCTAATGAGAAGGGGTTATGAAATATTAGATTCTACTTCATAGGGGGGGGGTCCATAGTGTTAGCTTTTATTTACTAGTGATTAGAATGCTGGCACTGGGTGTGGTGGCACACACCTGTTACTCCAGAACTTCAGAGGTTGAGGTGCAAGGATCATGAATTTGTCTAGCTGGCAAAATCCTGTCTCAGAGAATCACAGACAGGAGGTTGTAACTCAGTGGTATAGCACTTGCTCAGCCCATCTAATCCCTAACTTGGAGAACAAATTAAGAGCCCTGAAAGACAGAAAGATGAGGGACCTTTTGATTAAAGTCTTTAGGTACATGTGATCACCAAGAATATTTTAGGTGTTAAAGAAGGGATAACACAAACTTTTTAAAACTATGGCTAACACCTGTAATACAATATTTGGAGGGGAGCCTGAGGCAGGAGGATTCCCATGACTTAGAAGCTAGCAGAGTTACACAGTGAGTTCTAACACCAGCTCTCATGAGATAGCTCAACAGGTAATGACATAGCAACACCCTGGTACATGAGTTATATTCCCCACACCTACAAAAAGATGGAAGCAGAGAACCAACTCTACAAAGTTGTCATCTGACTTCCACCTGCTGGCTGTGACATGCATGCCTTCCCATCATCATGCACACACACAATAGTGAATAAACAAATTTGTAAAGATTTAAAAAGATATGAATGTAAAAGAGTGACTTCTCCAGCCCCTAGTCTCTACAATGTTCCTAACCAATCCCTGTCTCTGGCATCCACACTCTTATGTCTTTCCCCTCCATAACTTTATCCCATGGTTGTGATGACACTGAAAAGTATGCTGGTCATGACTGGGCTTAGTTTAGAAAAGATGTTAGATTCACATTTCAGTGTGCATAGCACCTCTGTCCTCCCTCTGTCATCCCTTTTCCCCTCTCTCCTCTCTTTCTCCCTCCCACTTCCCTTCCTCCTTCTCATTTTTGCTCAGATTCTCTCTCATCTCTCATTTTGTCAGAAGTCACCTGCCATCTCGTAAGCAGCCTTGTTGAGAAGCTAGTGTGGCTAGAAACAATCTCTGAAATAGATCCTTCATCCTCAATCAAGTGTTTCATCTGATAAAAAGCTCTGGCCATTTTATCTAAAACCTCATAGAAGACCTTGAACAAGGAACACCCATCTATGACCCTCCTGACCCTTCTGTAACAAATATGTATTATTTTTAGCCACTGTGTTTTAAGGGAAGTTTGCTATGCAGCAGTAGATGATATGCCATGATCTCTCCTCTTTAATGTTGGTATTGTCTCCCTCAGTCTTCCTTCAGCTATGGTAGCTCATTCACAGCAAGGAATTTCATTCTCCTTAAATTGACTGGTGTCCCCAACATCTCAGAAACAAGGATGAAGGGCCTTGTGGTTGTACTAAGATGTGTCTAAAGATTCTCCAAGGGAACTGAGGCTGCGGATGGATAAAAGGGAAAATGGTTCTCAGATATAAAAAAAAAAAAAAAAAAAAAAAAAAAAAAAAAAAAAAAAAAAAAAAAAAAAAAAAAAAAAAAAAAAAAAAAAAAAAGTAAGGAAGGAAAATTTTAAAGCAAAGAACACTGAGTTGGCAGGCAGCAGGCAGCTCTTTGTTTAGCAATGAGGTTGGAGATGAGGTCATCTTTGGGATGCTTGTTATAACATTGTTAGTTTAATAAATAAAACTGCCTTCGACCTAGAAAACCTCCAGCAGGGAACAATGGCATGGGGTGGAAAACCTGCATTGGGTTGAGGAGTATAGAGATACTCTAGGACCCTGGCTTTCTGCATCCATGAGCAGGGCTCCCAGGTTCTCCTGCCTTGCTGTGTAGATCCTGAGCCTTTGGCTTAACTTCTCACAGCTCCCATTTCTTCCCTAAAAATAAGACTTTTCTTAGTATCTCATTCTTGTACATAGTTAGAGGGCTGATTAAAGGAGACTACAGGAAGCCCCTAGACTGGAACTTGAAGCAATATGAGAAGTCTTAGCACATTGATAAGTGTGAGATCATGTCCCGCTCCTCCCCAGAATCTAGAGTCATCTATCTCATATACCATTTTATTAATGTGAAATGCCCTCCATAAGCTCATGTGATTGGACATTTGTCTCTAGTCAATGGCACTGTTTTGAAAGGTTATGAAATTCTTAGCAGATGGTGCCTGGATAGAGGAAGTTAGATAGGAAATAATGCTTGAAGTTTTATAGACAGTCTACTTCCTGAGTGCTCTCTACCGCTTGACTGTGGATTCTGTAACTGGCTTCCTCACACTTAGCTGCCATGCCTAACTTGGTCCCCTCAAATCATAGGCCAAAACAAACCCCCCTCCCTTCAGTTGATTCTCAGCAGGCATTTGGTCACAGTCACAGGAAGTATAAACACACTTGTGCTCAATCTTGTGAATGGTTTCCCAGAGTCAACTGCGACTCCTGGGAATCCCTTGAGCTCTTTTTACAGTGACTTCTCAATACATTGTCCATTTTCCTATCTCTGGTTTAGTGGAAAGGGGACGTGGTCTACAAGATTGTGAAAAGACTGAACATAGCTCTTTTTTTTTCCCTCAAGTTAGTATGCTCCTTTTTTTTTTTTACCTATGGCCTATGGAAATAAGTTTTTCATCTTAAAAAAAAAACATAAATTTCATCTCTTCCAGAAACTCTTGATTGGACCACAAAATTGTGTATCAGTGGGAAAACAGTATTAATGACAAATTATGCACTTTTATCCCAAGAATATAGGAACTTTTCAAGCCCTTTCGTGGGATTGGCTTGACCTGGGACAGGGTGGCCTAGGCATTCTAAGACAGCCCCCTACATGTACGGAAGACCATGGCACCCTGGAAACTCATTGTTTATTATAAGAGTTGAACAAAGAGGCAGGGATATTACATAGAGAAAAATAAGAAGGTAGGGTTGACAGCACACAGCTTGATCAAGAAATAAGCTTAGTTAATCTCAGTGGGAGCGCTCTCTGCAGGGGATCCATCTTCAAGCCATAAATAACTGCTGGGAGAAAGCTATGACAGATATTTCCTTCACACACTTTTACTATCTGAACACAGAACAGAGGAAGACTTAGCTTTAGCACAAGGTGAGGGAACTTTGCAATTTTTCACATGGGTCAGAG
Organism: Mus minutoides; assembly: GCA_902729485.2. NCBI lineage: Eukaryota > Metazoa > Chordata > Mammalia > Rodentia > Muridae > Mus > Mus minutoides. Next base: position 357,499 of record LR749507.1, read on the forward strand.
GCTATGGGTTTATATCATCAAAACACATTCACTCAGAATTTCACTCACACAGAGCTTCCCCCACTCCCCACAGAACTTATTTTCCATAAAAGAGTTCACATGAGGGACTAGTGAGATGGCTCATTGGCTGAAGGGGCTTATCACAAAGCCTGATGACCTGAGTTCCATTCCAGTGAAAGAACAGACTCCTACAAGTTGCCCTCTAACCCTCACAGAGGCACTTTGGCATATGACCACTTACACACACACACACACACACACACACACACACACACACACACTTTTTAAATCTACGTGGATTTGTTTCTGAAATTATATATTATCTCCACTGGGGTGGTAAAAACAATGGAATGGCTTCCTTTCAAACTAATGGGGTTTATGTGCAGAAGACTGCCTCTGCCACCACCACCCATCTCCCACCCCAGTGCTGGAAATAGATCCTAGAGCCATGTAAATTCTAGGTAAATGCTGTGACTCTGAGACACAGCTCTAGCCCTAACATTTTCTTTTCAACAAGTATTTACTTTATTAAAACAAGAAAATGTTGTTACATAAACATGTTTACATCTATATCTAGAGTACTTTCTGGCACTGTCATGAATAATAATTAGTCCAAGCATGGTTGAATACACACTACAACCTCATTTCATATTACATTTAATAGGTTGTTTACCAAACTCCCCCCGCCCCCGCACAACACACATTCAACATTCCCAACATGTCCCACATTTTTATGTTCCTAATTCTAATAGCTGAGTTGTGTGTTAGCATGCCCTTATTTATTTGTGTTATATTAAACCACAGCTTGTCTCACACCTCCTTACCTTTAGAGATTGTTCTGGGAATCTATTTCTACATAATCAACTATTCCAAAAGTTAGTGGATAAAATAACAGCAATTTGTTTCTCATTAATTAAACTTTGGTTAAGGATGCACAGAAATGGCGTATCTCTGCTCTTTGCAATATCGCATGGGGAGTTTTGACTGAAAGGTGGGAGACCTACCTTCCAGATGTTTTCTTCATGTAGCTGGTAAGATGGTGCAGGCTGTAGGATCTCAGTGGGAGTTTCAATAGGGAACTCAGATTCTCCTCACTAGAATGTAGTCTGCTTGGCTTCCTCTCAGCATTTCATCTCAAGGCAAGTATCTCAAGAAAAGCAAATTGAACAGAGTGCTTTCTAATGTAAGTCCATAAGCACACAGTGTCACTTCCCACAAGCTGTCCAGCAGAGCATACCCAAGACTGCTTAAGAGGGGAATTCAATTTCTCCACTTGGTGGTGGAACGGGAAGTTTCTAGAAGGATTAATGGGACTAGCAAGATCGTTGTGTCCATCCTGTAAAACATATTCTGATGTAGATGTATTGTTTCCTGTGTCTGTATCCTTTTTCTCTCTGCTTATGAAGCCCAGGTCATCTTTCAGTGTTCTGTACAGATACTGCTTTCTGAAATGCTCTTTCAACAAAAAGTTAATCATCACATGGTGGTTAGCTTTAATTTTCAAATCAGCACAACTTAGAATCATCTGGGAAGAAAGTCTCAATGAAGAAATATCTGTATTTTGTGGGCCTGTGAGATTGCTTGGGGAAATGTGTTAACTGATGTGGGAAGAACCAGCCCTTTGTGGGTGGTACCATCTTCTAGGCAGATGGTTTCTGGATTGCATAAGACTGGAGAAATCAAGCTGAGCACAAGCGAGCAAACCCCAGTGAGCATATCTGCTTTCACTGTTCTCTGCTCTGGCTGTATATAATGTGACCTACTTAAAATTTTCAGCCTCTAGTCTCCTCAGTGATAGATTGTATCCCAACATTGTAAGATTAAAACTTTTCTCCCATTGTTGATTTTTGTCAGGGTATTTAATCACAGCAACAGAAGTGAAACCACATCACGCCTTCTCTGCTGAGCCACCTGTGTTTCTCATGTATACCTGCATTATTCTCCATTAAGTGATGCCTTGCATAAGGTGGCTTATGTCAAAATAAGGACCAGGAGTTCTGTAAGATCCAGTCCTGCGAATCCTATGCACTGATTCCCCATTAGCTATGACCAATGTCGGCAACTGGGTGGTGAAGCTCTGGTACCTCTAGAGCATCTTCAGTCCACAAACATCACTGCACTGCTGGGTTCTGCTCATACAGATAGCTGAGCAGGATCCATGCTCCTACTATAGTGCCAGTTATCAACTGGAGTCTTATTGGAAAGGCTCAGCTTACATTTTAGCAAGAGACCCAGTGGTCCACCACATGGTAAAGTTTGAGAAGTATTATCTCAAAAGCACCTCTGTGGCTTCCTTCTGAAGTGTCCAAGGGTCCATATCAATGAACTCAGTTGGAGCCCATGTCCCAGCTTCTTGATCATGCTCCAGGAAACATGACTATGGGATTTCCTTGCTTCATGTTTCTCTGAGAGCTTTCTCCCTGACTCTTCCTAGTGGGGTTTTGATATGGATGTGAGGACACTTAACAATATTATGTCTTCCAATCCAGGAGTATGAAATATCTTTGCCCTTATGCGGGTATCCCTTAATTTTTCTCAGTAATTTTTAATAGTTTTCAGTGTTTATGCCTTAAATTTTTCTTGTTAAATTTATTCTCCAATTTTTGTTCTCCACACTGTTATTATGATACAGTTATTTTCATAACTTAAACTCCCAATGTCTATAGAAATACACTTTAATTTTGCATTGATCTGGTACATTTACTACAGTCTAATCTTTGAGATTTTCTCATAAAAATATGTCATCTAGGAATAAGGCTATTTTACTTCTTTCCAATTGAATTTCCTTAATTCTTTAAAAGTTACTTTATTTTTTTGTTGTGGTACTAGCTATAGAAATTTCAGTAGAATGACTGAAGAAAAGTGTTGAAAACAGCTGCTAGTGATTGAGGCTAGAGTCTAATGTTTCAGGGTTCTTGGTCCGTTATGTAGAGAACTGAAAGCCAGGCTAACACACATGTGCCACAGAAGCCAGAATACTTTATTCATATCCAAGAGATAGAGCAGATGCTAGAGGCAGATGCTGTGAATAGCCAGGCAGCAGCAGCATTAGTTGAAGATATGCGAGGGCCTGGTCACTTTCCGGGGCTTCCTCTCATGAGGTCAAGAGGACTTGGTTACTAAGAGGTATGGTTGGTTACAAAGGAGGATGGCTTGAGTGAATCTCTCTTTTGACTGATAAATAAGACCAATAAATAATCATTTCTCCACTGTGTATATTTCTTCTCATTATGCATTGGATCTTAATCATTTGCATGCCTAATTATGCATAAACAAAAGATAGTAAAAGACAGTAAATACCTGGAATTCATTTGAATAGAAACTGTGCAAATTTGAGAGCTAACAATCAGGGGTAGGAAAATATGCAGGTTTTCTGAGATGGCAGTAAAGGAATGGACAAGAGGTTCAGAGGTTACTGTGTGCATAGTTTGAGGAGGGATATGTGTGCACAGTACATACAGCTGAAGGAGTTAGGCTGCCAAGTGAATTATCACGAGAAGGGTTAAGCTAGCTCTTGTGCCTACCTTCTTCCTGAACTTGGGAAGAAACCACAGTCTTTCATAAAGAAATATGATGTTGGCTAATAAAGTACTACTATGTTGAGGAAGTTCAAATTCTTCTTTTAGCTCAAAAATTTTTGTTAACATTAGGAGTTGGGGTTTTTATATAAAAATTTTTATATCTATTTAGATCATCACATATCTTTTGCCTTTTACTATAGTAACATAATATATCTTAATTATTTCTTTTTTCTAAAGTCCTTCCTGAAATTTTTGGGGCTTCCCTGAAGTTCAAAGCCAAAAGCGGTTAACGTTTCACTTCTGTTCTAGGAGAAGCTACTTTTCTGCTCTTACATAAAATACCCAGATTGTCAAATAGTCTGGCTTTAGACCCCAGCTGGAATCCGTGTTTTCCTTCTCGTGAGCTTTAAGCCCTCTCAGGAAAGTTAAAATATTCTAAAATGAACGGAACTTTCAGACAACAAATTGGTATTAATTGGTACAAAATGACAACACAATCAGTTAAAACCTGCCTTCACCTTTTCTACTGTCTTGACAAGAGGAAAGTAAGTCTTCTGATGTTGGTGATCTAGGATATGATTATAGAATTGGAATTGAGAACTTCAGGAAAGAGATGACATTGAATTAATAAGGATTCTCTGAGGTGTGAGTTTGGGTAAGTGTCTTAACAGCAAACTCATCTGGTGATCTGACTGAGTCCCCATCTGGTAGGAGAAAACCTTTTCTGCACACTTGCTTTGTCTTAGATCTGCAAGGTGCATTAAGTGGCTATATATGTATTTTTTGAGACCACAGTTATCCTATGAAATCAATACAGATGGTCTTCACTTTTGTAATGGTTCAGCTTATGGCTTTGAACTTTATGCCACTGTTGCCATGATAAGCATTTGGATTCTGAGTTGTGACAGATGATAAATGTGTTTTAATTGCTTCATTTGTACATCACCTTTTCTAAAACACCTATTCAAATCTTTTACCTATGTTTTAGATTTATTTATTTTTATGTGTATATGTTTGTAATGTCATGTATGTGTGTGCCCCATCTATGTGCAGGTGCCCATAGAGGCTAGAAGAGGTTGTCAGATGCCATAGAACTTGAGTTACAGGTGGTTGTGAGCTGCCTGATGTGTGTGCTGGAAACCAATGTAGGTCTTCTGCAGGAGAAGCAAACACTCTTAACTGCTGAGCCATTTCTCCACCCACCTTTCACAATTTTAAATGCCAGCTATATGTGGGATATGCTCTCTAGAGACAGTGGGTAGCAGTAAATAATCAAAGCTCCCAGTCAATCACATATCCCTGAGGATACTCTTATAAAATTCTCAGGGTATGATGGGTTTATTGGGATGGTACTCCAGTGGAAGTTAAGGGTCATCTGTATAATCTCAACCATACTTTACAGTAAAGGAAACTGAGGCACAGATTAACTGGACACTTTGCTCAATTATAGTCTTCTAAGGTGTGCTGGATCCAGCTTAGAGCACATGCAAGACTCCAGAGTCTGTGTGCTATCACTGTGCCTTACCAAACTGTAGCCAGACAAATCTTCGTACCAGACTTATATGGGGAAAAACTTTTACCTCCCACAAACAAAATCCAGCTTCACCCTTCCCGGCTGTATCTAATGCCTATTAGAATAAAGCACATGATTGAGTTCAATATCAAAATATAGTGTGTGATCAAATAAATAACCCACTAAAAAGAGTAAAATGCAAGTGGACAAATGGCTCAACAGTTAAGAGTGTTTGCTGCTCTCACAGAGGACCTGAATTTGGTTCCAAGCACCCACTTCAGGTAGGTCACAACCAGTAACTCCAGTTGCAGGGTATCCAACAACCTCTTATGGCCTCTGTGGCCTACATGTATATGGACCACATATATACGTGAAAGTATAAACATATATAAATAAATCTTTAAAAAATAGGCAAAAATGTAAATAGGTACTTCAGAAAAGGAGCTATAACAATGACATTAAGAAACTATTAAAATGTTTGTCATCCGAGAAACAAACATTAAAATCATACATAGACTCCACTTTATGATCCTTGAAACAGAAATTAATCAGAGACACATGGACATAAACAGAAGTTATGAAACAAATAGATTTAACAGATATCTACAGAACATTTTATCCTAAAACAAAAGGATATACCTTCTTCTCAGTGCCACATTGTACCTCCTCCAAAATTGACCATATAACTGGTCACAAAACAGGCCTCAACAGATACAAAAATGTTGAAATTATCCCATGCATCCTATCTGATCAACACGGACTAAGGCTGATCTTCAATAACAACATAAATAATAGAAACCCAACATTCATGTGGAAACTGAACAACACTCTACTCAATGATACCTTGGTCAAGGGTAAAATAAAGAAAGAAATTAAGACTTTATAGAGTTTAATGAAAATGAAGCCACAACATAACCAACCTTATGGGACACAATTAAGGTAGTACTAAGACGAAAACTCATAGCCCTGAGTGCCTCCAAAAAGAAACTAGAGAGAGCAAACACTAGCAATCAGACAGCACCCCTAGAAGCTCTAGAGCTATAGGAAGCAAATTCACCCAAGAGGTGTAGATGGAAGAAAATAATCAAACTCAGGGCTGAAATCAACCAAGTGGAAACAAACAAACAAACAAACAAACAATTTAAAGAATCAACCAAACCAGGAGCTGGTTCTTTGAGAAAATCAACAAGATAGATAAACCCTTAGCCAGACTAACTTGAGGGCACAGAGACAGTATCCTAATTAACAAAATCAGAAATGTAAAAGGAGACATAACAACAGAACCTGAGAAAAGACAAAACATCATCAGATTCTATCAGAATATACTCAAAAAAACTAGAAAACCTGCATAAAATGGACAATTTCCTAGACAGATACCAGGTACCAAAGTTAAATGAGGATCAGATTAATGATCTAAACATTCCCATTTCCCCTAAAGAAATAGAAGCAGTCATCAATAGTCTCCCAACCAAAAAAAGCCCAGGACTAGATGTGTTTACTGCAGGGTTCTATCAGACCTTCAAAGAAGAGCTAATTACAACTCTCCTGAAACTATTCCATAAAATAGAAACAGAAGGTACTCTACCCAAATCGTTCTATAAAGCCACAATTACTCTGATAGCTAGACCACAAAAAGATCCAACAACGAAAGAGTACTTCAGACCAATTTCCCTTATGAATATTGATGCAAAAATACTCAATAAAATGTTCACAAACCAAATCCAAGAACACATCAAAACAATCATCCATCATGACCAAGTAGGCTTCATCCCAGGAATGCAGGGATGGTTTAATATATGGAAATCTATCAACGTAATACACTATATAAACAAACTCAAAGACAAAAACCACATGATAATCTTAGATGCTGAGAAAGCACTTGACAAAATCCAACACCCCTTCATGATTAAAGGCTTGGAAAGATCAGAAAATCAAGGCCCATACCTAAACATAATAAAAGTAATATACAGCAAAACAGTAGCCAACATCAAAGTAAATGGAGTGAAACTCAAAGCAATCCCACTAAAAATAGGGACTAGATAATGCTGCCGACTTTCTCCCTACCTATTCAATATAGTACTTGAAGTCCTTGCCTGAGCAATTCTAAAACAAAAGGAGATCAAGGGGATAAAAATTGGAAAGGAAGAAGTCAAAACATCACTATTTGCAGATGATATGATAGTATATATAAGTGACCCCAAAAATTCCACCAGAGAACTCCTAAACCTGATAAACAGCTTCAGTGCAGTAGTTGGATATAAAATTAAGTCAAACAAATCAATGGCCTTTCTCTACACAAATGATAAACAGGATGAGAAATTAGGGGAACAATACCCTTCACAATAGTCACAAAAAAATATAAAATACCTTGGTGTGACTCTAACTAAGGAAGTGTAAGATCTGTATGATAAGAACTTCAAGTCTTTGAAGAAAGAATTTGAAGAAGACCACAGAAGATGGAAAGATCTTCCATGCTCATGGATTGTCAGGATTAATACCAGAAAAATGGCGATCCTGCCAAAAGCAATCTACAGATTCAATACAATCCCCATCAAAATTCCAACTCAATTCTTCACTGAGTTAGAAAGGGCAATTTTCAAATTCATGTAGAATAACAAAAAACTTAGGATAGCAAACTATTCTCAACAATAGAAGAACCTCTCGTAAAATCACCATGCCTGACATTAAGCTGTATTACAGAGCAATTGTAATAAAATCTGCATGGTACTGGTACAGTGACAGAGAGTTAGATCAATGGAATAGGATTGAAGACCCAGAAATGAATCCACACACCTATGGTCCCTTGATCTTTGACAAGGGAGCTAAAACCATCCAGTGGAAAAAAGACAGCATTTTCAACAAATGGTGCTAGCACAACTGGCAGTTATCATGTAGAAGAATGCAAGTTGATCCATTCTTATCTCCTTGTACAAAGCTCAAGTCTAATTCTATCAAGGAACTCCACATAAAACCAGAAACACTGAAATTAATAGAGGAGAAAGTGGGGAAAAGCCTTGAAGATATGGGTACAGGAGAAAATGTTCTAAACAGAACAGCAATGGCTTGTGCTGTAAGATCAGGAATGGACAAATGGGACTTCATAAAATTTCAAAGCTTCTGTAGGGCAAAAGACACTGTCAATAAGACAAAAATGCCACCAAGAGATTGGGAAAGTATTTTTACCAATCTTAAATCTGATAGAGGACTAATATCCAATATATACAAAGAGCTCAAGAAGCTGAACTCCAGAAATTCAAATAACCTCATTAAAAAATGGGGTACAGAGCTAAACAAAGAATTCTCAACTGAGGAATACTGAAAGGCAGAGAAGTACCTGAAAAAATGTTCAACATCCTTAATCAACAGGGAAATGCAAATCAAAACAACCTTGAGATTACACCTCACACCAGTGAGAATGACTAAGATGAAAAATTCAGGTGAGAACAGATGCTGGCAAGAATGTGGAGAAAGAGGAACACTCCTCCATTGCTGGTGGGCTTGCAAGCTTGTACTACCACTCTGGAAGTCAGTCTGGTGGTTCCTCAGAAAATTGGACATAGTACTGCTGGAGGATCCAACAATACCTCTCCTGGGCATATACCCAGAAGATGTTCCAACTGGTAATAAGAACAAATGCTCCACTATGTTCATAGCAGCCATATTTATAATAGCCAGAAGATGGAAAGAACCCAGATATCCCTCAACAGAGGAACGGATACAGAAAATGTGGTACATTTACACAATTGAGTACTACTCTGCTATTAAGAACAATGAATTTATGAAAATCTTGCAAAAATGGATGTATCTGGAGGATATCATCCTTAGTGAGGCACCCCAATCACAAAAGAAGTCATTAGATAAGTCACTTATAAGTGGATATTAGCCCAGAATCTTAGTGTGCCCATGATATAATTTGCAAAACACAAAAAAATCAAGAGGGAGCATCAACATGTGGATAGATACTTCATTCCTCCTTAGAATAGGGAACAAAATACCCATGGAAGGAGTTACAGAGACGAAGTTTAGAGCAAAAACAAAAGGATGGACTATCCAGAGACTACCTCATCCTGGAATCCATCTCATAATCAGCCACCTAACGCAGACAGTATTGTATATCTCAGCAAGATTTTCCTGAAGAGACCCTGATATAGCTGTCTCATATGTGGCTATGCCAGTGCTTGGCAAATACAGAAGTGGATGCTCACAGTCATCTATAGGATGAAACACAGGGCCCCAAATGGAGAAGCTAGAGAAAGCACCCAAGGAGCTGAAGGCGTCTGCAACCCTATATGTGGAACAACAATATGAAGTAATCAGTACCCCCAGAGCTCATGTCTTTAGCTGCATATGTAGCAGAAGATGGCCTAGTCAGCCATCACTGGGAAGAGACCCCTTGGTATTGCAAACTTTATATGCCCCAGTACAGGGGAATGCCGGTGCCAAGATCTGGGAGTGGCTGGGTAGGGGAAGAGGGTGGCGGGAGGGTATAGGGATCTTTCGGGATAGCATTTGAAATGTAAATAAAGGAAATATCTCATTAAAAATGAATCAAAAAATGAAGAAAAAATAAAAGAATCCACTTTACACCTAGTCAAATGGTTGGCATTGAACAGGTGACAGCACTACTTACACTGGCAGCCTAGGGCTTTCAAAAATTCCTGATGGCTGTGTAAAATGACACAACTGCTCTAGATAATTATTTATATTATTATAAAATTAAACTAGCAAGACTCTCAGCAGTTATTCTCCAAGGCATTTGTGGGCACCCCACCCCAGCTCCACAAAGACAATATATGCCCCCCAAAAAACTGTACACAGTAGTGGCAGCATGGTGATAATGATAGTTCAGAACTGGAAACAAGCTGAGTATGTAAACAGAAGAAAATGAGTTAACAACTGTGGTAAAGACATACCTCAAAAGCATTATGTTCAACATGTGAAATCATCACACACACAAAAGTGACCTATAGTCTGGTTCAACTATCTGTGAATGTTAGTATAAGGAGGTTCAGAGCATGTCTATTGGCATTGAAGTCTTCTGGGTCTTATTTACATATAGTCTCATATAACAGGCCTTGAACTCACAGACATCAGCTTACCTCTGTCATCTGAGTGCTAGGATTAAAGGTGGATGTCACTAATATGAGGTCATGTCTCTTTTTAAAAAAGATGTACTTCATTTATTTATTTATTTGTTATTTTGTTCATTATTTAGTGTCTCTCTCTAAGTCTCTCTCTCTCTCTCTCTCTCGTGTGTGTGTGTGTGTGTGTGTGTGTGTGTCCATGCACACCGAATGTGTATAGTGAAAAGATAGGGGAGAGATATATATGATATCAAGTATGAGGTTAGGGGATGTCTGATACAAGAAACATACATATCACACTGCCCCAGACCTGGCTTTAAGGATTCTTCTCCCCATGATAATATGGGTCAAATTCATTTCTTTCCAAAGCCCATCAAATTGATAACAACCATGAACCATTTGCAGGCCTAATCCATCATGGTACAATACAGAAATATACAAAGAGCCTGGGGTGGGTAAAGGAAATCAATAACAATATAGAAATACAGAAATATACAAAGAGCCTGGGGTGGGTAAAGGAAATCAATAACAATATAGAAATACAGAAATATACAAAGAGCCTGGGGTGGGTAAAGGAAATCAATAACAATATAGAAATACAGAAATATACAAAGAGCCTGGGGTGGGTAAGGAAATATACAAAGAGCCTGGAGTGGGTAAAGGAAATATAAAAAGAGCCTGGGGTGGGTAAAGGAAATATACAAAGAGCCTGGGGTGGGTAAAGGAAATATACAAAGAGCCTGGGGTGG
>LR749507.1:602602-641108 GCA_902729485.2 Mus minutoides
CCTAGTTGGCCATCAGTGGGAAGAGAGGCCCCTTGGTTATGCAGACTTTTTATGCCCCAATACAGGGGAACGCCGGGGCCAGGGGGTGGGAGCGGGTGGGTAGGGTAGCAGGGCCGGGAGGGGGGAGGATATAGGGAACTTTCTGGATAACACTTGAAATGTAAAGGAAGAAAATATCTAATAAAAGTTGAAAAAAAAAAAAACCAAAAAAAAAGAAAAAAAAAAAGAGTTTTGTATGAACTCAAAAGCAATTATTTTTAATCTGAGCATCTTGGCCCTCCTGCAATGAGGACAGATTCTAGGAATTTTTTGTTTCTTTTGCAATATTAGAATATATCTACAACCATAGGAAAGCAAAACCCAATTTTAAAACAATTTATCATCATTAAAATCAATATTAAAAACATCTCTATCATGCCACGAAGCTTGGTTGCCAATTCACGAATGCATGACAGTGCAAATTTTAATGTTCACTAAAGAGACATAGTTTTAAATCTTATCTCTATGTCTATTTTCTAGGATAAGAATTACATAAAATATTATATTAATTAGAAGCATCTTTGAGGCCCAGTTTTCTGGGCTTGTTTATGCCACATGCTTGAAATGATTCCAACACTAGTTAACGAAATTAGAAGTATCCTAGAGGCCTAGCTTTCTGGGCTGCTCCATGCCACTTGTTGCTATTTAAAAAGACTCCCATTCCTAGTAACCAATTTAAAGCTAACTTTCTTGTAACCTATGTTATACCCTTTTGATCATACCCACTAATTTATAAGTCAATATTCTATGACAAAGACATGCAACGCATATTTATACCTTTAAGACCAGTCAAAAATCAAATTAGGGGAGAAAGTGGGGAAAACCCTTGAAGATATGGGCACAGGGGTAAAATTCCTAAACAGAACACCAATGGCCTGTGCTGTAAGATCACAAATCGACAAATGGGACCTTATAAAATTGCAAAGCTTCTGTAAAGCAAAAGATACTGTCAATAAGACAAAAAGGCCACCAACGGATTGGGAAGGAATTTTTACCAATCCTAAATCTGATAGGAGGCTAATATCCAATATTTACAAAGAGCTCAAGAAGCTGAACTCCAGAAATTCAAATAACCCCATTGAAAATGGGGTATAGAGCTAAACAAAGAATTCTCAACAGAAGAATGCCAAAGGGCTGAGAAGCACCTTAAAAAATGTTCGAAATCCTTAATCATCAGAGAAATGCAAATCAAAACAACCCTGAGATTCCACCTCACACCAGTCAGAACGGTTAGGATAAAAAATTCAGGTGACAGCAGATGCTGGCGAGGATGTGGAGAAAGAGGAACATTCCTTCATTGCTGGTGGGATTGTAAGCTGGTACAACCACTCTGGAAATCAGTCTGGCAGTTTCTCAGAAAACTGGACAGCAATTCTTCTACTGGGCATATACCCAGAAGATATTCCAACTGGTAACAAGGACACATGTTCCACTATGTTCATAGAAGCCTTATTTATCATAGCGAGAACCTGGAAAGAACCCAGATGTCCCTCAACAGAGGAATGGATACAGAAAATGTGGTACATTTACACAATGGAGTACTGTCAGGAGCTCTCATTGCAGCAGGCTGAAAGTAGCACCTTTTTTTCCTGTTTCCTTTCTCCACGTTCTCCTCTCATCCCCACAGTAGTCTTATTAGCTCTTTTTTCCTCTTATTCTCATGGACTTATAGGTGCCACTGAATGATATACTATAGTTAAGTTTCTTATTTGTGGAGAATCTATTTTAAATTGATGAAAAACTCCAGTTCCTTTGAGATGATTGCTTAATCCTGAGGTACTCTGCTGGATTTCAAGGTGCCAGTATTGGAAGGTTATTGCTTTGCAGAGGTCTGGAGAAACAGGCTGCTTGGAAATTGCTTTAGAGTTAGAATCAGAATGGCCTTATATCATAGACAACACTGAAGCTGTGGAAAACTAGCAGAAACATCTTGAATACTTAATCTCAGATGCTCTTAAATAAAGAAGGTCTGCTGTGGATCAGGGATGGAGATTAAGGCATACTCAGGAACATTCTAGAGAAAGAGGCTTACTGTGGACTGACTGAGTATGGAATCAATTTGCCACAAGCTTGGTAGCATAGTATATTTATTTGCCCTTGACTTGATCATAACCTCTCCACATTATATATCTTTTACGAAGTAACAGCTTGTTTCCAGATACAGGCTACCATCTAGACGGAGTGGGTATCTTTGTTCTGGGAAATGTTTCAGACAGTCTTAAAGAAATGGGATTCTCCTCCCTCCCGAACTTGACCTTGGCTCAGAATTCATGTGGAAGTGGGTCCAGGATTCTTTAGGACTGTCTCTGCTCTGCCTAAGTGGGTCAGGAGTGCATAGCCCTGCTCTTTGTTCCTGATTGTGTATTGTATTCACAGAGTATTTGATTCTGTGTTGAAGAAAGTGAGAAAGATTATTTTTCTTATACACTGTCTTTGTGAACCATAGGAATGCATTTTGGCTAAGTTTCCCTTTAAAACAACAGGTGCCAGAAAGGGCTTACTCTCTTTAGTCCAATTTCAAATCAGAGAACTAAGGATTGGCTGAACAAAAGTTAATGTATTTCACAGTCACAGGCAATATTATCACTATTATTCACTTCTTCATTGTCAGTATCTTTATTAAATAAATTTATTATATATATATTACTGGTTTTATATTACTATTTTCTGAATAAGTAAAATAACAAAGGCATGAAACATATTTATCCTTCAAAAGGATCTTTAACTGACAAGTTCATATCTGCTAACATTTGCATAAATTTATTTTATTTTAAAATTACTGTGATCTAAGTGTTTTTTCAGAATAGTCTAATCAATAGAAATGTGCACATATAAAATATATGTACATTTTCAAACTAGTTTGTTTAACTTCATCACATTAATATGTCAGAGGACTTAATTCATCCTCTACTTCTGGTTCTTTCATTGGCAAAAAGCTCTTGTGATGTTGCAGTTGTCAGAGGAAGAACAACAGTCAGGCTGTTTACTTTCATGTATGAATTGGCAAACATTTGTCCTTGCTTTTGTCTTTTCATCCATTGCACAGCAGAGGAGGGACATGGTCTGCTTTACCTTATGTTAAAATGACTTCTAATAAGCTGAGAACAGATTATAGACAATAAGAGTGAAAGCAGGAAGGACAGTTAGATATCTGTTCAGTGATACAAGCAAGAGATGGAGGAGACAAGGACCAGAATACCAGGGCAGACAAGGTGGATCCTCATCAACTTTGAAAAGATGAGCAACCTGACAGGTTGGAAATGAGGAATGAGAAAACCAAATGGCAAATGTATCTTAAGAGACAGTAAAAGGATTCCATGGAGCCATCCAGGGGACAAAAAGAGGGTAGGGAGGGGCAATCTCATGAGCTAATTAGACTGCCTCTGAATTGTTGTTATGTGCATCAGCTTTTTGTGAATACAGTTTATCTTGAAATTGACCAAACATGAAAACCATAAAGAGCAGTTTAAAAGATTGCTGGTTGTTTAGCCTACCATCTAAATTCTAACTGCATTTTGGCCTCTGGTCTAGGAAGCTGACTCCTTCATCAACCATGGCTGAGAATTTACTGTGTTAACATTTTCACTGAACAATTTAAAAAGAGAAGAGCTAGTGATACACCTAGAAATTGGTGATGGACTTTTCATTTCAAATTGTTACTTTCCCATGCCCAGGATGTAAAACCTGAATTTCTTTGGCTCCTTGCTTTAACAGTGGAGACACTTGTCCCCTGCCACCCAAGGCCATCTTCCAAGATCTCTAGTCTCCTTTTCCTGGTCTAGCCAGATGGTCACTTTTGACTGCAGTACAACTGGTTGGACACTTAAATGTCAAAACCAGTGCCAGGTGACTTGCTGGAACAATAGTAGCTTTGGAATTAGTTTCCTCCATGATTTTTCAACCTTGAAATGATTCTTGAGTCCTGTTTCATGTCTCTCAGCCACTGAGACATCTTGGCCTTTATAATCAATTTGTAAGCTTGCTTCTCATTGATTCTGTTAGGCCTCTTCTTATCCTCAATCACGCTGATAAATTAAATCCCCCACCGCTTAAGTACAGCCAGTGCTTGTAGCCAAGATGCCCACTGACATGGACTGCTTAGGTAGTACTCTTTCCTGCCATTGTATTATGTCATTATTCTGGTCCATTCATTTGGCAACTGTACACTGTGATTCATGTGTTGGAAAAGAGCAGAGAGCACTAACAATGGTCCATTGAACGCGCTTACTCAGTGGGGAATAGATAGCTTTAAGTTGGCACCAGGATCTCTCAGAAGTTATGACAATCGTTTACAAATGAGCACAGCTACCAATAACAGTAATTCTTAATTATCTACTTCTAGAAATTACAAAAGTTTAATTTAACACTTCTTATAGGCCAAGTGTTTGGTTGTAGAGTAAAAACTGACACTGGTGCTCTGGCAGAATACCAATGTTAAGGCACATTCCCAGTCTCCAGAGGAAGTGGAATTTGTGTGATCTCTAATTTCCAGGAAACAGAGTTCAGTGTGGAATTTAAAGTGTGAAAGAAGCAAGGGGGAGGAAAGAGGGAATAGGGGATTTTCAGGGGCGGGGGGAACCTAGAAAAGAAGATAACATTTGAAATGTAAATAAAGAAAATATCTAATAAAAAAAGTAATAAAAGAAATAAAGTGTGAAAGATTCATTATAGGAATCCACCTGTGAAGGCTAAAGGAGGGATCACAGAGGAGTCAGACTCTTGAGATCAGTTTGTAAGTATGAAATGAGAGGGACAGGAACAAGCATTTGTGGGTTCTCAGATTGCAGTGCAGCTCCGAGAATGTGCTGGTTAGAATTTTGTCAACTTGATACAAGCTAGAGTCATCTGGCAAGAGGGAACCTCAACTGAGAAATGTTTCAGCCTGTCTCTTGGGGAATTTGTTCATTTGGTGATTGATGTGAAAGGGCTCAACTCACTGTGGGCAGGGCTACCCCTGGGCACTGGTTTTGGGTTGCTTAAAAAGAGCAAGCTGGGGTCCACTTGGGACAGCTGGCAGAGACATGAGCCTAGCATAGCAGCACTCTGAGAGGCTCTACTGACCGGCTGACTGAGACAGATGCAGAGACCCACAGACAAACATTGGACAGAGGTTGGGGACCCCTAAGGAAGAGTTAGGGGAAGGATCAAAGGCACTCAAGGATATGGCAGCCCCACAGGAATACCAACAGTGTCAACTAACCTAGACCTCTGGGAGCTCTCAAAGACTGAGGCACCAACCAAAGAGCATGCACAGGTTGGTCTGAGGCCTCTGCACATATGTAGCAGAGGGCTACCATCTTTGGCCTCAGTGGGAGAGGATGAGTCTAATCTTGAAGAGACTTGATGCTCAGGGTAAGGGGACACGAGGTTTCTTCCCTCTCAGAGACAAAAAGGAGGGGGATGAGGGAAGAAACTCTGTGGGGAGGTCCAGGATGTGATCAGCATTTGGGATCACAAAGATGCCGCCCATGCACTAAATCCCAGCTAGCTAATGTTTTCCCGAAGTGAGATGTACGATGCACAGGAAGCCATAGGAGGCAAGGGAGGAGAAATTTACTTTTGCAAAAGTTTTGTACAATCTTTTCTTTAGTAGACTTAAGGATTATTGATCTGAAACTTTAAAATGATTATTATTTCTTTGAGGCCACTACATTTGTGAGTTTTGGGGGTACAGAGTAGTAACTGTTATTGACAGGTTTTGTTTATTAAAAATTGAGCTGACTTAGCTACTGTGATGTTTTTGTGAAGAGATGTTGTCTTAGTCAAGGTTTCTATTCCTGAACAAACATCATGACCAAGAAGCAAGTTGGGGAGAAAAAACATTCAGCTTACACTTCCATACTGCTGTTCATCACCAAAGGAAGTCGGGACTGCTCAAACAGGTCAGGAAGCAGGAGCTGATGTAGAGGCCATGGAGGGATGTTACTTACTGGCTTGCTTCCCCTGGCTTGCTCAGCCTGCTCTCTTATAGAACCAAGACTACCAGCCCAGAGATGGCACCATCCACAAGGGGCCCTTCCCTTCTTGATCACTAATTGAGAAAATGCCTTACAGCTGGATCTCATGGAGGCATTTCCCCAACTGAAGCTCCTTTCTCTGTGATAACTCCAGCCTGTGTCAAGTTGATACAAAACTAGCCAGCCCAGATGTCATGACCCAGAACACTTATATCACATATCTCCAAACAAGGCCACACTTTATCCAAGCAAGGCCACAGCTCCCAATCTTTCCTACCAACTGGGAACCAAGCATTCAAACATATGAACCTATGGGAGTCATTCTCATTCAAGCATATGTGACATAGCTCTGAGGCATGTTTGTGAGGGCATTTGAAGAGAGGTTTAACTGAATGACTGCCACCATTCCATGGGCTGGGATCTCAGGATGAATAAAAAGAACATGAGCTGAGTACCATGTTTTATCATGCTGTTTTCTGACTGGGTGAAATGTGAGCAACCATCATGGCTTTCTTGCCATGGTAGACTGTACCCTCAAGTTGTGACCCCAAAACACCCCCCCTCCTTTGAGTTGCTTTTGTCTGTTCTGCATCTCATAAAACTGTAAGCAACATCCAGTGGGTTTCAAAAGTCTTGGAGCAGAGGAAATATAAGTTTTTGTCTTCTTACTGAAATCATTCAGGTAGGACAAAGTGTTGTGACAACACAGTAAATTCTGTAAGTGAGATAATAAGGTCAGACCTTAAAATTATGTCTCAACATTTTATGGACATTTTAGAAAGGAGCTGCCTGTACAAGGTAAAGCTGGCATGGTCAGGGAGGAGCTGATGAAGCTCTATCCTCAGGGACAAACCTTTGGCCATTGATGGCTGTTGAAAGAGAGAGAGAGAGAGAGAGAGAGAGAGAGAGAGAGAGAGAGAGAGAGAGAGACAGTTTTCTTCTGGGATACAATTCCTGAAAGGCTACTCATGTTTTAGTAGATGATCCTATATCCATGAAGCACAAGTGAACTCATGAGGTTGCTAGGCAGTGGTAGCAGAGACACTTTTAATCCTAGCACTTTGGAGGCAGAGGCAGGTGAATCTCTGTGAGTTCAAGGCTAGCCTGGTCTACAGAGTGAATCCTGGAGAGCCAGGACTATTACAGAGAAACACTGTATGGAATAATCAACAACAACCAAAAACTAAAACAAAATACCCCAAACCCCAAACTAACAAACCAACCAACCAAACAACCAAACAACCAAAACCCACATGAAGTTTGAAGCAAAGAAGTGATGGGGGCTGAGAAGGAATTGGTGATGGGGGTAGATTTGACTGAACACACTATATGTATGCAAGAAATTCTCAAACAATGAAGCAATTTTTTTTTTAAAAGGAAAGGACTTTATGTATTAAATCACCTGGAAAGCTCTGAGAAAAATGCAATGTCCATAATAATTTTTCAGCAGTGTTCTCTGTGAAACACAGACCTTCTGATTTTTGCTTTCTGAAGCCCCTCCATTCTTTCTCACCACACTTTGAGCTTCTAGAACATTTGAGCTGCTCTGAGGCTGCTTGCCTGAGGGAAGGTAGAATCAGTATTTCTTGTACCATGCTAAGACTTAACATAAAGCTACCTTAGCATAGACTGACATTTTACACAAGATTCTTAAAAACCAAGAAAATCATCCACATCCTCAAAATGACTTTTATGTAGCATGTCAATCAGGATTCTCTAAGACTTTGTTCTTTATTTATCTAGCAAACTACTCTGATGAAATCTGCTCTTAATAACATGATGTTTTATTTTCATCCAAAAGTTCAAATAGAAAATTAATACCTCCAGCAACTACACACATTGTTCATGAATGCATTACAATAAGTGTTGCTCTTCTTAGTGCCTTAGTATTTTATGTTTATGTTTAAATCCAAATCCTTTCATTTAAATTGATCACTCTGCTTATCTGTGTACTTATCTATCATGTATCGTCACATGGCAATTGTGAGACAGATGCACTGATGTCACACTTGCATTCTTTCTTTTTCTCTCTCCAACATGGGGACCACATGTCTGTGCCAACATCCACAGGTTATTTAAATATATTTTACATTCATTAATCATGTGTCTTAGCTATGGGATGAATATTTCTACTCTAGAAGTTAAAAATACAAATTTTTTTTCAAGACAGGGTTTCTCTGTGTAGCCCTGGCTGTCCTGGAACTCACTCTGTAGACCAGGCTAGCCTTGAACTCAGAAATCCACCTGCCTCTGCCTCCCAAGTGCTGGGATTAAAGGCATGTGCCACCATGCCCGGCAATACCAAATACCAAATACCAAATACCAAATGTTTTAAATCCTCAACCTTTGGAGCATCAACACTGGCACACAAAAAGAAAATTTAATATCTGACCTTATATGACCCTACAAAATGCACATGCACTAATGATGGTGTATAAGACTACCTTTAGGTGATGTGAATGACACACACACACACACACACACACACACATATATATATATATATATATATATATATATATATATATATATATTCTCTTGCTCTTGGATTTTATTGTTTTGACTTTAGAAATAAATAGCTTGGCTACATTTATTTCTGCTATCATAAAAGAACTTAATTTCACAAAGGAACAAGGTCTGCATTGGAGGGAAGCATGCCTTCTTAATCATGCAGAGTGAAGATCACTTCCTAGATACCTACTTGCTGCAGGTAACTCTACTGTGTGCTGTAAAATGTCGCTGTCCCTGATCACTGGCCATTGCTTTTGACTACTGACCTGTGTCCCAACTGTTGCCCTCACACTCAGGCCTTCTCCTGTTGAGTGTAACAAGCTGAATGGTACCCTGGATCTGCATACAACACAGACTTAGCCAGTGTTCCTCACAGTTTGCTGCTGGCTGGATCCCCGTGTCTGGGATACCCAAACAGACTGATCCTCTTATGCATAGTTTAAGAAACATGGTAGAACTCGCTAGGTAGGCATTAACACTTCCAACCAGTACCCCCTTTACAAAATCACCTGCCTTAAGATTGTATAAAACAGACAGATTATATGTTTAAAAATGAACAATACATATACTATACTTTGATGTCCCTATCATTATCAGAAACACTTGTGTGTCTCAGTGCAAGAGTGCCTGCCTATCAATTCTAGCTTCAGTTTTGTTAGAAAACACAATAGCACAATACCAAAGCAGGACAAACAACTCTCTGTTTACTGTGTTAACTTCTAAATAGCTCCCACCCTTGCAATCATCATGTGTTCAATATTAAATAATCTTACTGGACCCTGACTCTAGTATACTAATATAATCTATTACAGGTACCACTTTCCCTGGAGGGTTATTGAAACATGCACATCTGATCACAATGGTTAAAATATTGTAAAAAAATTAAAAAAAACATTCAAGACAAATATGTTCCATTAGATCTGTGCTGTCCTGCCCTGGCAATTCTCCACCAGCCTGACCTTCAACTGTTCTTCACAACCTTCCTCAACAAGTTCCTTGAAATCATTCATCTTTTCTGCTTTTTTGTAAAAAAAGTTTTTATTTGTTTTATTTGACACTGGAGTCTTGCTATGTTGGTCAAGTTGTTCTTACTTTTGGGCTTTAAGTGATCCTCCTGTCTCAGCTTCCTCAGTAGCTGAGACTATATGTATGAACTTCACCCTGGCTGAGTAGATCTTGTAAGGGTCCATGCTTTGCTGAAAAATGATACCCTAGACTCAAATAGTATGTAAACACAAAGAGTGTTTTATTCTTTAGAAGTCCAGCATGCAGGGGACTCCCATTACCAAGATAGAGAGACCCTGAAGTGAGCTAGCAGAATGGATTTAAAATACATTAGGGGAATTCCAAGGAGGGGTAGGTAACCTCCATATTAATCTTGACTGTCGATAAGGACATTCCAGAACCAATGCTGGGGCCTGGGAGTAATGGATATTGTTGCTGGGGAAGTCTGGAAACTGCTGCTGACTCATTGTTCTTGCCTCAGGCCAGGTGACAGGATAGTTTCTGAGGCCTGGACTTGCCTGGACTTGCCCAGTTCTTGGAAACAGAGATTTAGGCCTTGTCTCCTAAATGCCAATTTGATGCCTGTTGTAGAGTCAGCCTAGCCTGCTCAATCTTTATGTTATACATAGCACTGTTTAGAACACTGATGTGTAACTATGTGCTTTCTCTGGGCTTATGGCTTCCTGAGTGTTAGCACCAGGACACTCCAAGCCCGGCCTAAATATGTGATTCTTGACCTGCATTGCCAGGACAAGAACCTTCAATCCCACAATCCACTTGGCTCAGTCCCCACCCTCAATGGTGTGACATCATTTTCCGTATAAATTAGGAAGTCACTCTCTTTTTCTTCTCTCCCTCCTCACTCTCTTTTTCTTCTCTCTCTCTTCTCTCCCCCCTCTGTCTCTCTTTCTCCTCTTCTCTGCCCCCCCCCCCCAATAAACCTCTCCCACATGGAATCACCTTGGCCTGGTCTGCTGTTTGGCTAATCCGCTCAACACACACACACACACACACACACACACACACACACATGCATATATATATATATATATATATATATATATATATATATATATATATATGTATATATATATATGGTATTTTTTATATCAATGAGTCTAGAGCTATTATCAGGTTTGTGACCACTGAACATAGGTTCTACAGAGTATGTGTGGAGTGCATAAATGACATCAAGACAAATAATGAAAAATTAAGCCCCAAAATTGTGTGGAAATATGAAGGTATGGAATAGCTATCAGGCTGCATGACACAAATTGTTTTCTTTTCAAATCACCAGGCAATGGTGAGTTAGCAGCTTCAGAACCAGCTCTGTACTCTAGCTCGCTGCAGCGATCCTCAGCCAAGGCTTCCCTCTTGGAAACCAATACACTGTCATCCTGTTTGTCACAAACAACCATGAATAAGTTGTTACAAGCAAAGTGAGAGAGGTTTGAAGAAGGTTGGCTGGATGCCCATGCACCTCTCCCTGGAGTGCCATCACTTTAAAAGACTCCAGGTTTGACTCAGTGCTTCCACAGCCTTGGAGTTTGTTTCATCCAACACAGAGAGGATCACATAATCAAACCCATGAGACTGATGTATATTAATCAAGATCCCCATCTATTAATTTACAATGAGAAATGTAGCTGGTGAGCAGATGAGACATTTGGATTAGCTGAATAGTGCATTCTTCACTTATTAGAAGACACAGGAGGGGCACTGATGTCTAAATTCTCTTTTGCTTAGTGGATATGGATGGAGAGAAGCAGGTGGGTGTTACTCAGCTCTGAGTCTCTTAGGCACAACTTTCCCTTTGGCTTTCAGTTGCCAGGTAGACTGGGTGACACAACGAGAAGCTATAGTTCTATTTTCCCTGCTAAATGGTCTGTGTCTTTTTCTTATCTTGAGGTCTCATAACACAGCTTGACTCTGTGTAGCCCAAGCTGAGCTAATGACTTAAACTCATGACCCTCCTGCCATCAGCTCATCAGCACTGAAACTACAGGCATGTAGCCCACAACTGGTGAGTTCTTACCTTTTGACTTCTAACTTACTAGGCTCAGTAACTGTTAGTATCTGTTACTATGCTACTAAGGGGATATTTTTCAGATAAAGGAATATAAAATTATCAATTTCAAATTTTCATAGTAGAATTATTTTTATTTTTTTCATCACTGTGTCCAAATGCTACACAAGCAGCAACTTAAGGGAAGAGTATTTTGATTTGTGCTTTTAAGAGATAAGGTCAGCCTTCAGAGGGCAGCGGGACAACAGGAGTTCTGCAGTATAATGGCATGCAGTTACTGCTTGATCGAATCTCCACCAGGACAGGAAAAAGATAGAGGCTAGGAAGTTAACCAACTATTCTAAACTGGAAAGGCCACCCACAGGGGCCAACTCCCAAAGGTCCTCCAACCTCATAAAACTGCCCCAGCTAGGGACCACATTTTGCAACGTATGAGCCTCTGGGAGTCATTCAAACCACAGCAAATTAGAACCGCTGAAGACCTTCATAAGCCTGCAGTCAGATTGATTTGAAACCCCTGAAGCATCAGATTTTTAAAATGTGGCTCTTTGTTTAGCTTATTATATCTATTATATAGGAACTCTAGTTTCTTTCTTTAAAAGAGGCAACATTATTTGTAGGTTTTTGAGGTAAGATTTTTGTGTCTCACATATTTGGGGGGATACTTGGCCTCTGTCATAACCCCTGTAAGTCTTTATCATATAGATAAAGCTCCTTCTTTTTTTTTTTCACTCTCTCTCCCTGTACTCATTCACCATAAACTCAAATTAGTGGGCTCTCAGTGCAGCTTAAAAAGTCAAGTATAACAGGTAATACCAGAATGCAAAATATAAAGGAAGATAAATACAGTTTTCAATCTAGTCTGTGTATTAGATTGTAATATCAAATGTACATTTTAAAATCTAATTTCTAGTGACCAAAATATGTGGACCATTACTTAGAATGCAGAACCTCACTCTTACAGAGAGTAATATAGTAGGTTTGAAGAGGGGAGAAGTCTACTGAAATAGAATCTTGGCCATGAAGAGTCATATTACTGAGAAAGCAGTGTGTTGGCCAGAGGCCTGCAGAAACACCTCACACCAAGGAGCATGCTGCTGCAGAATCACTAATAAAGAGTGAAAAAATTTCAACACAAAAGTACCTATGAAGTAATTTCATCTATGTGAAATCCTAGAAAATGCTGCCGACTGGCCATGGTTTCAGAAAGGAAGCATGAGACATGCAATGTCCAATATGGGAAGAAAAGGGGAAAAGAGGAGAGGTGATGGGGAATGAGGACTCTGGATGCACTTGGCACCCCTGGTCTCTGGCTTCATGACAGAGTATTGCTGTATTAAGTGGCTCAAGTTCCATAGGAGACAAGGCCACAGTGACCTTTGCTCAGAGTCAGACAGAACTAATGAGGGGAAGCTACATTTTTTGTCTCAATTGGGGTATCTAATAATAAGCTTGTGTTTAAGCTGGGAGTAGTGACCCCTGCCTGTAATCACAAAACTTGTGAGTTAAAGTATCAGGAATTTGAATTCATTTTTAGCTACTAATTAGTTGAAAGCCTGCCTGAACATCATGATAACCTAAAACAGAAAAGAGGGAAAAAGCTTCAATCTTCTATGTCAGCTACTTTTTAGTCTCTCAAGGGTCTTAAATTCTCACTGTGCACATAGTACTTATGCTCAGTCAACATGGAGCTGATAGCTAGGTCCATGGAGCTG
Source organism: Mus minutoides (assembly GCA_902729485.2). Taxonomy (NCBI): domain Eukaryota; kingdom Metazoa; phylum Chordata; class Mammalia; order Rodentia; family Muridae; genus Mus; species Mus minutoides. The sequence goes on from LR749507.1 coordinate 615,856, forward strand.
ATAGCTAGGTCCATGGAGCTGATAGCTAGGTCCATGGAGCTGATAGCTAGGCCCTTAGGTTTTTCACACAAGTTTAAAGGTTACAAAGGTTATTAGGGGTGGACACAGGAGTCTCTGATCTACCACTGGGAATTTGAGGTGTCACATGATGCTTACTTAACTCTTTGTTTTACTTGCTTTCAGACACAGCAGAAACATTTGAGCCAGCAGCACATTCTGGCAGCTTCTCTCAGATCCTGCTAAGCTCCAGACACACTGTCTGTTGTAGTTACCAAATACAGCATTTAAAAAGCAAAGAATGAATCACGTGGCTTAAAGTCTACAATTTAGTAAATTTTTTTTCTCTTTTATTAGATTTTTTCTTCATTTACATTTCACATGTTATCCAGAAATTTTTCCCTTACCCTCCCGTGTCCCCGCCCTGCTCCCCTACCCACCCCCTCCCACGTAATGGCCCTGGCATTCCCCTGTTCTGGCGCATATAGAGTCTGTATGACCAAGGGGCCTCTCCTCCCAATGATGGCCAACTAGGCCATCTTCTTCCATATATGCAGCTAGAGACATGAGCACAGGGGGAACTAGTTAGTTCATGTTATTCTTCCACCTAGAGGGTTGAAGACCCCTTCCGCTCCTTGGGTACTTTCTCTAGCTCCTACCTTGGGAGTCCTGTGTTCCANGAGGGACATCTGGGTTCTTTCCAGCTTCTGGCTATTATGAATAAGGCTGCTATGAACATAGTGGAACATGTGTCCTTATAACCAGATGGAAACTCTTCTGGATATATGCCAAGTAGAGGTATTGCTGGATCTTCCGGTAGTACTATGTCCAATTTTCTGAGGTACCGCCAGACTGATTGAAATCAACCATGAGGAAACAATTTAGTAAATTTTGACATAATTATGTCTACAGTCTTTAAACCACCTTGTGACCAAGAAGCAGGGCATCCTGTCACTAGCATTGCTCCCCCAAGTCTCTTGGCAGTCCTGTCTACCCTCAGCCCCAACAGGTACCATTGATCTCCTTCCAGGAACCATGGCAAAGAAGCAGCATGTAGAGGTTTATACTGGCTGGTTTTGTGTCAACTTATCATAAGCTAGAGTGATCAAAGAGGAAGGAGTCTCAGTTAAGGAAATGTTTCTGTGAGATCCAGCTATAAAGACATTTACTTAATTAGTGATCATTGGAGAGGGGCCAGCCCATAGTGGGTGATCCATTCCTGTGCTGGTGGTCCTGAGTTCTATAAGAAAGGAACAGTAAGCCATGGGAAGCAAGCCCATAAACAGATCCCCTCCATGGCTTCTGCATCAGAGTCTGCCTCCTGGATTCTGCCTGTTTGAGTTCCTGTATTGACTTCCTTCAATAATGAACTACAATATGGAAGTGTAAGGAAGTTCAATAAACCCTTTCCTCCCCAGCTTGCTTTTTGGCTGTGGTGTTTTGATGCATCAATAGAAACCCCGACTAAGACAGAACACATTGGGATGGAATCACAATTTGTATTTCTGTGTTGGGGTTTCTTTTGCTCTGCATTACGATGTGCAACCCATACATCTTTTCACTCTGTAAAAAGTGTTCTATTTATTTCCATGTCATCGTCTGTGGTAGGCACAAAACATATTCTGCTTCTCCATTTTCCTGTTGGGATTGTTTCTATTTGTGGTTAGGATGAATAAGGCTTCTCTAAGCTGCACATGCAGGTTTGGGTATGGACATAGGTTTTTATTTCTGGTGCATACCTGAACTCATTGTCCATTTTTTATGTTTTTATTTTTTCTTTCTCTGTAAGCCAGACTCTTCCTGCCTCACATTGACATACTCCTTACCATTCTGTGGTTTTTAAAACTGAAATTATACACTATTTTCAAAATAGCAAAAGCTACCCACTTCTAGCCTTCTGGTGTATCTACATATTCCTCAGAAACTTCCTCATTACAAGTTCTTTTAATTCTTAGGAAATAATTTGTTGACTTGGGGAAGTTTATTCCATTTTGCTAGCTTATTTTCAGGTAAATATTGCTGAGCATTTAAAATTTGTGTCAGACTAAGCACACACACACACACACACACACACACACACACAATATAAAACCCAATTTCATGACAATTGTGATGGTCCAAGATGGACAATCTTTTATGTATAGCTGTGACATGTAATGTAAATAAGATCTTATGTAGCTTAGTTGGCCTTGAACTAAGCTATGAGCCTCCCGCCTTATCCTCTGTAGTGCCAAGATTACAGATATGTCCCAGCAATCCTGGCTTTTGTTTTATCTTGTAACAGATGCAGGAGCAGAACACAGAAAGATATAACTAGTTATGTTTAGACTGATGAAAACTAAGTTTTGAAGCTTCATGTTTCTAAAGGTAGTGTTTAAACTGTTTTATGTTTCTTTCCAGATAAGATAGTAAGACAGTAGGAAAAGAACTAGACTTACAATAGGGTGAATGTTTGTGAGACAGCATGACTAATCTGAGTTGGGAAAATGGAGGTTCTCTTGGCCACCCAGATGAAATCTATGGGCCTGTAAAGCCTGTACTGAAAACCTTAAATGGAAAGGCAGCAGGAGCAATCGCCCAGTGGCAGAAACAGAGTATTTGGCTACTCAGGGCAGAGACCTATACAGATTCGAGATCAAAGAGAAGTGCAATGAGATTATGTATAAGAAAGTCAGATTGTACTGTCCCCAGAGGAACTCTATACTCCACAGGTGCTCTGCAACACCCAGGATCTTAGGATCACTGGTAAGTAGAACACAACATCCATTTCAACACCACTGGGAGTGACTGGTACAAGAAAGACCCAGGGATGCAGGAACCCTGCCCTACCAGTGGCTCGGGTTCATTTGGGGTGCTACCAGTATACTTTGAATGAAAACTCAGCAGACAGTCCTATGGTCCCCAGAAGGCTCCCCACTCCCCAGGCACGCTAGCATGCCCAGGATCTTAGGATCCCAGGATCTCAGGAGCTTGGTCACACCAGGATCTCAGTGTCTTAGAGGAAGCTTGTCTCCCAGGAACTCAGAAACACCCAGAATCTCAGGATCACAGGATCCCGGAATCACAGGATCACAGACAAACCTGGACTCTGAGGAGTTCTGACTCAACTGGCATTACAGGAAGGACAGGCTCCAATCAGATATAGTGAGGGTAGGTAGTACTTGAAATATTCAGAAGACTAGAAGCAAGCATAAGAACATAAGCAACAGAAACCAAGGTTACTTGGCATTATCAGAACCCAACTCTCTCACCATAGTAAGTCTGGGATACACCATCACACCAGAAAAGCAAGATATGGATCTAAAGTCACTTCTCATGCTGATGATGGAGGACTATAAGAAGGATAAAAATAACTACCTTAAAGAAATACAGGAGGATACAGATAAACAGGTAGAAACCCTTAAAGAGGAAACACAAAAATCCCTTAAAGAATTCCAGGAAAACACAACCAAACAGGTGAAGGAACTGAACAAAACCATCCAGGATCTAATAAATGGAAATAGAAACAATAAAAAAATCACAAAAGGAGACAATGCTAGGGATAGAAAACCTAAGAAAGAAGTCAGGAGCCATAGATGCAAGCATCACCAACAGAATACAAGAGATGGAAGAGAGAATCTCAGATGCAGAAGATACCATAGAAAACATTGACACAACAATCAAAGAAAATGAAAAATGGAAAAATATCCTAACAAAAACATCCAGAAAATCCAGGACACAATGAAAAGATCAAACATAGGATAATACGTAAAGAAGAGAGTGCAGATTTCCAAGTTAACGGGCCAGTAAATATCTTCAACAAAATTATAGAAGGAAACTTCCCTAACCTAAAGAAAGAGCTACCCATGAACATACACGAAGCCTACAGAACTCCAAATAGACTGGACCAGAAAAGAAATTCTTCCCGACACATAATAATAAAAACACCAAATGCACAAAACAAAGAAAGAATATTAAATGCAGTGAGGGAAAAAGGTCAAATAACATATAAAGGCAGACCTATCAGAATTACACCAGACTTTTTACCAGAGACTATGAAAACCAAGAGATCCTGGGCATATGTCATATAGATCCTAAGAGAACACAAATGCCAGCCCAGGCTACTATACCCAGCAAAATTCTCAATTACCATAGATGGAGAAACCAAGATATTCTATGACAAAACCAAATTTACACAATATCTTTCCACAAATCCAGCCCTTCAAAGGATAATAAAAAGGGAAAACTCTAACACAAGGAGGGAAACTATGCTCTAGAAAAAGCAAGAAAGTAATCCTTCAACAAACCTAAAAGAAGATAGCCACATGAACAGAATACCAACTCTAACAACAAAAATAATAGGAAGTAACGATTACTTTTCCTTAATATCTCTTAATATCAATGGACTCAATTCCCCAATAAAAAGACATAGACTAACAGATGGGTTATGTAAACAGGACCCAAAATTTTGTTGCATACAGGAAACTCACCTCAGTGACAAAGACAGACACTACCTCAAAGTAAAAGAATGGAAAACAATTTTCCAAGCAAATGGCCCCAAGAAATAAGCTGGAGTTGAAATTCTAATATCGAATAAAATTGACTTTCAACCTAAAGTTATCAAAAAAGATAAGGAGGGACACTTCAAACTCATCCAAGGTAAACTGTCAAGGTGATCTCTCAATTCTGAATATCTATGCTCCAAATGCAAGGGCATCCACATTCATAAAAGAAACTTTAGTAAAGCTCAAACACATTGTACCTCACACAATAATAGTGGGAGACTTCAACACCCCACTCTCATCAATGGACAGATCATGGGGACAGAAACTAAATGGAGACACAGTGGGTCAAGGGCCTCCACATTAAACCAGATACACTGAATCTTATAGAGGAGAAAGTGGGGAGAAGCCTCAAACATATGGGCACAGGGGAAACATTCCTGAATAGAACACCAATGTCTTGTGCTGTAAGATCAAGAATTGACAAGTGAAACCTTATAAAATTGCAAAGCTTCTGTAATGCAAAGGACACAATTGTTAATAAGACAAAAAGGCACGAACAGATTGAGAAAAGATCTTTACCAATCCTATATCCAATATATACAAAGAACTCAAGAACTCCAGAGAACCAAATAACCCTATTAAAAATGGGGTACAGAGATGAACAAAGAATTTTCATTTGAGGAATACAGAATGGTTAAGAAGCACCAAAAAAAGAAAAAAAGTTCAACATCCTTAATCATCAGGAGAATCCACCTCCCACCAGTCAGAATAGCTAAGATTAAAATCTCAGATGATAGCATATGCTGGTGAGGATTTGAAGAAAGAGGAACACTCCTCCTCCATTGCTGGTGAGATTGCAAGCTAGTAGAACCACTTTGCAAGCACTCTGGAAATCAGTTTGGCGGTTCCTCAGAAAATTGGACATATTACCTGGGGACTCAGCTAAACCACTCCTTAGTATATACCCAGAAGATACTTTACCATGTAATAAGGCACATGCTCCACTATATTCATAGCAGCCATATTTATAATAGCTAGAAACTGGAAACAACCCAGATGTCCCTCAGCAGAGGAATGGATAAAGAAAATGTAGTATATTTACACAACGGATTACTACTACTCTGCTATTAAAAGTGATGAATTCATAAAATTCTTAGGCAAATGGATGGAGCTAGGAAATATCATCCTGAATGAGGTAACCCAATCATAAAAGAACACGCATGGTATGCACTCACTGATAAGTGGGTATTAGCCCAGAAGCTTGGAATATCCAACATACAATTCACAAACCACATGAAACTCAAGAAGAAGGAAGACCAAAGTGTGGATATTTTGATCCTTCTTAGAAGGGGGGACAAAACACCCATCGACGAGTTACAGAGGCAAAGTATGGAGCAGAGACCAATGGAATGACCATCCAGAGACTGACCCACCTGGGAATACATCCCATAAACCACCACCAAACCCAGACACTATTGTGGATGCCAACAAGTGCTAGCTGACAGGAGCCTGATATAGCTGTCTCCTGAGAGGCACTACAGTGCCTGACAAATACATAGGTGGATAATCTCAGCCATCCATTGGACTGAGCACAGGATCCCCAATGAAGGAGCTAGAGAAAGGACCCAAGGAGCAACCTCATAGGAAGAACAACAATATGAACTAACAAGTACTCCCAGAGCTCCCAGGGACTAAATCACCAACCAAAGAGTACACATGGTGGGTCTCATGGCTCCAGCTGTATATGTAGCAAAGGATGACCTTATCAGACATTAATGGGAGGAGAGGCCTTTGGTTCTGTGAAGGGGCCCGGAAGCGGAAGAGGGTGAGTTGGTGAGCAAGGGGAAGGGGAACGATATAGGGGGAGGGGGCTTTCGAATGGGAAACCAGGAAAGGGGATAACATTTGAAATGTAAATAAAGAAAATATACAATAAAAAAGAAGGATACAGAGAAGGTGAAGGACAGGGGGAAAGGGAGAATTGTGAAGCTAAATTTGATTCCTGACTTTCACATCTTTCTGAGCTCCAGTGTTGAGAGGACCTTGTTATAGTATCCATAAGGACCAAATATAGCCACCTAGCAAGAGGGGAAGGGCAACAAGAAGAGGCCCTGAATTCAGATGGGCTGGGCTCCTTCCTGGTTTGTTGGGTGTCTAGGTGAATGCTTGGGCACCCCTGGGCTTAGTTTCCTCCTTTTCACAGGGGAGGTTACCACTGTTAGAAGGCTGAGCCTCACCATACTGTATACCCTATGCTCTAAGCCAGAGACCATAGCAGGTGGTAGGTACTGTGGAAAAGAGGCTCTGGCTCTATTTTCCTCCAGCTGAGCCCAACTAGTCCTATTGCTCCTTTTCACTTTCCTCACTCCCATGGCTGGCACACAATCAGAAGACTCCCCTGGGCCATATTGAGGTGCAAGGCAGGCAGGGCTGGAAGGACTGGTGCAAAGGTCAAGTGGAGGCTTCATTCCTGGCTTTCACTGTCTGCACCAAGGCTTCAGCACTATTCAGCAGACACAGTAGTTCCCACACATGCCACCCATGACTTCTCCTGTCTGAACAGTCCTGCACCAGGCACTCAAAACAGATTAGAAGAGTAGCACTTTGGGAAGATGGCCACTTCATCCTCAAAACAGCTTCCAGGCTACAAACATCATAAAAGATTCACTGTGTGCTAGCCACCAGATGCAAGGGAGATAGATGCCCTCCCTTCTTCCTTTTCTTCTCCCTCCCTCCGTCCCACCCTTCTCTCTAGAGCTTAAATTCTGATGGACAAAGAGAGAGAATAAGCAAATGAAGAAGGACATTAATCCACAAGAAGACATTAGACTTCAACACCAGGAAAAAACTAAGGCAAGATGCTGATGTGGGAAGCAGGCTGGGGGCTAGCTTGCTGGGGAAGATGTCTGAGCTGGGCTTCCACAGGAGACTGTTTAAGTGGAGAAAGTCCCCAGATTGGTCCTGAGCTCTAATTATCATTCTCAGTGTGAAGCCCAAGGCCAATTTTGAACCCGGGCTCTGCACATCAGGTCTGTTGGAAGAGCAGCCAGAAGCTAGCTCTTAGGCACTCCCCCAACTGACTTCTCTAGGAGCTCCTTGTAGGCAGGCCCTGTGTTAACTTGCCATCTGTGAGACATACCCTAAAGCAGAAACTATGTACTTTAACTCATGGGGTCTATGGCATCAGTTCATGGTCCACAGGTTCCCTTGCTCTGGGCCTGTGAAGCGGAGGGTGATGTTAGTGTTACTTGTTAACTTGGCAAAATCTAGAATCACCTTGGGCCTGCACATGGGAGATAATTTCAGCTACACTATTTGAGATGAGAAGCCCTGTCCACTGTGGGTGGTGCAATTCCCTGGCTGGAATTTGGAATGGTATAGGTTAGTGGTTCTTAACCTGTGGGACGTGACTCCTTTAGGTGTGTGTTTGTGTGCACACTCATGCATGTGTGTGTGTGTCCTGTATATCAGATATTCAACTTACAATTCATAACAGCAGCAAAATTACAATTATGAAGTAGCATGAGGAACTATATTAAAGTGTCTCCGCATTAGGAAGGATGAGGAGCACTGGCTTAGATGAAGAAAAGGGCTGAGCAAAAGCAGGCTTTCATCCTTTTCCCCTTCCAGACTGTGGATGCAAGTGACCAGCTGCTTTAAGGTCCTGCTGCCTTGACTTCTTCACCATAATAGACTGTACCTTGAACTATTAGATTAAGTGAACCTTTGCTTCTTAAGTTAAAAAAAGAAAAAGAAAGTCAGATTGTGGTCACATTTGTTGCCCATCAGAGATTGTACATCAAATGCCAGCTCTGGCTGTGGTAAGTTGTAAAATGCTGAGAAATGTTCCTGCTATGCTAATTTAGTAGCTTTTACAGAGAGAAGATGGCACAATGAAGGAAACCAGTGTGCAGCTTGCTATGCTTGACCCTAACCAACCAAACTGTTGCCCGACAGACTAACCAGGCAACCAAACAGCTTCCCAAGCAGTTAACCTAACCATTGCAATCAAATCCCAAGTCCCTGTGTGAAAGGGATAAAGTTTATTCTGGAAGAGTCAGGCAAACTCTGCCTAGAAATTCAAATAATTTTTGTATCATTTAGTAATTTTCATTCATCATGCGATGGCTTCTTTGCAAATGTAAATTTCTTCAAGTACTTAACTGCATTGATGTCTAATAGAATTTTTCTAATCTTTCCAATTCGTAACTTGTATTTCATGTACAAGTAGTAGAAATTCAAATGCATATCAACAGAAATGGTCTCTTTATTTTACTTTTTAAAGACATTGATTATTCTCTTGACTTGGGATGTTAAGTCAGGAAGCATCTCCTGTTGCTCTGGGGGGCCAACAACTTCCTAATGCTCCACAGTTACTCAAGGATTTAATGGAGAAAGCTTACTTAATACAGTGTTAGTGTAGATTAGAAGGGCCCACATCAAAACTGCATTTTTAAGCATTTATTTTCTGATGTGTAGTTTAGCTATAGATCTCAGGACATAGGCTGATGAGTTTGGCAAATATATACTTGCACATAACATCACTTTAACAAGATTAGAACATCTCCCCATTTCTCAAGCTGCTGTCCTGCTTCTTGCAGGCAGTGCTTGCTTTGTTCTGGTCAGTATTACTCATGTGTGTGCGGAATCAATATGCATACTGCTTAAAGTGTAGCTACTTTGCTAATTATAGTGATTTTAGAGACTTATCCTTATTCTTATGTGGGTCTGTGGCTCCTTTCTATTGCTGACTGTGTAAGGTTTTCATTGATCTTTACATGGGTTTGTATTTTATTGCTGTGCGAGGGTATCATTGCTATTGCCTGCTCTGGTCATTTGGCTTGCTTTTGGTTTTGAGCCATTACCAATCCAGTTGCTAAGAAAATCTGTGTTTGTGCCTGTTTTATGGACATGTGTTTTCATTTCTTAGGCAAACACTTGGTTTTCAAATTATTTACACCTTTACATTTGCTTTAGGATTTTTGTACGAGGCCAATTGCAAGGCTCAGTGGAGATTGTGGCATCAGTGTTGGGCTGGGACACCGAGTACTCTGTGATGGAAGATGTCTTTTTAACATGAGTTCCATTTCTTCCATGGTTATGCTGTAAATTAGGGGTGAGTCCCCTAGCTTCTTCTACTAAAAGCTTCAGGATCAAGGGGGTGAATATGGAACCTTCTTAGGTGTCCTGAAGTGTTGCTGAAAGGAAAAGCACACTGTGAAGTCAAATAAGTTAATAAGTTTTGGGAGCCTCTGGGCTTGCCTGTGGAATTAAATGCTTAACAATAATTTAGAAATGGCTTACAGGAACTTAAAAGTGTGAATCATTTAGTAAGGCTGGAATTATCCTCCTGACATATATGCATGACACAGGAGAGCACTTACCTGGGAATTTATCACCAGCTTCCGAGCAAACAAAGCCTGACCTACATTTGACTACAGTCGCCTATCTCTGGTTAGTCCTGTGGGCTCTTTTTTATTAATGTCACAATTGTTAATGTGGTATAACATTGTCATTACTGAATGGCTCCGTGGGATAAGCTGTAGCTGTTATTTCTCCTTCTGAACCTAGTGAGTCATTAAATTTGAGTTTGGGGGAATATGTGTTGTAAAGATTATTTAAATTCTGATTGAGAAATAGGACTACTGGGAAATTGTAGGTACATGAAGTAAAACTTTGAATCAATCAAGTTTCTTTTTCTTTGTAAAGCTCAAATGTTCAAAATTGTTCCTTATGTTTAATTTGAAATCTATTTTCAAGGAAATAGAGGGTGAATGGAAGAAAAGGAAAAAACAGTATTAATTAGATTCTGAGTCTTTGTTTCAGATGGGAAAGTGATGTATTGTTACTGGGAAATAGCAGAAATATACTTTTTCTTCTAAGGATCATAACATCTTATTCAGGTAATTCTAATATTGAGAAGGGTATATTTTTATTCTGGGAAGCCATAGAATAGCTAATTTCTCTCCAATATACATGGGAAATTTAAAAATATTTATTAGCTACTTCCATTTTTTAAATTCTTTGCTTTGGCCATCAAGTGTAGTCTGTGGCAGTCATGACCTTATAGTTCATATCCTTTGGCAGCACACCTTGGTGAACCTCAGGCACTAGTACAAGCTTACAAGCTGATGAGTTTGTCTCATGTGGACATAAACCCAGTGGTTATTGTTATATTGTGTAGTCATTCTCATTCTATGTTTCTAAGAAACCAAGACTGCTTCTACAGTGACATTTCTGAAAAACATGGGATTCCACCAATGAGATTTCACTATTATACATTCCAACAATTACATGTGCTAATATATAATTCAACAGCAATGTATCCACATCCTGGTACTCAATCTACCAAAGCTCTAGTCATCTACCATTAATGGCATGTACCAAAATATATTCCACCAATGGTATTCAAGAGGTCTCCTTAATTTGCATCCATATTAACACACACACACACACACACACACACACACACACACACACACACACCCTCAGCATGCATGGAGGTTAGAAGATAATGAGTAGGAGTCTGTTCTCTCCTTCTGTCAAGTGTGTCTGGAGACTGAACTCAGATATCTGGCCTGGTGTGATGTACCTTGTAAGATCTTTAAAAAAAAAAAAAAAAATATATATATATATATATATATATATATATATATATATATATATATATAAAATTTTTATTAATTGTTTTATACACCATATATTTTCATCACATTCTTTCTTTTCCTTCAACTCCTTCAAGTATTTCTTTTCTTCCCATCCTACCCAATTAATGATCTTTTGTTCCATGAAAAAAATAAAGTCTCTAAAGACAAACAACAACAACAAAGTTCAAAACAAACCAAAAATAGACAAGACAAAAAAATACCAAATGAAGCCAAGCAAAAATCACCTGATGCCCTTACACACACACACACACACACACACACACACACACACATGCAAACTCCATATTGGAGTCTGTTCTGTGTTGGCTAACAGGCCCGGTACATGGCCCTTTATGTGCTGTCATAATCTCTTTGAGATATTATGTCCATCATTTCTGTAAGGCAGCATTTCGTTGACGTCCACCATCTTTCTCTTAAACAATTTTTCTACTTCTTCTGAGTAGATTTTTTTGTCTAATCGATGATAGCAATTTCTACTAGAATGATATGATATCTCACTGTGGTTTTGATTTGCATTGTGATTAGTTGAGATTAACATTTTAAAATATCTAATTTGTCAACAAAGTCTTAATAAAAGAAAAAAATCTCAGCAGAAATGTCTGAGGAAAATATTCTAGCTGAGTAAGTATCTCAGTGAAGCTTACTATCTTTGTGATGAAACGCCATGACTGAAGCAACAATGGGAGAGAAGAGTTGATCTGATTTTCAATTTCATATCACTGTTCATCATCAAAAGAAGTCAGATCAGGAACTCAAGTAGGGCAGGAACCTGGAGGCAGGAGCTGATGCAGAGTCCATGGAGGGGTGCTGCATATTGGCTTTATTCCCATGGTTTATTCAGTTTACTTTCTTATAGAACCCAGTATCACCAGCTCAGGGATGACCCCACTCACAATGGGCTAAACTGTCCCACATCAACCACTAATTAAGAAAATGTTCAGCCTGGCAGTGGTGGCATATGCCTTTAATCCCAGGATTTGGGAGGCAGAGGCAGGCAGATTTCTGAGTTCAAGGCCAGCCTGGTCTACAGAATGAGTTCCAGGACAGCTAGGGCTACACAGAGAAACCCTGTCTCAAAAAATAAAAACAAAAACAAAACAAACAAACAAAAAAGAAAATGTTCTACAGGCTCGCTTACAGACCAATCTTTCTAAATTGGGGTTCCTTCCTCTCAGATGACTCTAGTCTGTGTTAATTTGACATAAAATTAGCCATCACAATAAGGTTTTCAAAGCCATAATACTGATGTTTTTCAACATTTTAATATAGCATACAACTTATGTCTTCTAGCTTTTGTTCTAAGCATTAGGCTCACTGTTCATCTGTGGTATGGAAGCAAGGTTACAGATACTGGCCATGTGAAATGAGAAAATAGGAATTAAAAGAGGGGAAAAGGCTACCTTACATATAGGGGACTGATATCCAATATATATAAAGAACTCAAGAAGGTGGACACCAGAAAATCAAATATCCCCATTAAAAAGTGGAGCACAGAGTTAAACAAAGAATTCTCAACTGAGGAATACCGAATGGCTGAGAAGCACTTGAAAAAATGTTCAACATCCTTAATCATCAGGGAAATGCAGATCAAAACAACCCTGAGATTNATGAAACTCAAGAAGAAGGAAGATCAAAATGTGGACACGTCACCCCTTCCTAGAATTAAGAACAAAGCACACATTGAAAGAGTTACAGAGATCATGTGTGAAGCTGAATCCAAAGGATGGACCCAATGACTGCGGCTGCCAGGGATCCATCCCACAATCAGCCACCAAACATAGACACTATATCATATGCCAGCAAGATGGTGCTGAAAGGGCCCGGATATAGCTGTCTCGGGGGAAACTATACCAATGCCTGGCAACCATGGAGGTGGAAGCTCACAGTCAGCTATTAGATGGAACACAGGGTTCCTAAGGAAGGAGCTAGAGAAAGTACCCAAGGAGCTGAAGGGGTCTTCAACCATATAGGTGGAAGAATAACCATGAACTAACTAGTACCCCCTGAGCTCATGTCTCTAGCTGCATATATAGAAGAGGATGGCCTAGTTGGCCATCATTGGGAAGAGAGGCTCCTTGGTCATGCAGACTTTATATGCCCCAATACAGGGGAACACCAGGGCCAAGATGTGGGAGTGGGTGGGTAGGGGAGCAGGGCCGGGAGGGGGAAGGGTATAGGGAACTTTCTGGATAACACTTGAAATGTAAATGAAGAAAATATCTAATAAAAGTTGGGAAAAAAAAGAGGGGAAAAGGCTACCTTACAGCAGCAGAGACCAGTTATCAGGATTAGGGGTGGGGATGACATGTTAGGGTCAATTCATAGCTGTGCTGGAGTGGAGCTCAGGTCCCCTGAACACAAATTTCTATTTTTAAATGATAAACACAACTACTGTAAGCAGCCAGTTAGCAGTTGTTGTTACTGATCTAAGGGCCCTATTTATTTCATCCTGCCAATACACTCAAGGTAGATACTGTTACTGTCCACATTTTACAGACAAGGAAATGCACAGAGGCTTGTGACATTTTGTGTTATTTTTCTGTGACACATTACGTGGAGAGAATTTTGGAGGTACTGCAAGGAGAAGGTATTTGTTTCTGTTTCTGGTTTTCATTGTTATATGTTGTTGTTGTTTGTTTTTTTTTAACTTAGTGGAGTAGTATGTGTATCAGGGACATTTGGTGGTGCTCTGCCATAGGTATACATATAAGTGGACAATCTCTTAGCAACTTTGCTGACCAAACCTGGGCCTAAAAGGCCACCTGGCCTAGACACTGAATGATCTTGGCCTTGATCCACAGTAGAATTCTGACTCCTGCTGCATGCTCCACTAACATCTGCTGGACATTGCTTCAGAAGCTTACTTCTTGTAGGTCTTCAGTATCAGTGTCGGTACCCACTCACCAGCTATGGTTTCTTAACATCCGAAAGAGCTGCAGCTTGCCCAGCAATCTGGAACATCCTGCCCCAGGCAAACCAGCAGACTTCTCACCATTTGGTAAGGAACACCTCTACCTCCTTTGATGACGTCAGTCTTGGAAATGAGCCCCCTCTCAAGTTTCCTCTTTCTTGGTAAGTTTTCCATGGTCCAAAGAATCCCTCAGAGTTTTCTATTCTATTTCTAGTCTAAGTTATTTTCCTATCATCAATAAATAATTCCTGATATTAAACTTGCATTTGATTACTGTAGGATTATTTCCTAATTGGACCTAGACTGGTACAGTTCCCAGCTTCCCAACTTTTCCTACTATCTACTCTTCATCTTTTAGGACTTAGTTCCAGGAGGCAATATAACACATGCGTACCTCTTGCCTTTTCTCTTTGTGCTCAGAGTGAACAAGTTTATCTCTAATAATGGATTGACCCATCATTACATTTGTTCATAAATATATCCATAGATGGCCCCTTGGAGGTCTCATGAATACTATTTTTATATCTGGGTAGGTTGGTACATCAGTTGTTTAATGTATGTTTTTATGAAATGATTTTGATCAAACATTGTTGGCACTATAACAGATGCTTTATATTTTCTGAGCAAATGATAATGCCAGCCTTGCTGACAATCCTAATAATTCAGAGCTTCCATGACCACACAGGAAACTCTAGAAAGATGTTGCTAGGGATAAAAAATGTGTGTGTCTGTGAAGGTGGGGGTCATTCAGCCTTGTGTATTGACCATTCTCCAGACGGTAGAGGGAGAAGCTACCAAAATATGTTTTTTAGTTAATATTGATAATAAGGAATGAAAAATCTGAATTCTTTGTGTATTCATTTATAGAATTTCTGAAGGTCTGAGAGAACATTAGCATTTGGCATTACTATATGTCTATGCTATTTTACCAGAGATGGCAAAATGGACTTTCAGGAGATTTAACTTTTTAATCTGTAATAGCTTACCTCTATAATCGCCAAATAGGGTTCATTCTGCCTGAAATTGAGCTCCAGCACTTAACATTTGGGAAAGCTTTGAAAGTTTACTTAAACTCTCAGAGTGTTAAGTTCACAAGTCTCTAAAATAAGGCTGGTAATAATGGCATTTCCATTGTTGTATTGAAACAAATGATGTATCTGTAGAGTTATTATGATGTCCAAGAAAAGGAGAGTGATAAAGTTTATTGCAACTGTTATACCAAGTATCTCTAGATAACAGTTTGACAGACAAGGTCTGTGAAGGGTGTGTATAACCTTGAATTGATGACTTACTAAATGTTTGTCTTTGGGCTAGCTCTAAGACTATCTGTGAAGCCTAGGGATTTGTTTTATTTTTAAATGCAAACTCAATACACCTGCTTTATTCCCTTCTAAAGTTGTCATTAAAATGAAAAGAGAATGTGTATATGTGACCAATCTGTGCTCTTCATGGGCAAATAGAACTTATTACTGGAAGTTGGGCTTTTTCCTTTAATTTTCTTTTGTTCCTTTCCTCTAGTATCCTCGCAATTAGAAAGAGCTCCAACGAAGACAGAAACGTCCTTAGCATAAGCACATCTTTCCTCAACACAACTTTCCTTTGTAGCAGCCTGGATTCTGTCCTGTGTTTTGCCTCTACTTTTCTTGTCTTATCTTTTGCCTTGCCTCTTTTCTTTTCTTTTCTTTTCTTTTCTTTTCTTTTCTTTTCTTTTCTCTTCTCTTCTCTTCTCTTCTCTTTATTTCTCTTCTTTTTTATTTTTATTTTAGTACTTTTTTATATCTATTAAAAGAATTCTAATTTGCATGTCTGCAGTCTGTTCTGGAGACTCAGGGAGGCTCTGATCCGGTTGGTAGGAATGGACAGAAGTCCTTTTCCCCAGGAAAGTTTCTTGAGGTTGCCAGAAACTAAGAGTGACAGATGCCATTCAAATACATTGTAAGGGTGTGTACATACCAGACACCCCAACCCTGGGAAGGTAGAGGCAGAAGGATCTCCTAAGTACAAGGCCAGCCTGGACTATATATATAGTGGGTTCCAAGACAGCCAAGGTTACATAGTGAATGAACCCCACTTTCAAAACTTCCACAAGGGCTGTCCCCCTTGAGTCTCTAAATAGCCTTCCCCTACTTGGGCTGGCTTGACCTTTGATTCCTTGATAAGGGCGCCTACAGGGGTGGGATACAGAGAGCAGATTTTACAATGAGAAAAGTTTTCTCTGTGGAAATAAAGAACACCCCCAGGATTCCAAGGTTAACTAAAGGTTCCAAGGTTAACTAAAGATTTCCGGAGGGAGGTAGTGCAAGTTAATTCATCAGTTTTTAATAGCTACAAAGTGCCAGGCTCTGACACAGTTTGACTTCTAAAAGAACACTCTAAAAGACCCAAGCCCTGGTTGTTCCTGGGCCCCACCACCCAGAGTCTAGAGGCTGGCAGAGGGAAGCGCAGCCTGGCACCTTGGGACATTTGACACCTTTGACATCTTTCTGGCTAGCAGCAGAGTGGAGGATTTGGAAGGAGCCCCTGCTTCAGCTGATGAGCCCTATAGCTACAGGGTGGGTAAAGAAACCTTTAATGATTCAGAGTGCAGAGGGAAGGTATCACAGAGGCCGAGCGCTCAGCCGTGGTGGCTGCCTCACGTGTATATGGCTCCGTGGAGGTTCTCCAGGCGGTGCTGCTGCCTTGGCGACTGCCTCACATGTACATGGCTCCACGGAGGTTCTCCAGGCGGTGCTGCTGCTGCTGCCTGCTAGCCTTGTATTTCTAGTGCTCTTCGTAGCTGTCATCATCAGTGGGCAGCTCATGGCGGCACAGAGGGCAGGAATTTGTCTTACAAATGCAGAATGCAGTTAGAATGGAAGAGGTGATGGCAGGGCATCTCAATCACAGTCTCCTCCTCCCCGAATTCCAAAAAGGCACACAGGGTACTCGAGATCGGCCTTGGCGCTACTGATGACTGTTCTGGGGAAGCTCTCCACCACAGCCTTGGCAGCTGGTGGGGGAAGGTGGTGTTCCCGTGTTCCCAATCTACCAATCCCAGGTCCTCAAAGTCCATCCTATGAAAGAGTGATCTGCAGCCCAGGGCCCAGCTCCATGCCCTATGCACTCTTCTCGCGAGTCCCAGCAACATATTGTTGTGGGCCTCATGCTCAGGGTTCAACAGCTCGCAGTCGTGCTCATCAAAATAAGATGCCATGGCTCCTGGGCTGCCAGGCTTGTCTGACCTTTTCTTTTCTTTTCTTTTCTTTTCTTTTCTTTTCTTTTCTTTTCTTTTCTTTTCTTTTCTTTTCTTTCCTTTTCTCTTCTCTTCTCTTCTCTTCTCTTCTCTTCTCTTTTCTTTTCTTTTTTTCTTCTCTTCTCTTCTCTTCTCTTCTCTTCTCTTCTCTTCTCTTCTCTTCTCTTCTCTTCTCTTCTCTTCTCTTCTCTTCTCTTCTCTTCTCTTCTCTTCTCTCCTCTCCTCTCCTCTCCTCTCCTCTCCTCTCCTCTCTTTTCTTTTCTTTTCTTTTCTTTTCTTTTCTTTTCTTTTCTTGCTACTATCTCAGTTAAAAGCACTGGCCACCATTTAAACTTGTCTCTTGATTTTTAATCACCAGTGGATAGATGTGTCCTGTATCTGCCACACTTGACTTGTTTCTGGGACCTGGAAAGTTCCTGCTATATAATGAAGGATATGTGAATTAAACTCTGAAAGAAATTAACATTTACATTTTTATTATTACTATTGTCATAGGGTTTTACTGCTGTGAACATACACCATGACCAAGGCAACTCCTATAAGGACAGCATTTAATTGGAGCTGACTTACAGGTTCAGAGGTTTCATCCATTATTATCGAGGCAGAAATGTAGCAGCATCCAGGCAGGCATGGTATGGGAGGCACTGAGAGTTGTATTCATCTGAAGGCTGCTAGAAGAATATTGACTTCCAGGTAGCTAGGATGAGGGTCTTATCCTACATCTTAGCCTACACACAGTGACACACCTACTCCAACAGGGTCATACCTTCTAATAATGCCACTCTCTGTGACAAGCATATACAAACCATCACATTCCACTCCCTGGTCTCCATAGGCTTATCCAAATATATGAGTCTATGGGGACCATACCTAAACATAGCATCATGCAATAGTACATTTGGTCCAACTTCAAAAGTCCCCAGTGTCTATAGCAGTCTCAACAATGCTAAAAGTCCAAAGGCCAAAGTCTCTTCTGAGATTCATACAATCACTTAATTGTAATCTCCAAAGCAAGCTAGTAAACAAGCTGGACAAACTCCAAACTCTATATCTCTATGTCTGATGTCAAAGGAGTCATCAGATCTCCAACTCCTTTTCATCTTTGTTGAGTGTAACAAACTTCTTTCTCATGTACTGGTTTCATTCCCTGTCAGCAGCTTTTCTCAGAAGATAGATCATGGCTATATATACCATCTTAAACATCTTGGGGTCTCCAAGGTAACTTCAATGTTACAGTTTTTGTTTCAATGTCTGACATCCACACATGATCTTCACCAAACTACCACAAAAACAGTCTCTAGGCCCCATTCTGAAATTCTTCTCCATTGATCTTCTTAGGCCAGGTCTGCACAGTTCAAATCACACTCAGCCACAAAGTCTTCCATTTTCCTACTAGCATAGTCCATTAAGCCCAATTTATAGCATTCTACTGTGTTCCAAAGTCCCCAAATCCACATTCCTCTAAACAAAAGCATGGTCAGCCCCATCACAGCAACACCTCAGTCTCTGGTACTAACTTCCGTCTTAGCGTTCTACTGCTATGAACATACCCTATGACCAAAGCAACTCTCATAAGGACAACATTTAATTCAGGAAGGCTTATAGTTTCAGAAGTTTAGTTGACTATCATCAAGGCAGGAACATGACAGTATCCAGGCAGGTATGGTACAGGAGGCACAGAGAGCTCTACATAATCATCTGAAGGCTATTAACAGAGTACTGACTTCCAGACAGCTAGGATGAGGGTCTTAGAGCCCACCCACACAGTGACATACCTACTCCAAAAGGGCCACACTAAGGTGCCACTAAGGATCAATACTGATTAAGGCTGAACTTCAATAACAATAGAAAGCCCATAAAGTCATGGAAACTGAACAACTTTCTACTCAATGATCACTTGGTCAGGGAAGATATAAAGAAATTAAAGATGTTTTAGAATTCAATGAAAATAAAGGCCAACAGACCCAAACTTATGGGTCTCGCAAAAGCAGTGCTAAGAGAAAACTCATAACATGGAATGTCTTCAAAAAAAAATTGGAGAGATCTGTAAAGAACGCTTGGCCTCAGAAGGTATTTTCCCAGATGCTGTAAAAACCCCCGCTGCCAGGCCCGAAGCCCCAGAGTGAGTACAAGTGATAAGAACAACTTTTGCCTTCCCTAGCCTGCAGTGGGCAATGCCACTGACCGCACCTGCAGCCCTAGATAGCTATGAAAACCAAGCCATAGAGTGTGTGTTTGTGCAGATCATAAAAACCCATGAAGTAATGTGTGGAAAACCTTAGTCTTGATTAGCTGAATTTAGCTTAAAAACTACAGTGTGGATGGCAAAATAGCTTAGATCCCGGGGCCCAACAGAGAAACAAAAGCCTGCACCACTGAGGCTCAGCTTCAGAGGAAGCAGGAAACACTGAATCAAGTTCACTTGTGCACTGCCCGCTGCCCGAGCCAAGCCACACCTGCCAGACCAGAAAGGTTAGTGAAGAGTTTGTGTGAACAAGTGTGGGGCCCTTTCACTTTTTATTTGCTTAGTGCTGTTTATGAATAAGTAAAAGCTGTTAGAACCTTTCCACTAAGTTTTGAGGATTTGCCTTCCACCACATTTCAGAACAGTTCTAGACAGATCTCATATTAGTAACTTAAAAATACACCTCAAATCTCAAGAACAAAAAGAAGCAAACACACCCAAGAAGAAGAGATGACAGCAAATAGTGAAACTCAGGGCTGAAATCAATCAATTAGAAAGAGAACAATACAAAGAATCAACAAAACCAAGAGCTGGTTCTTTGAGAAAATAAATGAAATAGACAAACCCTTAACAAAACTAACTAAAAAGCACAGAGACAGTATCCAAATTAACAAAATCAGAAATGAAAAGGGAGGCATAACAACAGACAATGAGGAAATTAAAAAAAAAAGTCATTAGGTCTTACTTGAAAAGCCTGTAAAATCTAAATGAAATAGACAAATTTCTAGACAGATACTACATACAAAAGTTAAATGAAGATCAGGTAAACTATCTAACAGTCCCTTATTTTCTGAGGAAATAGAAGCCCACATTAATACTCTCCCAACCAAAAAAGTTCAAGGTCAGATGGCTTTAGTGCAGAATTCTACCAGAAATTCAAAGGAGAGATAATATTAATGCTCCTTAAAATATCCACAAAATAGAAACAGAAAGAACACTACCTAATTCATTGTATGAGGCCCTGATACCTAAACCACACAAAGACAAAAAAGAGAGATAACTTCAGACTAGTTTCACTTATGACCATCAACACAAAATACTCCCAGTAAAATACAATACAATAAAAATTTCACAAACTGAATCCAAGGTCACATCAAAACATCATTCTCCACAATCAAGTTGGCTTCATCCCAGAGATGCAGTGATGGTTCATCATCCATCAACATAATCCACCACGTAAACAAACTGAAAAATAAATCACATTTTTCATTGTCATTATGTCACTAGTCACTGAAAAAGCCTTTGATAAAATCCATACTCCTTCATGTTAAAGATATCAGAGGAATCAGAGATAGAAGGCATATACCTAAACATAATCAAAGCAATATTACAGAAAGCCAATAGCCAACATCAAATTAAATAGAGAGAAAAATTGAAGCAATCCCACTAAAATCAGGGACAAGACAAGGCTGCCCACTCTCTCCCTATCTATTTAACATAGAACTTGAAGTTCTAGCTAGAGCAATAAGACAACAAAAGAGGATCAAGAGGATACAAATGGGTAACAAAGAAGTCAAGGTATCACTATTTGTGAATGGTGTGATAGTATATATAAGTGATCCCCAAAATTCTACCATACACCTATAGCTGATAAAAAACTTCAGCAAAGTGGCTGAATTACCTCAAAGAATCAGTAGCCCTCCATTATAAAATAATAAGTGGGCAGAGAAAGAAATTAGGGAGACAACTCTCTTCATAATAGCCATGAATAATATAAAATATCTTAGTATACCTCTAACCAAACAAGTAAAAAGTTTTGTATGAGAAGAACTTCAAGTTCCTGAAAAAAAGAAATTGAAGAAGATAACAGAAGATGGAAAGATTTCTTATGCTCATGCATCAGTACGATTAACATAGTGAAAATGGCCATCTTACCAAAAGCAATCTACAGATTCAATACACTCTCCATCAAATTTCCAACACAATTTTTTACTGATCTTCAAAAAGCAATACTTGGGCTGGAGAGATGGCTCAGTGGTTAAGAGCACTGACTTCTTTTCAAGAGGTCTAGCAACTATGTGGTGGCTCACAACTATCTGTGATCTGATGCCCTCTTCTGGTATGTCTGAAGACAGTGACAGTGTATTCACATACATAAAATACAGAAATCTGAAAAAAAAAAAAAAAGCAAGTCTCAACTTCACACAGAAAAACCAACCAACCAACCAACCAACCAACCAACCAACCAACCAACCCAGGTTAGCCAAAACTATAGAAGAATCATCATCCCTGACCTCATACTGTATTACAGAGCAATAATGATAAAAATTGAATAGTACTGGTATAGAAATTGACAGGTTGGAATCAAAGACCACAACATAAACTCACACACTCATAGACACTTGATTTTTGACAATGAAGCCAAAAACATATAATTTAAAGAAAGAAAGAAAGAAAGAGAGAGAGAGAGAGAGAGAGAGAGAGAGAGAGAGAAAGAAAGAAAGAAAGAGAAAGAAAGAAAGAAAGAAAGAAAGAAAGAAAGAAAGAAAGAAAGAAAGAAAGAAAACATCTTCAACAAATGATACTGATCTAACTGGATGTCTGCATATAGAAGAATGCAAATAGATCTATATTTATGACCCTGCACAGAACTCAAGTCCAAGTGGATCAACAACCTCAACATAAAACCAGGTACAGTAAATCTAACAGAAGAGAAAGTGGAAAATAGCCTTGAACACATTGATACGGGGGACAATTTCCTGACTAGTGGCTCAGGCCATAAGATCAACAATTGATAAATGAGACTTCATGAAACTGAAACGCTTCTGTAAGGCAAAAGATGTTGTCAACAGGACAAAACAACAGCCTACATTCTTGGAAAAAATCTTCACTAAGTCTACATCTGACAGAGGGCTAATATACAAAATATATAAAGAACTCAAGAAGTTAAACTTCAACAAATGAAATAATCTAATTAAAAATGGGATACAGGGATAAACAGAATTCTTAACAGAGGAATCCTGAATGGCTGAGAACCTGAAATTCTCAACATACTCAGTCATCAGGGAAATGCGAAACAAAACAACCCTGAGATTCCACCTTATACCCATCAGAATGGCTAAGATAAAAAACTCAAGCAACAACATATGCTGGAGAGGATGTGGAGAAAGGGGAAAACTTCTTCATTGCTGACGGAATTGCAAACTTGTACAAACACTCTGGAAGTCAATCTGGCAGTTTCTCAGAAAAATGGAAGTCATTCTACTTGAAGACCCAGCTATACTGCTCCTGGGCATATACTCAAAAGATGTTCCACCATATGTTCAAGCAGCTTTATTTATTTTTTTTCAACTTTTATTAGATATTTTCTTCATTTATATTTCAAGTGTTATCCAGAAAGTTCCCTATATCCTCCCCCCTCCTGGCCCTGCTCCCCTACCCACCCTCTCCCACCCCTTGGCCCCGGCGTTCCCCTGTATTGGGGCATATAAAGTCTGCATAACCATCCCCGGAGAGAAGGGTAACTACCGGTTGATCCGGTAGGAGAAGATATATACGTCGATCTCTGTGCTCGGGTGGGGGTACTAGTTAGTTCATGGTTATTCTTCCACCTATAGGGTTGAAGACCCCTTCAGCTCCTTGGGTACTTTCTCTAGCTCCTTCTTCCTTGGGAACCCTGTGTTCCATCTAATAGCTGACCGTGACAAGCAGCTTTATTTATAATAGCCAGAGACTGGAAACAACCCAGATGTTCCTCAACTGAATACTATTCAGCTATTAAAGGACATCAGGAATTTTGCAGACAAATTGTTGGAACTATACAAAATCATCCTGAGTGAGGTAGACCCACTCTCAGACCCCAAAGGGCATACATGGTATATACTTACTGATAAGTGGATATTAGCCATAAAGTACAAAATAGTCATGACACACCCCACAGATCCAAAGAGGTTAAATAATAAGAAAGGCCCAAGCAAGGATGCTTGAGTCACACTGAGAAGGGGGAACAAAATAGTCATAGGAAGGAGAGGAAGGGAAAAAACTGGGTGGAGAGGAAGGATCAGTTGTGGGGAGAGACAGGGAGAGATGCCTAGAGCACCAGGATAATGAATGGAAATCTGCAGTTGCTGGGCATGGGAAGTGGGGGTTGGAGAATCTCTAGGAAGTCCCAGGAGTCAATGCTGGTGATAGTTGCCAGTAAACCTAACAATGGGAACATGGAACCTGAAGAGGCCACCCCCTGTAGCTAGGCAGGAACCCCAGTGGAGGGATAAGGACACCAAACCACCCACAAAGCTTTTGTAGCAAAATTTGTCCTGTCTAAAAGAAATGCATAGATGGAGCAGAGACTAAAAGACTAACCAATAACCAAACCAACCCAACTAGAAACCTATCCCATGGGTAAGCACCAATCCCTGAATTTATTAATGACACTCTGTTATGCTTAAACACAGGAGCCTGTCCTCTGAAAGGCTCTACCAGCAGCAAACTGAAGCAAATGCAGATACCCATAGCCAAACCCTGGCCAGAGTTTGGGGACACTTATGGAAGGGTTGGGGGAAGCATTGAAGACCCTGAAGGGGAAGGGAACCCCACAGGAAGACCAGCAGAATTAACTAACCTGGACCCTTGGGAGCTCTCAGAGACTCAGCCACCAACCAAAGAACAAACATGGGCTTGAACAAGGCTCCCAACACATATGTAAGAGACATTCATTTTAGTCTCCATGTCTGCTTTGTCTGGCCTCAGTGTGAGAGGATGTGCCTAATCTGGCAGAGACTTGATGTGCCAGGTCGGTGGATAACTCCAGGGGTGGGGATAGCCCTCTCAGAAGAGAAGGGGATGGGGAAAGGAACTTGGTTGGGGGAACCAGAAGAACGGTTTGGATGTGAATAAATAAATAAATACAAAAAATGGTAGAATTATATGCTAAAGGTAATAAAAGGAAGGAAGGAAGGAAGGAAGGAAGGAAGGAAGGAAGGAAGGAAGGAAGGAAGGAAAGAAGGAAGGAAGGAAGGAAGGAAGGAAGGAAGGAAGGAAGGAAGGAAGGAAGGATAAGAAATATAATATTATTCTCAAATAAACTGTTCCTCCAAACTCTGTGTGGGGCAGACCATGGGAAGGTCACTTAGCAGGATACATGACCTTCTGAGGCTCCTCTAACCATTTAATTAGATGAAACAACAGAGCCAGGAGATGTTGGCTTGAGTGACTTTTGTTTTCCATAAATTATGGGACAGATTTTTTTTTTTTTTGTGGAGTAGAAATAACTTTCCTTCCTTTAGCCTCAACTGCCTATGATCTTTCAGAATGTTCAAAAGCTTGACACTCTATTTTGTCTGGCTTATTTATTTGTGAAGATGCTTGGAGATGTGGGAAAGGCTTTCCTCACTTCTGCTCACAGTGTTTGCATTTCCACAAGCCTGTATGGCTGTTATTTCAAAGAACATCATACCCAGGAATTCAGACTTGAGGCAGGTTTAAACAATTGACATGAACATCTCACCTCATTTCCTTGTTTTTTTTTTTTTTTTCTCTTTATTAGATATTTTCTTCATTTACATTTCACATGTTATCCAGAAATTTTCCCTTACCCTCCCGCGTCCCCGCTCTGCTCCCCTACCCACCCCCTCCCACGTAATGGCCCTGGCATTCCCCTGTTCTGGGGCATATAGAGTCTGTATGACCAAGGGGCCTCTCCTCCCAATGATGGCCAACTAGGCCATCTTCTTCCATATATGCAGCTAGAGACATGAGCGCAGGGGGAACTAGTTAG
>LR749507.1:643631-706131 GCA_902729485.2 Mus minutoides
TTCTGTTGCTTCTGTTCTTACGCTTACCTCCTGCCATCCCTGCCCAAGGAGACCTGGTGTTGGTGCAGACCAGAAGGGAGCGTCTGTCTTGTCCTGGGCCTTTCTCAATCTCCTGCTGGTGTCTCAGGTCGCTTGAGATTGGGCTGGAACAGATGCTGAGTTCAGCTGCTCACCAGTGGTCCTTAGATTGTTAGGAGAGTCCGTTGGAAACCTGGGTGAGTGTGAGGCACCCAGGCCTTGCGCCCTGTGCTGGAGCAGAGCGGTGTGGACAGGAAGGGAAGGGGTCCGCTTCCCTCCTGTCTATCTCCCAGCTGCAGACTCAAGTCCCACGAGTTTGGACTGGAACAGATGTGTTTTCCTCTTACCAGTGGTCCCGAGCTCGCTAGGAGAGTCCCGCTGGAAACCTGGGTGAGTGCGAGGCACCCAGGCCTTGCACCCTAAGCTGGCGTGGAGCTGTGTGGACCAGGAGGGAAGGAGTCCGCTCTCCGTCTGTCTATCTCCCGGCTGTAGACTCAAGTCCCACGAGTTTGGAGTGGAACAGATGTGTGTTCCTCTTACCAGTGGTCCGGAGATCGCTGGGAGAGCTGGAAACCTGGGTGGGTGCACAGCACCCAGGCCTTGTGCCCCGCGCTGGAGCGGAGCGTGTGGACCGGAAGGGAAGGGGTCCGCTCTCCGCCCTCCGCCTGTCTATCTCCCGGCTGCAGACTCACATCCCACGAGTTTGGACTGGAACAGATGTGTGTTCTTCTTACCAGTGGTCCGGAGATCGCTGGGAGAGCTGGAAACCTGGGTGGGTGCGCGGCACCCAGGCCTTGCGCCCTGCGCTCTCATTTCCTTGTTTTATGAAGCAAATTGGCTTGTCTAGTTTGCAGTCTGCATCAATCCAGAGTTGGGGGTCATTATGCAAAGGGGGACTTCGAATTCAGTCTTTTGTAGGTGTCTATGGGTTCCTCCCCTACTTTGTTTTGTCTGAACATTCTCTTATGTTTTATTAGAAAATTTTATTTTTCTTTTCAATTATACTTGTTTATGATTATGTGCCTGACTGCAGGAACCTGTAGATACCAGAAGAGGACTGATGAGCTATCCTGGAGTTAGAGTTACAAGTGGTTGTGAGCCGCCTGACATGGGTGCTGGAAACTGAACTTGTGTCTTCTAGAAGAGTCCTATGTATTCTGAGCCTTTTAGCCATCTGTTCATCCCATATTAATAATTTTACATGTAAGCTTTGTCTCCCTGAATTAACTACCTTTCTTTGTTGTGATTAGCAGCATGCCAATAAAACTCAAGAAAGTGAGTGATTGCCTTGGCTTATGGTTTCAGAGTGATAAGAGTTTCTCACAGTGGACAGGAATGGCAGAAAACAGCAGGCATGCTGGCAGGAATAGGTTGCTGACAGATCACGTGTCCAACCACAAGCAAAAGGAGAGCGATCTTAAACTGGAAGTGGGTGAGCTTATGAACTCCCAAAGACCGCTGCTAGTGGTGTAGTTCCTCCAGCAAGGCCAAACACTTCACCAAACAGTGCCATCAACTGGGGACAAGTATTCAAATATTTGAGCCTATATTCTTATTCATAGAACCATAACTGCCAACTTTTGCCCTGACTTCCCCAGCTGTCTTTGTAAGTGGAAAGGCATTGTTATCAAGATGCTGATGCCTTTGGATTTTGTTTTTGACGTCTATATTTGACCTTTGTCCATGAGAGATACTATGAGCCCAGTTTTTTCTAGGTATAACTTATATTCACCTATGCTAATGGGAGGCTTTGAAGCCTTTGTGAGGGGGACTAGCTATTGGGAGAAGTTCACTAGGGGCGAAATTCTTTTTCTAGCCTGTGCTCTGTTTCCTGGCTACAGTGATGTGAACAATGTTTGCCACTGTTACTGCCAGCATGAGCACTGCTTCTGTTTCTGCTGCCAGTGATGGAGCCACTCTGCCATGCTATCTTCACTTGGATGGACTTCAATACTGTATAGAAGAAGGTCCTGCAAGCACAGGGATGTCTACTTATTCCTTCTTTAAAGAGGCATCTGACATGCTTTTGTGGTTGCCAAACACCTAGAATGATGCTTGTGCAGGCAGGAACTGGATTTTAAATTTATATCAAATTAGCTTAAATTTAAATAGCTCTGTGTGGTAATTAGTTACTATATTGGCTAATATCACTGTAATTTGGTATTCTTAACCAAAAGTGTATTTCAGGGATTATAGTCCAGTAAATGTAACCTACCCAGATGAGTTCCCTGCTTCCAGGGTTTGTTGGCTGATATTGGTCCTCAAGGGCAAATGGAGCAGAGGGCTGGACTGAGATGTTCAGAAGCCCTGTAAGTACTTACATTAATGAGGACAGCAAGACCAGCTGCTGGGAGACAGATCAACTTTACTTGAGGCAATTTAAGGGATATATATATATATATATATATATATCTTTTAGGGACAGAAGTGGGAGGTAGAAGAGTATCTAGGGTGGGCAAAAGTCATTAGCTGAAGGCTTTAGGTACTGATATTTCTCATTAGCATGGAGAAGCTGTTCTAGGAATCTCAGGTACTAACTGAATGGGTTTTTATGGAGGGTTGGGGTGGAAGGTGGAGGGAGAAGTTGGACCTGTAATAATTAGGGCTATGTGACATTCTGCAGGTAGAAGCATATGTGTCGGGGGTTAGAGAAGGTACCCTTCTAGAAAAGGTAGTCCTCTATTTTGGACTGTGCCAGGAAGGCTATTCAAACATTGGAAGGTTTGTCCTTAATTAGCAGGGCAATATTCTTGTTTTTGAGGCTTTTTGTTGTTATTGTTGAGGCAGATACTGACTCTTGTCTTTCTAGTTGCCTTTGAAAACTTCATTCCTTAGTTAAACACAGTTCTTCAAACAAGAGTATGTACTTCTTTTCAACATGGGTGTAGTCACTGTAAAACCTGTGGTAAGAAACCCTTCAAGGAGTTGCATCATTGGGTAAAAGCACTTGCTACTTTAGCAGATAACCCAAATTTAGTTCCCAGCATGCCTGTGATAGGGGAGATAACATCTATAGCTAACACATACAAGAGCATGACCACACACACACACACACACACACACACACACACACACACACACGACATCTGAGATGTGTCTGTAACATCAGTTCCAGGGGTTCTCATGCCCTCTTTGGCCTCTGTGGGCACTGCATGCACATGATACACAACATACATTCAGGCAATAAACATAGAATATAAATAAATACACTTTGAAAAGAAACACTTCAATTTATTTGGTTTCTTTTATGGATCAGATAACACTGAATGCTTAATTAAATAGTATATTAAATAAATGTAGGCATCTATTACATCTCTAACAGAAGCATGGCTTGCTGCTGGTTCTGGGGATGCAGCAGTGAGCAGTCAGTGGTGATGGAAGAACTGTGTCAAGAAGACAGTTGACACACACACACACAAACACACACACACACACACATACACACACACACACACACACACACACGATACAACAGGTGTCAGATGGATGAGGAAAAGGTTATGGGAGAGGAGTCAGGTTAGCATCGATGCACAATATGGTTTGAAATGGAAGTGATCCAAGATATCACAGTCACAGGTTTATAAGATGACCCATGGGAAGACAGCAGGTAGCCATGGAGTTCATGAGAGACAGGTCTTCACACAAAAGGAAAAAAAACCCCAGCAGCAACAGATTATCTAGGTTTGGAGTATGTGTCAAGAATAGGAATTATACTGGTGAGGACCTACTGGTGAGGGTGGGCGGGAGGGAACAAGCAGGGTGAGTGTGAGCAATAGGTTTACCACTGGGGGCTATAACTCCCTAGCCATGAGTTCTGGTCAGATTCACAACAGTAGTCATGTGTTTCTCTCTGGGAAGCTGGACTTACATCCAATCAGAAAGGGATTGTTTATTCCCATAACCAGTTTAGCACTGTCACACTTATGAACCTATTTTGCCATACTATTTTTACAGTAGCTTGCAGTGTTCACAGCTGTGTAAGACTATTGAAGACTTTTCTTCCCCAGCATTGTGGATAGCACATTCCAGTGCTATGAAAACTGTAGCCACACAACTTAAAGATTTTATCACTATCACAGTGGCATACTGAGGACCAGGTGACCTACATCTGAACCCCTAGCAGGCAATAACAGCACAGACTATGAGAGGGCTGGGACTGCACTGCTTTGAACGTCATATAACATAAAGCAGCATTGCATCGTGAAGATTAATTTCCATTTCCAGTGTCTCTGGCCACTTGTACGCAGACAGCAACAGGTCCATGCCCTTTTTCTTTAGGCTACAACCATTTTCATGAGTCATTTCTGGAAACAATTCTATAGCACTTTCACTTAATGCTATTTCAATGACCAAGTACAATTCTTTCATGTATTATCCAGGGTAGTTCACAAATCTGGTCTGAAAAGAGTCACATGCAATAAGAATGTGTAACCTTTGATGTACTAGTTCACTTTAGACAGACCCTGACTGCAGCGCTGCTTGGAAGACCTAGTTAGATTTCAAGCATCATTCCTCATGATATTCCTATTTGTTCAAGGGAAGACACCATTACTATGGTTATCTTCTGGTTATTGGTCCCAGGGGCTACCCAGTGGGTTTGTTTTAAATCATTTTAACAGCTTATACTTGAAATCTCTAAATTCACTGGGAATACATAGGGAGTAATAAATAGATCAAAAAAGACAGAGTCAGAAAATTAAGTTGACAAAAATCTAACCCAAGCTCTCCAGAGCTAAATAGCTTCTCCCACTCTTATCTCCACTACAGGGAAGTTTTCTACACATTGAAATGAGTTGAAAATGAGATATTTTGGAGTGGATGTGCCTTCAGAGAGCAAGTTTCAAAGTAGTAATTCTTATTAAGTGGGGGATACACCAGTAAAAAAGTCCCTGGTGTCCAATTGCTTACATTTTTCTTTCCACTTCAATCTGTCTGTCACCAACTATTGAATGTGATTAATAAAAAGACTGCTTATTTTCATTTAAATTTTCTGAGTCAATAAATACAGTACAATCTATTTCTTACAAAGAAGATGGAACATTCAGATTTATTTATTCTGACTGGTTGTTGCAGTTTTGTTAAATGCATTCTATTATTTGGTGAAATTAGTTTTGAAGAGAGGGATACATAGTTTATATATAACTCTAATTTGTAGCAGATGTCAACCAGAAGGCTGTCTGGACAAAGCAAGTATGGACAATACCCATATCACACAATATATTTTGCAGTGTGTATAATGCAGTAAATGTAGACTGATATCAGTACATCCATATACAAAGGCTGATAAGATTTCTTTTAACTCTAATTAAATCTCAATTATATTGTGAGTGTTTCACATTTCACTTAGAAGGTAGATTCGTGTTGTTGTTGCTGTTTGTTTTATTAAGTTTCTTTGTTGTCTGAAAATTGACTTTACAAAGGAACTTGTTCACATACAGCCACAAGGAGGCGCTCAAACATCAAATTAAAAATTAAAAACTAAATTTCTGTAGTACTCTGCTTTTGATAATGTATTAAAGCAATATTTACTTAAATATGGAGGCAAATTGCTTCGTGTTCTTACTAAAATTAATGCCACTCTGTAAGCTCATGTTGGCATGCTTGTATGAATCATTAATTTAAATAAATATGTTAATACAGGCAGCATCTCTTCTGCGCCTAGAACCAGAGGGATATTTCCATATGAGATACTACTCTGTTGACTTACACTATTGCCAAGCCGCCTTTTCTGTGGAGGATAAACAGTGCATCTTTTCTGTGGCTTCTGAAGACCTGCATCTTCAGGTTGCCATGTCTTCTGACTTTTCTCAGCCCAGTCTTCCCAGATCCCTGTGTCTGTGGTCATATTAGCCTTCTGCAAGGGCTTAGGATGAATACTTTCCTGCCTTTTAGGTTTCTAGTTTCCCAACCTTCGTGCAGATTTGCATCTGTTGGCCCACTCATCCTCTGAAGATCACATCCTAGGTTACCTTCCAGAGTAATTTCTATTTACCGTAGGAAGATTGTCATTCCTGCCCCCTTAGGTAGTCACTCTCCACCCTTGTTCTCTGCCATTCCTATTAAACATTTATCACAAGTGGTACTGATGCTCTTGGCTGTATCTTTTTATATTTGATATAAAGAGCAAGAACCTTGGCACTTCAGTCAATGCAGTATCTACCCATGATAATTCCAAGAACATAGCATGCCTTCAGTAAATATTTCTTAGAACAAGGCTTCTCAGACAGAATCCTTCTGGTTTCCATCTGCCCCCACAAGGAGAAAGCTGGTCTCCCAGGAGTGTTGACAAACCTGAGATCACAGTTAAGACTGCTACTTCTGTTCAAATACCTAGGCCAAGAGGGACCTGCCTGGAGCCCCAAGACACAGGATCAGCCTGGGAAAGGATCCTTCCAGATTCTATTTGTGCCTGGAGCTGACCCTCTGTCATAGCTCTCCATACACAAATCCCACAGGGAAAGAGCTGGTCTCTGAGGGGGTACTGACACACAAGCTTAGAGGAGGGACAAGCCTCAGCCAGAGACAGCAAGATCAGCTAACACTACAGATAACCAGAGGCCAGAGGAAAGAACAAGAATATAAACAACAGAAAACAGGGCTACTTGACATCATCAGAACCCAGTTCACTTACTCCAGGAAGCCCTAGATACCCCAACACACTGGAAAAGCAACAATCTTATTTAAAATCACATCTCATGATGATGACAGATGATTTTAATAGAAGAAACTGACCAAAACCATCTAAGATCTAAAAATGGAAATAGAAACATTAAAGAAATCACAAAGGTAGACAACCATGGAGATAGAAAACCTATGAAAGAGATCAGGAGTCATAAACCCAAGCATTACCAACAGAATACAAGATATAGATGAGAGAATCTCAGGTACAGAAAATACCATAGAAAATATTGACACAAGAGTCAAGGAAAATGCAAAATGCAAAAAGCTCCTAACCCAAAACATCTAGGAAATCCAGGACACAATGAGAAGAACAAACCTAAGGATAATAAGTATAGAAGAAAGTGGAGATTTCTAACTTAAAGGGCCAGTAAATATCTTTAACAAAATTATAGAAGAAAACTTCCCTAACCTAAAGAAAGAGATGCACATAAACATACAAGAAGCCTATAGAATTCCAAATAGATTGGGCCAGAAAAGAAATTTCTCCCATCATATAATAGTCAAAATACCAAATGCCAAAACAAAGAAAAAATATTAAAAGCAGCAAGGGAAAAAGGTTAAGTAACATATAAAGGCAGACCTGTCAGAATTACACCAGATTTCTTACCGGAGACTATGCAAGCTGGATAGATGTCATACAGATGCTAAGAGAACACACCTGCCAGCCCAGGCTGCTATACCCAGCAAAATTCTCAATTGCCACAGATGGAGAAACCAATATATTCCATGATAAAATCAAATTTATACAATGTCTTTCCATAAATCCAGTACTTTGTAGGATAATACATAGAAAATTCCAACACAAGGAGAGAAACTACACCCTAGAAAAAGGAAAAAAAAAATTAATCTTCCTTCAACAAACCCAAAAGGAGATAGTCATACAGACATAATTCCAACTCTAACAACAAAAATATCAGGAAGTAACAATCACTATTCTTTAATATCTCTTAATATCAAAGGACTCAATTCTCCAACAAAAATATATAGATCAATAGACTGGATACATAAAAAGGACCCAGCATTTTGCTGCATACAGGAAACCCACTTCAGTGACAAAGACAGATACTACCTCAGAGTAAAAGGCTGGAAAAAATTTCCCAAGCAAATGGCCCCAAGACACAAGTTGGAGTAGCCATTCTAATATTGAATAATATTAACTTTCAATCAAAAGTTATCAAAAAAAGATAAGAGGGACACTTCTTACACATTAAAGGAAAAATCTAAGAAGATAAACACTCAATTCTGAACATTTACCCTCCAAATTCAAAGGTACCCACATTCATAAAAGAAACTTTGCTAAAGCTCAAAGCACACATTTTACCTCACACAATAATAATGGGAGACATCAAAACCCCACTCTCATTGACGGACAGATCATGGAAACAGAAACTAAACAGAGACACAGTGAAACTAACAAAAGTTATGAACCAAATGGTTTTAACAGCCATCTATAGAACATTTCAACCTAAAAGAAAAGAATATATGTTTTTCTCAGTACCTCATGATACCCTCTTCAAATTTGACCATATAATCAGTCACAAAACAGGCCTCAACAGATGCAAGAAGATTGAAATAATCCCAAGCATCCTTTCAGATCCCCAAGGATGAAGGCTGGTCTTCAATAACAACAAAAACAACAGAAAGTCCACATACACATGGAAGCTGAACAATGCTCTATTCAATGATAACTTGCTCAAGGAAGAAATAAAGAAATTAAAGACTTTTTAGAATTCAATGAAAATGAAGGCACAACGTACCCAAACTTTTAAGACAGAATGAAAGGAGTGCTAAGAGGAAAACTCATAGCTCTGAGTGCCTTCACAAAGAAAATGTAGAGACCATACACTAGCAGCTTGATAGGAACATCTGAAAGCTCTAGAACAAAAAGAAGCAAATACATCCAAGAGGAATAGATGGCAGGAAATCATCAAACTCAGGGCTGAAATCAACCAAGTAGAAACAAGGAAAACTATACAAAGAATCCAAAGAACCAGGAGCTAGTTCTTTGAAAAGATCAACAAGATAGTTAAACACTTAGTCAGACTAACCAGAGGGCACAGTGACAGTATCTAAATTAACAAAATTCAGAAATGAAAACAGAGGCTTAACAGCAGAAACTGAGGAAGTTCATAAAATCATCAGACCATACTACAAAACTGGAAGACCTGGATGAAATGTACAATTTTCTAGACAGATACCAGGTACCAAAGTTAAATCAGGTTCACATAAAGAGTTCTGTAACACTTAAAGAAATAGAATCTGTCATTAAAAGTCTCCCAACCACAGGGCCCCCAATGGAGGAGCTAGAGAAAGTACCCAAGGAGCTGACGGGTTCTGCAAACCAATAGGTGGAACAACAATATGAACCTACCAGTACCCCCAGAGCTTGTGTCTCTAGCTGCATATGTAGCAGAAGATGGCCTAGTTGGCCATCATTGGAAAGAGAGGCCCCTTGGTCTTGCAAACTTTATATGCCCCACTACAGGGGAATGCGAGGGCCAAGAAGTGGGTGGGTAGGGGAGCAGCGAGGGGGGGAGGGTACAGGGAAGTTTCGGGATAGCATTTGAAATGTAAATAAAGAAAATATCTAATAAAAAGAAAATATTTAATAAAAAAAGTCTCCCAATCAAAAGGCCCAGGGCCAGATGGTTTTATTGCAGAATACTATCAGACTTTCAAAGAAGACCTAATACCAATACTCTTCAAACTATTCCACAAAATAGAAACAGAAGAAATGCTACCCACTTTGTTAAATGAAGCCACAGTTACACTTATACCAAAACCTCACAAAGACCCAAGAAAGAAAGAGAACTTCAGACAAATTTCTCTTATGAATATTGATGCTGAAACAATAAAATTCTTGCAAACCGAATCCAAGAACACATCAAAATGATTATTCCCCATGATCAAGTAGGTTTCATCCCATGGATGCAGGAATGGTTCAGTACACAGAAATCCATCAGTGTAATCCACTACATAAATAAACTCAAGGAAAAAACCCACATATTTATTTCATTAGATGCTGAAAAAGCATTTGACAAAATTCAACATGCCTTCATGTTAAAAGTCCTGTAAAGATCAGGAAATCAAGTCTCATACCTAAATATAGTAAAAGCAATATACAGTAAGCCAGTATCCAACATCAAACTAAATGGAGAGAAACTTGAAGAAATCCCACTAAAATCAAGGACTAGATAAGGCTGCCCACTTTCTTCCTATCAATTCAATATAGTTCATGAAGTTCTAGTCAGAGCAATTAGACAACAAAAGGAGGTCAATTGGATACAAATTAGAAAGGAAGAAGTCAAAGTATCACTATTTGCAGATGATAGTATACATAAGTGAGCCCCAAAATTCAAGCAGAAAAATCTTTAAGCTGATAGACTACTTCAGCAAAGTAGCTGGATATATAATTAACTCAAACAAATCAGTGGCCTTTCTCTACATAAAGTATAAACAGGCTGAGAAAGAAATTAGGGAAATTATACCCGTCACAATTGTCACAAATAATATTATATACCTTGGTGTGATTCTAACCAAGCAAGTGAAAGATCTATATGGCAAGAAGGACTTCAAGTCTTGGGAAAATGAAATTGAAGAAGACCTCAGAAGATGGAAAGATCTCCTGTGCTGATGGATTGGCAGGATTAATATAGTAAAAGTGGCCTTCTTGCTAAAATCAATGTACAGATTCAATGCAATACCCACCAAAATTCCAAATCAATTTTTCATAGAGTTAGAAAAAGCAATTCTCAAAATCATCTGGAATAACAAAAATCTCTTGTTAGCAAAAACTATTCTCAACAATTGTAGGCAGCCGCCCGGGCTCCAGCTGGCAAAGCCACCCGGGCTCCGGAAAGCCTCCAGTTCCTGAAAGCCTCCGGCTCCAGGAGCCTCTGGCTCCCCACCATTACAAGATGGCGGGGGACCGGCTGGCTGTCAGGGAAGAGAGCCTAGTGCGCATGCACAGCTCTCTTCAGGCTCTCCTCAGGCAATAGCCCCTCCCAAATATGTGAATGAGGCGTGGCTTGTTGCACCAATGAACGGGCCATATGCTAATGAGGTGTAGCTTGGTGCACCAATCTGCAACTACTATGACACCCTCCCCCTTCCCTGGGAGAGTATAAAAGCAGCAGCTCTGCTGCTGTCCTGGGTCTATCAAGGTGCTCCAGAATAAAGCTGTCTGAGAAGATCCCGGTGGTGGCGTGACTTTCTTCTGGTCAAGGGAGGCACATCGCAAACAATAAAAGAAATTCTGGGAGAATCAACATTGCTGACCTCAATCTGTACTACAGAGCAATTGTGATAAAAACTGCATGGTACTGGTACAGTGACAGAAGGTAGATCAATAGAATAGAATTGAAGACCCAGAAATGAACCCACACAGCTATGGTCACTTGATCTTTCACAAAGGAGCTAAAACAATCTAGTGGGAAAAAAGACAGCATTTTCAACAAATGGTGTTGGCTCAACTGGTGGTTAGCATGTAGAAGAATGTGAATTGATCCATTCTTATTTCCTTGTACAAAGCTGATGTGCCAGTGAATCAAGAACTTTCACATAAATTCAGATATACTGAATGTAATAGAAGAGAATGTGTGGAAAAGTCTTGAACACATGGGCACAGGGGAAAAGTTCCTGAACAGAACACCTATGGCTTATGCTCTAAGATCAAGGCAGGCAGATTTCTGAGTTCAAGGCCAGCCTGGTCTACAAAGTGAGTTCCAGGACAGCCAGGTCTATACAGAGAAACCCTGTCTCAAAAAAAAAAATCAACAAATGGGACCTCATAAAATTGCAAAGCTTTTGTAAGGCAAAGGACACTGGCAATAGGACAAAACGGAAACCAACAGTTTGGGAAAAGATCTTTATGAATCCTACATCTGATAGAGGGCTAATAGCCAAAATATACAAAGAACTCAAGAAGGTATTCTTTAGAGATCCAAATAACCCTATCAAAAAATGGGGAGCATATCTAAACAGAATTCTCAACTGAGAAAACTTGAATGGCCAAGGAGCACCTAAAGAAATGTTTAACATCCTTAGTCATCAGGAAAATGCAAATCAATATTACCCTGAGATTCTACCTCACACCAGTCAGAATGACTAAGATAAAAAACTCAGGTGACAGCAGATGCTGGTGAGGATATGGAGAAAGAGGAACAATCCTCCATTGCTGGTGGGATTGCAAGCTGGTACAACCACTCTGGAAATCAGTTTGGCGGTTCCTCAGAAAACTGGACATAAGGAACCAGCTATACCACTCCTGGGAATAAACCCAGAAGATACTCCAAAATGTAATAAGGTCATATGCTCCACTATGATCATAGCAGCTGCATTTATAACAGCCAGAAGGTGGAAACAAGCCAGATGTCCCTCAACACAGAAAATGTGGTATATTTACACAAAGGAGTACTATTCAGTTATTAAAAACAGTGACTTCACAAAATTCTCAGGCAATGGATGGATCTAGAAAATATTATCTTGAGTGGTGTAACTCAGTCACAAAAGAGCACACATGATATGTACTCACTGATGAGTGGATATTAGGCAAAGATCCTGTAGTACCCCTTATACAACTCTGGGACCCCATGATGCTCAAGAGGACGGAAAGCTAAAGAGTGGATGTTTCAGTCCTACTTAGAAGGGGGAACAATATAATCAAGAAAAATAGAAGGTGGGAGAGACTTGGGAGGAAGAGAGGAGGGGGAGGGAAAAAGAGGGGCAGAATCAGGTATGGGAGGAGATAGAGGAGATGTAGAGAGGGTCAGAAATTTGAGCAGAGGTGTGTAGCAATGGGCGATGGGGAACTGGGGATAGCCACCAGAATGTCCCAGTTGCCTTGAACTCAAGAGGCTTCCAGGACCCCACACAATGACATTAGCTGAAATACTGCACAAAGGGGAGGTAAAACATGTTGAGACAATATCCAGAATTTAGGCATGGCCTCCCGGCTGAGGGATGAGACCACCCACCTATCTCCAAACTTTTAACCCAGAATTTCTCCTGTCTAAATGAAATGCAGGGACAAAGAGTGGAGCAGAGACTGAGGGAAAGGCCATCCAGAGACTGCCCCACCTGGAGATCCATCCTGCATGCAGACACCAAGAAGTGTTTGCTGACAGGAGCTTGATACAGCTGTCTCCTGAGAGGCTCTGCCAGATCCTGACCAATATAGATATAGCAGATCTGCCCAGATACCACATGATTTATCAGCATGAATGACATGTGGGTACTCTTTGTTTTAGCCTGTAACACTGGATTAGATAGATGACTCTGTGTGCCAAGATGTATACACGTCTAAATGATTTGCATAATGCAACATTTTTGTGACTTCTGACAGTCTCACAGAGCAAGGTGGTGGCTCATGACTACAGTTCTACCATTCTGAAGTCTGAGCCAGAAGGATCACAATTTTTAGGCCAGCTTAGCTGAAGGATTGAGAGAGACTCTCCTCCTACTCCAAGACACTGTGATATGATGGAGCTTGCAACTTTAGCAGTTATTGCCCTGTTATTTAGCTCTGGGTTGTTAAAGAAAAACGTATTCAAAATGCTCACTGACCTGGTTAATGTGGACTAATGCGACAGGTGTGGAAAAAGCCAAAGGAGTCTTGTCAACAGTGGAAGAAATGTGGCTCAAGTGTAACTCCAGCAAGGTCAACAGGGAGCCATGTGGGGGCTGGCTGCTGAAAAGGGCTAAGCAAAGGATGGGAGACTTTTGGTTTAGTGACTTGATGGATTACTACTGACATCAAATTGAAAATGAGAAATGATTTGAAAAGGTATTTCTTAAGAGAAGAAAGAGAGATGATTGGTAAATGTATGGTGGACAATGCTCAATAGAATTAGGTAAATACAAGCCAAAACTACAAGAAAATTCCATTACCCTACCTCATTTTAGATGGCTATTATCAAAGATAATAGATAGATAGATAGATAGATAGATAGATAGATAGATAGATAGATGATAGATAGATGATGATAGGTAGATGACAGATTATAGATAGAAAGAAAGACAGACAGATAGGCAAACAGACAGGCAGTCAGTAGACACACAGAGAATGCTGGAAACAATGTAACAAAAGGAACTCTTATAGTTGGTGTAAATATACATTAGTGCAGACAGTATGAAAAACTATGAAAACTCAACAAAAATCTAGAAGTAGACCTACTGTAAGACCTAGTTATCTTATGTCTGGGTACAGGACTAAAGAAATAAAGTCATCATAGAGAAAAGATATCAGCATACCTGAATACTGATACACACCAAGCTAAGATATGAAATCAGGTATACATACTAAAGAAAACATAGTATATATCCATGGTGGAGTACTATCCAATAAAAAGGAAAAAAAAAACCCAATAAATCCTGTAACTAGCAAGAATAAAAAGATAGGGGCTGGTGAGATGGCTCAGCGGGTAAGAGCACCTGACTGCTCTTCCTAAGGTGATAAGTTCAAATCCCAGCATCCACATGGTGGCTCACAACCATCCGTAACGAGATCTGGTGCCCTCTTCTGGAGTGTCTGAAGACAGCTACAGTGTATTTACATATAATAAATAAAATAAATCTTTTTAAAAAAAAGAATAAAAAGATAAAGCTTGGGGACATTGTTGAGCTAAACTGAGCCATACACAAAAAGAGAAGAATCAGATATTCTTTTCTGTGTTTGAAATCAAAGAAATAAGTGAGAAGGGTCACTAGGAACCAAAGCTGATGGGTGGGAAAGGCAGAAAAATGGTGAGACCTTATTAATCCACAGGGTATGCATGTATAGAAATATCATGGCAAACTGCATTAATTTGTTAAATTCATATACATTTAATGAATTTTTAGAAAGCTCTCTTTGACAAACTGAGTTCTCTGTGCTCTCGCTCTCTCATTCTCTCTTTCTCTTTCTCACTCTCTATCTCTCCTTGCAGAACTCAGTTTGAGCAAGAGTCCTGCTAAGTCAGAGTAAACTGCCTAGTGTTACATTTAGGGTGGGTCTTCTCACGTTATTTAGCCCAATCTAGTTGATTCCTCACAGATGTGACCAGAGGTTTGTATCTCTTATGATTCTAGGTCCTGTTAAGTTGGCAACCAAGATTAATCATCATGAGTTAAAATTGAATTATCTGCATACGCATTTCCCAGATCTGTTTGTTAGAAGTTGCTCTCTCTCTCTCTTTCTCTCTCTCTCTCTCTCTCTCTCTCTCTCTCTTTCTTTGCCTTTGGCTGTAGCCATTTTGATTTATTTATTTTTTTGTCTGTTTTTATTCTTGCACCATGCTGTTTTGTTACAATGACTCTGTAGTCTGTCTGCAAATCAGGAATTATAATGTACCATCAATGGTGTTTTTTGCTTAAGATGTCTTTTTGGCAATTGGATCTTCTGTGTTTTCACATGAACTTTTAGGATTGATTCCCTCTTCTATTTTTGTAAAGAAGGCTATTGATATTTTGATGATTATTATAACTAAGTAACATGTTTCTTTGATTAGTTTAGACATTTTAAAGATCTTCTAATTCATGGAAGTGGGGCGTCTTTCCATGTTTTAGTGCCTCCTCAATTCCTTTCTTCTGTGTTTGTAATTGCCATTATAGAAACCTTTAACTTTCTTAGATAACTTTATTCATAAGTGTCTTATTTTTCTGAGGATAGTATGAATATAATTTGTTTCATGGTTTCATTTTGGCAATTTTCATTAATAGTGTATAGAAAAGCTACTGAATATTTTATGCTTATCCTGCTACATTACTGAACTTTTCAAATAATCTTTTGGTTTTCTATGTATAGAATCATATCATCGGCAAAGGGATATTTTGGCTTCCTCCTTCCCTATATTCACATACATTTAGTTTTTTCTTGCCCAATTGCTCTAAATAAATTTAAAACCATAAGACAAAGGTGTCTTGTGGCATTAGAGGAAAGAAATGTTTTTTAATTTGGGTTAGTTATGGTTTATCATATATATAATATTTTGTTCACAGATTTTCATTATAAGTGGATAATGAGTTTTTACTATTTTTATATTTATTTGGAGGATTATATTATCTATATGCTTCATTTTTATTGATTTGTGTGACACAGTGAGTTTGATTTTTGTATGTTGAACCATCCTTGCAATCTTGGAATGAAATCAACTTGACCATGATGTATGCTCATTTTGATGTGCTCTTCAATCAGATTTACCAGTATTTTAAAGAATTTTTGGCATTTACATATTTTTACAATTATTGTCTAGTTTTCTTTTTTGGTGCATCAATTTGGTAGTAAGAGTGTAAGAGGTTTCTCTTTTTTCAGCTCTGTGGAATAGTTTAGGAAGCAGCCGTTACTTCTTTTATCATCTAATGAGATTCAGCAGAGAGATTGTCTGGTCCTGGAATTTTCTTTTGTGGTTTTAATTTATGATTTAATCACAGAATTGGGTATTGTCTATTTGGGACTTTATCTTTGTTAATTTTATTTATCTTTTCATAGAAGCATTCTTTGTTTATTGATTGAAAGCATTATTTTAAAACTATTTTATTTAGTTTTGATCTGGCCTATATTATTCTATTTTTCTACTAATTTTGAGCTTTTTTTCTTCTTCTTTTTAAGCCATCACTATACATTGGTAGACTGTTTATTTAAAGTACTTCTCTTTGGTTAGTATAAACACTCATTGTTACACTTCCCTTTTACTGCTGCTTTTGCTTTATGCCACTAGTTTTCATACGCTGTTTTCCCATTTTCCTTCACTGCAAGAAATGCTGTTTGCTTTTCTGACTTCTTCAATATTTAAAAGCATGTCACTCAGTTTCCATATATTTGCATATTTTTAAAAGTTTTTTTTTAAAATATGGACTTCTAGAATCATTTTATTTTTTTTATCAGAAAAGATATTTTTTGAGACAGGGTCTCATTGTGCTTCCCTTGCTGGCATGGAATTCTCTGTGTAAGCAGGCTGGCCTTGAAATCACAGAGATCTACCTGCCTCTCCAAAGAACTGGGGTTAAGTACAATTTTAATTGATTGTGTGATTAAGGATTATTTTCTGCCTTAACATGTTCTCTATTTTAAGCAGTGTTTCATGCACTGATGACATTTGTATACTTTATGACCGTAAGGGAGACTATTCCATAACGGTCTGCTAGTACATTCGACAGTGTAGATTAACTCTGATGTTTCTTTGCTGATTTTTAAAAATATTTACCTCATTTTTATTTATGTATATTTGTCTGTGTAAGTGTGTTTATGCTCCCTATTATTAGTATCGAATTCTAACTCTCTCTTTAAGTAGAACAGTTGTTGATTTATAAAATTAAATGCTCTATCTAGGTAGTGGTGGTACCAACTTGGGAGGCAGAGGCAGTTCAAAGCCAGCCTAGTTTACACAGAGAGATCCTGTATAAACCAATAAACAAATATAAGAATATAAAACTAATAAATAAATTAAATGCTTCAGTTGTAAGAGTGTGTTATTTAGCTTTTATCACTGTGACCAAAATATTTAGCAAAACAAAGAGAAACTTTGTTTCTCTTGGGTCACAGTTTCAATGCTTAGTCCATCATTGTTTGACTCTCTGTACTTAGACAATAGTGTGTCATGGCTGCAGAATTGTATAGTGGAGAACTTTTCTTCACATCTTTGTCGGTGGGAAGTAGAGAAGAAGTCAGGGAATGGTAAAGCTCCCAGCCGCTATCACTTGCTAATAGCTCCTCAGGAGTGGACATTTCTCATTCCCTCCCCCCCCGCCCCCCGCTTGTGTGGATTATCTAGCTTGATTTTGTATAAATCTTGTTCAGGTGGCCACAGCTCCTGTGATTCTATGTGTGCAGCAGCCCTCTCATGCGCAGAAAAGAGCATTTTTTAAATAGTCACTGCGTACTTCTGCCTCTTACAGTCTCCCTGCCCCTCCTCTGCAATGGCTCCCTGGAAGTTTCGTCCCCACTGGTTTTCTCTCAGAGTGCTTGAAGGTGCTATGCATGGCATTGCTTAGTGTGAAGACTTATGATCACACACTATTTAAGTCTATTGACTTTGGGTTAGTTATATGACTGAACTTTGGGCCATGAGATTTACTCCCAAATATTCAAGTTCAGCCACCTGTTTTCAAGTAGCCAATTAAAAGAAAAACCAACTACAAAAAGAATAGTAAAAAAGCAGAAAGAGATTTATTTAATGCAACCACAATTGGAAAAGAGAATCAATGATCCCTCCATTCCCCACAAAGTCAAGCTTTAGGGTATTGACATGAAAGTATTAAAGTCCTGAAAGTGTAGAGTCAGACACATGTGCGTCTAAGTAGTCTCAGTCAAGGTGCGGTCCCATACATCATTGACTCATTATTTTCTGAGTTTCTGTCTCTTCCTGTCTTATAAGCTGTTAGAACTATATGATGTCTCTCTCAGGGAGATCCCTCTGACTGGTTCCCTTTCTTCCTCTCATCATGAGATTCCTGAGGAAATTCTCATCTTTCAGGTTCATTTGTCCAGCAGTCAAATTTAGATACACAAGTATCTCTTTAGAATACATTTCTGGTAATGTGAAATTACATTACACATCACCATTGAGATGCCATATTCTTGTACAGTTTACCATTGATGAGTATGAAGTGCCACTCCCTGTCTTTTTTGATAACTTTGGGTTGGAAGTCAATTTTCCTCAATCTTAGTACGGCTACCCCAGCTTGTTTCTTTGCACCATTTGCTTGGAAAATTGTTTTCCAGCCTTTTACTCTGAGGTCTTTATTCCTGAGGTGGGTTTTCTGCAAGCAACAAAATATTTTGTCCTGTTTGTTTAGCCAGTATATTAGTCTATATCTTTTTATTGGGGAATTGAGTCCATTGATGTTAAGAGAAATTTTAAAAAAGTAATTGTTGCTTAATGTTATTTTTGTTGTTAAAGTTGGGATTCTATTCTTGTGGCTGTCTTCTTTTAGACTTGTTGAAAGATTACTTTCTTGCTTTTTCTAGGGCATAGTTTCAGTTCTTTTATTGGTGTTTTCTGGTGCTGTACAAGTACCATGCAGTTTTTATCACAATTGCTCTGTAGTAGAGCTTGAT
Organism: Mus minutoides; assembly: GCA_902729485.2. NCBI lineage: Eukaryota > Metazoa > Chordata > Mammalia > Rodentia > Muridae > Mus > Mus minutoides. The sequence goes on from LR749507.1 coordinate 662,365, forward strand.
GTCAGGCATGGTGATTCCCCCAGAGGTTTTTTTTTATTGTTGAGAATAGTTTTTGCAATCCTAGGTTTTTTGTTATTCTAGATGAATTTACAAACGGCCCTTTCATTTTTTTTTAAATATTTTACCACAGACATATTTATTAGATAAAAGTCCCAGCTTAGAGCCTGAAATGGACTGTTTATTCCTATGTCATTGGTCATATTGTTTTTTTCAAAGTTTTATTAGATATCTTCATTTACATTTCAAATACTATCCTGAAAGTGCCCTATACCCTTCCCTGCCCTGCTCCCCTAATCAATCACTCCTACTTCTTGGCCCTGACATCCTCCTGTACTGGGGCATATAAAGTTTGCAAGAACAATGGGCCTGTCTTCCCAATAATGGCCAACTAGGCCATCTTCTGCTACATATGCAGCTAGAGACATGAGCTCTGGGGGTACTGGTTAGTTCATATTGTTGTTCCACCTATAGGGTTGCAGACCCCTTCACTTCCTTGTGTACTTTCTCTAGCTCCTCCATCGGGGGCCCTGTGTTCCATCCAATAGATGACTGTGAGAATCTACTTCAGTATTTGCCAGGCAGTGGCCTAGCCTCACAAGAGACAGGTGTATCAAGGTCATTTCAAAAAAATTATCATATAGCATATTCCATAGTGTCTGCATTTGGTTGCTGATTATGGGATGGACCCCTAGGTGGGCCAGTCTCTGGATGTTCCATACTTTTGTTTCAGTTCCAAACTTTGTCTCTGTAACTCCTTCCATGGATTTTTTTGTTCCCCATTTTAAAAAGGAATGAAGTATGCACACATTGGTCTTCCTTCTTTTTGATTTTCTTGTGTTTTGCAAATTGTACCTTGGGTATTCTAAGTTTCTGGGATAATATCCACTTATCAGTGAGTGCATATCAAGTGAGTTCTTTTGTGATTCGGTTACCTTACTCAGGGTGATATCCTCCAGATACATCTATTTGCCTAAGAATTTCATAAATTCATTGTTTTTAATAGCTGAGTAGTACTCCATTGTGTAAATGTACCACAATTTATGTATCTACTCCTCTGTTTAGGGACATCTGGATTCTTTCCAGCTTCTGGCGATTATAAGTAAGGTTGCTATGAACATAGTGGAGCATGTGTTCTTATTAAAAGTTGGAACATCTTCTGGATATATGCCCAGGAGAGGTATTGGTGGATCCTCTGGTAGTACTATGTCCAATTTTCTGAGGAACTGCCAGACTGATTTCCAGAGTGGTTGTAAAATCTTGCAATCCCACTAGCAATGGAGAAGTGTTCCTCTTTCTCCACATCCTAGCCAGCATCTGATGTCACCTGAATTTTTGATCTTAGCCATTTTGACTGGTGTGAGGTAGAATATCAGGGTTGCTTTGATTTGCATTTCCCTGATGATTAAGGATGTTGAACATTTTTTCAGGTGTTTCTCAGCCCTTCGGTATTCCTCATTGAGAATTATTTGTTTAGCTCTGTACCCCATTTTTAAATAGGGTTATTTGAATTTCTGGAGTCTAGCTTCTTGAGCTCTTTGTACATATTGGATATTAGTCCCCTAACAGATTTAGCATTGATGACAATCCTTTTCCAATCTGTTGGTGTCCTTTCTGTCTTATTGATAGTGTCTTTTGCCTTACAGAAGCTTTGCACTTTTATGAGGTCCCACTTGTTGATTCTTGAATTTAGAGCAAAAGCCATTGGTGTTCTATTCAGGGTTTTTTACCCTATGCCTATATTTTTGATACTTTTCCTTACTTTACCCTTTATAAATTTCAGTGTCTTTGGTTTTATGTGGAGTTCTTTGATCCACTTAGACTTGAACTTTGTATAGGCAATAAGAATGGATCAATTCCCATTCTTCTACATGATAACTGCCAATTGTGCCAGCACCATTTGTTGAAAATGCTGTCTTTTTGCCACTGGATGGTTTTAGCTCTCTTGCCAAAGATCAAGTGACCAGAGGTGTGTGGATTCATACCTGGGTCTTCAATTCTATTCCATTGATCTACCTGTCTGCTGCTGTACCAGTTCCATGCAGTTTTTCTTTTTTTCACAATTGCTCTGTAGTCGAACTAGTTGTCATGCATGGTGATTCCCCCAGAGGTTCTTTTATTGTTGAGAATAATTTTTGCTATCCTAGGTTTTTTATTATTCCAAATGAATTTGCAAAATGCCCTTTCCAACTCAGTGAAGAATTGAGTTGGAATTTTGATGGGGATTGCATTGAATCTGTAGATTGCTTTCGGCAGCATAGAGATTTTGTCTGTATTAATCCTGCCAATCCATGAGCATGGGAGATCTTTCCATCTTCTGAGACCTTCTTCAATTTCTTTCTTCAGAGACCTGAAGTTCTTATCACACAGGTCTTTTATTTCCTTGGTTAGTGTCACAGCAAGGTATTTTATATTAATTGTGACTATTGTGAAGGGTGTTGTTTCCCTAATTTCTTTCTCAGCCTATTTATCCTTTTTTTCAGACAAAGGACACTGATTTGTTTGAGAAATTTTATATCCAGCTACTGCACTGAAGCTGTTTATCAGGTTTAGGAGTTCTCTGGTGGAATTTTTAGGGTTTCTTATGTATACTATTATATCATCTGCAAACAATTATATTTTGACTTCTCCCTTTCCTATTTGTATCCCCTTGATCTCCTTTTGTTGTCTAATTGCACTGGATAGGACTTGTTGAGTAGGTAGTAAGAAAGTGGGCAGCCTTGTATAGTCCCTGATTTTAGTGAGATTGCTTCAAGTTCTCCATTTAGTTTAATGTTGGCTACTGGTTTGCTGTATATTGCTTTGATTATGTTTAGGTATGGGCCTTGAATTCCTGATCTTTCCAAGACTTTTATCATGAAGGGGTGTTGGATATTGTCAAATGTTTCTCAGCATCTAAGGAGATGATCATGTGGTTTTTGTCTTTGAGTTTATTTATATAGTGAATTACGTTGGTGGATTTCCATATATAAAACCATCCCTGCATCCCTGTGATGCCTTTTTGATCATAATGGATGATCGTTTTGAAGTGTTCTTGGATTTGGTTTGCGAGAATTTTATTGAGTATTATTGTGTTGAAGATCATAAGATAAATTTGTCTGAAGTTCTCTTTCTTTGTTATATCTTTGTGTGCTTTAGGTATCAGAGTAATTGTGGCTTCATAGAATGAATTGGGTAGAGTGTTTACTGTTTTAATTTTGTGGAATAGTTTGAGGAGAGTTGGAATTAGGTCTTCTTTGAAGGTCTGATAGAACTCTGCACTAAACCCCTCTGGTCATGAACTTCTTTTGGTTCGGAGACTATTAATAACTGCTGCTATTTCTTTAGGAAGTATGGAACTGTTTAGATTGTTAATCTGCTCCTGATTTAACTTTGGTGCTTGGTATCTGTCTAGAAACTTGCCCATTTTATCCAGGTTTTTCAGGGTTTTTTTGAGTATAGTCTTTTGCAATAGGATCTGATGATGCCTTGTATTTCCTCAAGTTCTGTTGCTATGTCTCCCTTTTCATTTCTGATTTTGCTAATTAGGATACTCTCCCAGTATCCTCTAGTTAGTCTGGCTAAGGGTTTATCTATCTTGTTGATTTTCTCAAAGAATCAGTTCCTTGTTTGCTTGATTCTCTGAATAGTTCTTTTTGTTTCCACTTGGTTGATTTCAGCCCTAAGTTTGATTATTTCCTGCCTTCTACTCCTCTTGGGAGAATTTGCTTCCTTCTGTTCTACAGCTTTTAGTTATGCTGTCAAGTTGCTACTGTGTACTCTCTCTAGTTTCTTTTTGTTGACACTCAGAGTTATGAGTTTTCCTTTTGGGACTGCTTTCATTGTATCCCATAGGTTTGGGTATGTTGTGGTATCATTTTCATTAAACTCTGAAAAGCCTTTAATTTCTTTCTTTATTTCTTTCTTGACCAAGTTATCATTGAGGAGAGTGTTTTTCAGCTTCCATGTCTATGTTGGCTTTCTATTATTTATGTTGTTATTGAAGGTCAGCCTTAGTCTGTGATGATCTGATAGTATGCATGGGTAAATTTCAATCTTCTTGTATCTGTTGAGACCTGTTTTTGACCAATTATATGGTCAACTTTGGAGTAGGTACCATGAGATGCTGAGAAGAAGGTATATCCGTTTGTTTTAGGATAAAATGGTCTGTAGATATCTGATAAATCCATTTTTTTTCATAAGTTCTGCTAGTTTCTCCATGTCTTTATTTAGTTTCTGATTCCAGGATCTGTTCATTGATGAGAGTGGGGTGTTGAAGTCTCCCACTATTACTGTGTGAGGTGCAATGTATGCTTTGTGCTTTACTAAAGTTTCTTTAATGAATGTGGATGACCTTGGATTTGGAGCATAGATATTCAGAATTGAGTGTTCCTATTGGTAGATTTTTACCTTTGATGTGTATGAAGTGCCCCTCGTCTTTTTGATAACTTTTGGTTGAAAGTTGATTTTATTCAATATTAAGATGTCTACTCCAGCTTGTTTCTTCAGACTGTTTGCTTGGAAAATATTTTTTTAGCCTTTTACTATGAGGGAGTGTCTGTCTTTGTCTCTGAGATGGGTTTCATGTAAGCAGCAAAATGTTGGGTCCTGTGTGTGTAGCCAATATGTTATTCTATGTCTTTTTATTGGGGTAATTGAGTCCATTGATATTAAGTAATATTAAGGAAAAGTAATTGTTGCTTCCTGTTATTTTTGTTGTTAGAGTTGTGATTCTTTTCTTGCGGCTATCTTCTCTTAGGTTTGTTGAAGGATTGCTTTCTTGATTTTTCTAGGGTGTCATTTCCCTCCTTGTGATGGAGTTTTCCCTTTATAGTCCTTTGAAGAGCTGGATTCATGGATAGATACTCTGTGGATTTGGTTTTGTCATGAAATACTTTGGTTTCTCCATCTATGGTAATTGAGAGTTTTGCTGGGTATAGTAGCCTGGACTGGCATTTTGTTCTCTTAAGGTCTGTATAATATCTGTCCAGGATCTTCTGGCTTTCATAGTCTCTGAAGAGAAGTCTGGTGTAATTCTAGTAGGCCTGCCTTTATATGTTACTTGACATTTTTCCCTTACTGCTTTTAATATTCTGTCTTTAGTGCATTTTTTGTTCAGATTATTATGTGTCGGTAGGAATTTCTTTTCTGGTCCAGTCTATTTGGAGTTCAGTAAGCTTCTTGTATGTTCATGGGCTTCCCTTTCTTTAGGTTAGCGAAGTTTTCTTCTATAATTTTGTTGAAGATATTTACTGGCCCTTTAAGTTGAAAATCTTCATTTCATCTATACCTATTATCCTTAGGTTTTGTCTTCTCACTGTGTCCTGGATTTCCTGGATGTTTTGAGTTAGGATATTTTTGGATTTTGTATTTTCTTTCATTGTTGTGTCCATGTTCTCTATGAAATCTTTTGCACCTGAGATTCTCTCTTCCATCTCTTGTATTCTGTTGGTGATGCTTGCATCTATGTTTTCTAATTTTTTCCTAGGATTTCTATCTCCAGAGTTGTCTCCCTTTGTAATTTCTTTGTTGTTTCTACTTCATTTTTTTAGATCCTTGATGATTTTGTTCAATTCTTTCACCTGTTTGTTAATGTTCTTGTAACTCTCTAAGGGATCTTTCTGTTTACTGTTTAAGTGCTTCTAGCTGTTTACCTGAATTTTCCTGTATTTTCTTCTTAATGTCCTCCATCATCATCATAAGAAATGACTTCAGATCGATGTCTTTCTTTTCTGGTGTGATGGTGTATCCAGGACTTGCTATGGTGTGAGAGTTAGGTTCTGGTGATGCCAAGTAAGCTTGGTTTCTATTGCTTCTGTTCTTATGCTTGCCTCCTGTTATCTGATTATCTCAAGTGCTTGCTGCCCTCACTATATCTGATTGGAGCCTGTCCTTCCTATAATCCCGGTTGATCCAGGACTCCTCAGAGTCCAGTTTTCTCTGTGATCCTGTGATTCTGGGTTCCTGTGAACCTGAGATTTTGGGTGTGTCAGAGTTCTTGTCAGTCAATCTTCCTCTGAGACCCTGAGTTCCTTGTGTGACCAAGCTCCTGTTATCCTGGGATCCTGGAATTCTAAGATCCTAGGCCTGTTACAGCCCCTGGAAGTGGTGTCTCCTCTGAGTAGGGGGAGGGAGCGCTGTCTGGTGTGTTTGAAACCAAGGTATACCAGTACAGATCAGGAGGAACACGAGTAGCTGGTCAGGCAGGGCTCCTGTGTCCTTGTTTCCTGCTGTCACACGCCTTTCACAATTGGATTGGAACAGATGTTGTGTTCTACTCACCAGTGATCTTAAGATCACGTGGAGAGTCCTCTGGGGACTGTGGGACTGTCCACCAATTCTCACCCTATGTGTCCTGGAGCTGGAGCCTACCAGAAAGGACTTTTGCCCCTGCTCAGTCAGGTTTTCTGCTTCCCTGATGCTGGCTCAGGTCCGGCAAGATTGGATTGGAGATTGTGTTGGATTGTGTTCCCCTCATCAGTGATCCTAAGATCAAGTGGAGAGTCCTCTGTGGACCTTGGGACCATAAGTAGAGTTCGCACCCAAGGGGCCCAGGAACTGATGCTGTGGGGAAGGGACTTGTCCAATTCAGCCTTTAAAAGGGAAGACCTTTTGGAAAAATCATGAAGATTACTACTAAAGAAGTTTCCTAGAATCTATACAAACTCACATATAATAAAAAATTTAATTGAGTTATTAAGTGTTCAGACCAACATATAGGATGAGACTAAAACCCACATAGTGATGGGCTCGTAGTGGAAGGGACCATATCTTGACTGGGACTATGTAGATGTGCCCATTCATGTTAGTTAAGGTTACTGCTGCCGAGATGGAACACCATGATCAAAAAATATGGGGAGAAAAGAGTTTATTCAGCATACATTTATATTTCCATATCACTGTTCATCATCAAAGGAAGTCAGGACAGGAATTCAAACAGGGCAGGGACCTGGAAACATGAGCTGATACAGAGGCTATGGAGGGGTGCTGCTTACTGGCTTGTTTCCCATGGCTTACTCAGCCTGCTTTCTTATAGAACCTAGTACCACCAGCTTAGAAATGAAATTACCTTACCTACGATTGGCTGGGGCCTTCCTCATTAATCATTAATTAAGAGAATGACTTAGAGGACTGCCTACAACTTGATCTTATAGAGGCATTTCCTTAAGTAAAGTTCCCTTCTCTCAGATGACTTTAGCTCATCCTAAGTTGACACAAAATTAGCCAACATAACATCTTTGACTGGTTATTTAAATTTTAATCTCACTTCAGATCCCTGAAGATGAACTTGAAGGGGTTACTTGGTCTCTGTCCTAATATGGCCACACTGAATAATTGTTTCTTTTCTGCCCTTATAGTCATTTTGGGTGCTTTAATTGGCTTCTTTAAGACAGATACAACCTATGGCACAGGTTCAGTTATATAACCAGCCCAAAGTCAAATGGCTTTAAATAGTATATTTATTGTAAATTCAGTGAAAAGATAGCATATCATTTGCTTTATTTGAGGTTAAAAGACAGAAACTTGATTGGGTGAAATATTTCATTGATGGTGGCCTTATCAGGAAAATCCCAGTCCAGTGGCAAAGTCTTCCTCCTCCTCCCTCTCTTCCTCTTCCTCTGCCAACTCCCTCTTCTTTACCTTTTTGTGAAAGGTCTCACACTTTGAGTCAAGCTAAACACAAACTCATGATTCTCCTGACCCTACCATTTAAATGCTGGGATTACAGGCATTAATCACCACACCTGGAAAAAGAATGATATTTTAAATGAGAACTGGTTATATTTATATTTGCTTTGCTGCTGTTTCCATCTGAATGACAGAGCAGTAAGGTCAGATTTCCTTCAAGTTATAGAAGAGTGATTTCCATGTTTAAAACTTTGTGGATACATATTTAGCAACACCTTTTCCCTTCAGAATGAGAATTTGCTCCTTGGGTAATTCTATAGCTTAGTTCCCTTGGTGAAATGATCTTGATAGAATGACAATTGTAGTTTAGGCAGCATTGCTTCTACAAACAAGTTACTTTTAGTAGGCAAATTCCATTAAGAGTAGAATAGCTGTTAGGATCTATAAATACTCAGTAGGGAAGGTGTCCTTTGGGCTTCACACACAGTGGCATCTATTTTATCTGTGTATGTGATGAATTACACACAATGAGATAATCACAGGCCTTGCTGCCAACAGGCAGCTCTCACTGGATGGAATTTGCATAGGAAGACTGCTAAAAAAATTAGCCAAAGAGTAGGATCATATATAACCAGAAATATTCCAAAGTGACCATGAAAGGGTATTTGGGGAGGTTAATTTTCAAATATGTGCTCTCATTGTGTTGGGATAGCCTCCCCAGATACCCAGAACACTTATATCCTGCTCAGTTCTCCCCAAACCTGGATCACCATTTGTTCCCTTGACTTGTTACAGGAGCAGATCTGAGTTTTAACTTGCTGACTTGAAATTTCATCGCATGGTCATAATCGGGACCAGCTAGCTGATGATCAACAGCCTGATTGTCTCCTAAATTGATTTGCTGTTTTATGTTGGAATACTGAACAGTGATGCTTCTGAGAGATTTTTAATGGCAAGTATTTGAGTCTATAACTAAAATAACAGGAAAGTTCTAGATGAGCACTGTAATGCGTACACCATTGTCAACTGGATATGACTTAGAATCACCCAGGAAGAGAGTCTTAATGAAGGATTGTAGAGATCAGGATTGTCTTGATTATTTTCATTGTTATAGGAAGATCCAGATGGAATATGGGCAGTATCATCCCTGGTTTGGGTTCCATACTGTGTAAATATAAAGAGAAAAAGCTGAGCAGTAAGCATGCCTCTCTGTCTCTCTGTTTCTCTCTGTGTCTCTCTCTGTGTCTCTGTATCTGTCTCTCTCTCTCTCTCTCTTTCTGCTCCTGACAAGAGCAGATCCCTTAAGCTTTTGGGTCTGTGACATCCCACAATGATGTCCTGTAACCTGGAACTGTGAGCTGAAGGAAACCCTTTCCTCAAGTTGCTTTTGATCAGGGTGTTTTATCACAGCAACAGAAAGTAAACTGGGAGGTCTATAAATTCTAAGAATTTAGGAAATATTATAATTAGGACCTAGTTTAGAATTGAAGACCTAGATAAAGGTATTCGGACAATAGTTGTTTATAATGGCCATGCCTATAGTCCCGGCAGTCAGTCTAAGGCTAAGACAAAAGGATTGCCATGAATTTGAGTCAGCCTGGTCTTTACAACCAGTTCCAGGCAAGCCAGGGCTGTATATTAAAATCCTATATCAAAAGAAAAGAAGAAAAAGAGTTGACTAGTTGTATTTCATATTTGAGGCTCAGATTTTGGTAGATGATATAATTTCTAAAAAAGGATTCAAGGTAGGCTGAAGCATGAAACCAATTTTCCTTAAATCTTTCTATCTTTTGCACTTAAATGATAAAATGAGGTGCATAACACAAGCAAATGGTACAAGCAAATGAACTTCTCATCCACCCTCACCTGACTTGACCTGGTATCTGTTTAGTTTTCAGGAGAACTGAGAGGCTATGAAGAGGAAGAGAGATGCTAGAGCCTCACTGCTCTTTCATGACTGCCCAGCACCTAGGTGTAGTGATTAGACAAACCAAGTTTGAGGAAAGTCCTTCAGTTCCCAGCCCTGAGCTTATGAGCTTATGATGGGTTGATATATAGGCTTATCTCTTGTCTACTTGATTTTTCTCATTCAATATAAATAAAAATGCAAAGTTCTCTGTGTTCATCCTGAAGCTACTACTTGGAATATGTTTTGCAAATAAGTGTAAACAATGCCATGCATGCTTTCTTTATGACTAGACAGACAAGTTATACTCACATGGAGGCCTTGCTTGCCCTATATACACCCACTGCTGATTCTCCATTCCTGTTTAACTGCAGTATGAATTTATACCTGCACCTACCCCCCCCCCCAGTATTTTCATCTTTTGCACAACTGTAAATTTCTGCATTCAATTCACTATCTTCATTTCCTCTGTAAAAACAGGCAGGCTTTGTTAACCAGTGCTTGAAGTGGTGCCAGGCTTTTCTTAGGCCCCAACCTAATGTGACTGCTATTTTTGTGATAGAAGGGGAAGACAGAAAGATACAGACACAGAACAGTGAAACCATATCTCCAGGCATAGGGAAAAAACATCCAGGGAAAGTGACTCTTGAAAGTTTCTAACTCTCAGTCTTTCACTTCAGGACAGTGAGGGAAAGTATTTCTGTTGCTTATGCTGCCCACTATGTGAAACCTGGTTATGGCACTTTACAAACCAATAAGAGCAACAAGGGCTTAGTCTCAGAACACAGACAGTATGCAACCAGCCAAGCTGGGATGAGAGCCTCTGATATACAACAGGAAACTTGTACACAAAGCGGTCCTCCTAGCTGGGTCAAGGGCAAAGTTGATCCATCACTCTAATTGCTGCCTATTTGTAGAGAAATACCAAATTCTGATGTGACTTACCAGCTGTTATGCCTGGAGTGACATGCTGATTTCAGATCTTGGTTTGCACATGGATAAATTGTCACCATTTTCAATTCAAGATTATTTGAGGAAGCCAAATAGACAGTCTTTGACACATGCAGGACGTATGCAGTAGGGGAGGGGACTCAGGACTATATTATACCAGGAAAAACAAATGAAGCATTTGCTAACAGCAACTTCCAGTACATCTAGGTAGGTTTATTAATGCCCTGCTTGGAAGAAAATAAGCAGCATCAGAAAATTGTCTTCTTTGTATTTTGAAACCTCATCTTCCTGTGCATTCCAGGGCAGCCTCCAAATTGTAATCTCTGGAGTGTTGGCTGAACTATTATTTAACTGGGTACAGGAGGTATGCAGAACTATTATTTAACTGAGCACATGAGAATGTGAAAGAACAGTAGGTGGTATTTGCAGTAAAGGAAGAAATGTGCAACAAAGAAGGTTCATGGGAGGACAACAGCTCAGAGGGAGGACAACAACTTGGATGGAGGATAGCAGCTCTTGTAGAGAATGTCTGCTCTTATTAGCTTTTCTGGTTTATTTTTGGGAAAGAGAAACCTCCCACTCCAACACTGCCACAATCCCAAAGAACTGCTTCCTCGTGGGATCCGTAACAAGTCAATTTTCCCCAAGAATGGCATTGGCTCCAGGAATCCATGACTCTAGTTATGTTCTTTCAACAGAAGAATGCATTTATTTTGGTCTGAAACTGCAAGTTTATCCCTTCATAATACCTCCTTTCAGAAAGGTCAGCTCTATAAGTTAGAAGCTTTGAATGGTTCAAAGGATCTGCCAACAAACTTGTTTCAACTGTGCCTTTTAGTGGGGTTTATTCTATTTGCCTTACCGTCAAATTTAGAAGGGGACACAGTGTTGAGAGCTGACTTGCCTTCTTGTAGATATGATCAAAATAGCTTCCCACTGATGCTGACATCAGTGAACTGTACTTTCTAGAATCCTCTTCATTTCCTGAGCACTTCACACACTTCACAATCTTTAGCTCAAATTCCATGGTTTTTATGAAAGCTTTCACAACATTTCTGATAAAGTACATTTTCTCTTAGGTGTGTACATCGTACCTTATTCAAATTTGAAATATCGTGTTTGTTCCTTAGAAAACATTGTGCTTCCTCTTTATAATTTTTTCATAAATTATCTGTAAGGTTTTAAGTAACATACATATTCCAGGTTCTCAGGACATTATATAAGACAGAAGAGCTCACCATAGCATGCAGCATCAACCATTGTTTATTTAGCAACTCAAGGAAAGAAATAACAGTATAGATTTGTTTTGACACAATGGCCTTTCTGAGTAGATCTTAAGGTTCTCCATTTTAAAGATGAGGAAATTATAGCTGATACTAGGTGACTTTTCTAAGGCCATTTGTCTAGTAAGGAGCAGGGAGAAATGTCTGAGTATAGAGGACAGAGGATAGCTATTGTAAGCCTCAATAAATGAAAAAGCTGAGGGTTTTGCCTGGCCGTTACTATGCCTTTCTGTTTTCCCTTCTCTTACCTCTACACTTGGCCTTTGCACACCAACTAAGGTTTACAATTATGGATTGAATCATGGGTAGCAGTCTGAATACTTTTTATTAATTATAAATCCATACCTTAAATCATGTAACTTTGATTATTTCCCGTTAGAGTAGGCAGAATCTTCTCCAGTCCCCCTATGCTGGGGTTGGACTTTTTTTTTTTTTTTGAAGGAAATGAGTGGGCTAATTTTGAGATGGTCTTTTAGGAAGGGGTTTCTGACCATTCAGCTGACACGTGGATTTGAAAAGAACTCATCTGAAGCAGCCACAGATCCCCAGGACATGAAAGACAGACACATGGAGAAGATGTACCTGGAGCAAAAAGCTGTTAGACACAATAGGGAGAAAAATAAATGCTTATTTTTTTCTTTTTCTACTTTACATGTGTATGTTACATGTGGTCTGCATGTCAGTATATGCATGGTTTTGCATGTTTGTAGACATATGCATAAATATACATGTGGAGGCCTGAGGTGGATGTCTGGAATCATCCTCTACTCCTATCTACATCATTAATTGTGATGGGATCTCTCATTCAAATCCAGAGCTCTCTGACACAGCCATTCTTGCTTGCCGCTTTGCTCTGGGAATCTCCTAGTTCTGTCTTCCAGGGCTGGTATTGCAAGCCAGTCTCCATTTATGTGTGTTCTGGGGTCTGGATTTTGCTTTTCATACTATATGGAAAGCACCTTTTCCACACAGCCATCTCCCTAGCCCTAAAAGCTTGATTTTGTAAAACCCACCAAGACTTTGGAATTGTCTGTTACACAGAAACAATTAAGATTCTTGGCTCCCAGAAATATTTTGTAGGCCCAAACAATCAAAGGAGGAAACTTTTGATTTATGTGGGGGAGAATAATAGCTCCAAAGGGCATCTAAGAGCCAGACACATAAAACAAACTGGAAAATTAATGTACAAATACTTTCTAAAGTATTACACAGTATTAAAGTATTCCTATCTTTTTCTTGTCCCCCGTCACATGGCTGCCTTAATAGCACGTTTGCTACTGCTTTGAAGCCTGGTATCTAGCTCAGTTTTGTTTTGTTTTTTGGATTATTTATTTATTTATCTATTTATCTATTTATCTATTTATCTATTTATTTATTTATTTTGGTGGGGAGGCAATGCAGAAGCAGTTCTTCAGGTTCTTCTTCCATCTCCTTCCTCTCTATCTCTTATGCCTTCCCATTTGCCTCTGGTGGTCTACATCCCGCTCTCTAATTCCAGTGTCTTAAGGAACTGTACAAAGAAGCACTTGTGTTTTGTCCTGAATCTTTAGCTATATGGAAGCAACTTCATTAAATAGTTCCTGTAATGACCTTATAGATTCTGCCAGGGCAAAAGTGGAAATTAGATGTCAGAAAATAAATAACAGCATAATCTTATTTTCCAAATTAATAAACATCACTGATGAAGTTAATACAGAGATGTTATAATGTCCTGCAGGGTGCAGGGGATTGAGAGTGTGAATGGCAATCACTGAACCCAGTTTGTTCATCTAGGTTGTTGTTTGTTTTGTTTGTTTGTGGGTTTTATTTTGTTCTACAAATACAGACAATTGGTACCCACATTAGGCAACAATCAGAGACAATTTGATAAACTTACATGTTTAAGATATGTGTAAGCTTGAATAAACACAGGCTGCTGCAGAGCCGTGAACCTGAAGTTACCCATGTAGCTATAGGAAGTATAATTCAACATTTAGAAGTGAGGGAGGAAGAAGAAAGAAGAAACAATGGGGGGAGAGAAAGAAAGGAAGGATAAAGGAGGAAGAGAGGGAGGGAGGAAAGAAAGGAGGGAGGGGAAAAGGGAGGGAGGAAAGGGAAGGAAGTAGTTCCTGCCCTTATGAAATTCTTATCCTGACTTTTCTTGATGATGACTGTAACCTATAAGATGAGATAAACCCTTTTGTGCTCAAGTTGCCTTTGGTCATGATGTTTATCATAGCAACAATGAAGCTACTAGAACTTTTTTCCTCCTTCTTTATTTCCCTCCTTCCCTCCCTCCCTCCTTCCTTCCCTCCCTCCCTCCCTCCCTCTCTCCCTCCCTCCCTCCATTCCTCCCATATTTTATCCATCCCTTTCTTCTTCCTGGTAGTTTCTGGAAGTTTGGCAACACCCTCTCTCATGTAAACTGCACTTCCTTCTTAACTTAGCTCATTCACTGAATATTTGTTTGGGGGTTTCTGCACACTCACTTCATCAGAATAACAAAAGTACAGTTATGTCTTCTGTCCTGAGATCAATTTTGAAAACCAAAGGTCTAGTTATACATAAGTGCTAGAGTAAATAGGGTCTCTCCCCCCCCCATCATGCCTCACACTGAAAATGGAGTGGAAAATTCAGGACCTATAGAGTCTGATGCTAAGTTCTAGCCCATGATTCTGTACATTTTCTGACAGAGATACTGTTCAGTCTCCATGTCAGTCTATCTTTAAATATAAGGTAGCATGTCACAATTGTTTATCTGGAAGGCTAGAATAGAACAGAGTATTCCAAAGAGAATGAGAGTGAATGAGGGTGTCAAAACATAGATAAGAGAGCCATATTGATGTTTCAAGGAGAACAGGGCAACCATAATCTACAACAGACCACTCAACAAGTAGGATGAATTTTTTTAAACAATTTTTATTAGATATTTTCTTCATTTACATTTCAAATACTATCACCAAAGCCCCCTATACCCTCCCCCTGTCCTGTTCCCCAACCCACTCACTCCCTCTTCCTGGCACTGGCATTTCCCTGTATTGGGGCATATAATCTTTGCAAGACCAAGAACCTTTCCTTCCAATGATGGCTAATTGGGCCATCTTCTGCTATATATGCAGCTAAAGCTACATATGTAGCTCAGGAGGCACTGATTAGTTAATATTGCTGTTCCTCCTATAGGGTTACAAATCCCTTCAGCTCATTGGGTAATTTCTCTAGGTCCTCCACTGGGGGCCTGTGTTCTATCCAATAGATGACTGTGAGCATCCACTTCTCTATTTGCCAGGCATGGGCATAGCCTCACAAAAGACAGCTATATCAGGGTCATGTCAGCAAAATCTTACTGACATGCAATAGTGTCTGCATTTGGTGGTTGATTATGGTATGGATCTCTGGATGGGGCAGTCTTTGCATAGTCCTCCCTTTTGTCTCAGCTGCAAACTTTGTCTTTGTAAATCCTTACATGGGTATTTTGTTAACCATTCTAGGAGGGATGAAGTAGCCACATTTTGGTGTTCCTTCTTCTTAAGTTTCATGTGATTTGCAAATTGTATCTTGGGTATTCTAAGTTTCTGGGCTAATATCCACTTATCAGTGAGTGCATATCAAGTGAGTTCTTTTGGGATAGGGTTACCCTCCAGATCGATCCATTTGCCTAAGAATTTCATAAATTCATTGCTTTTAATAGCTGAGTAGTACTCCATTGTGTAAATGAACCACCTTTTCTGTATCCATTCCTCTGTTGAGGGACATCTAGGATCTTTCCAGCTTCTGGCTATTATAAATAAGGCTGCTATGAACATAGTGGAGCATGTGTCCTTATTACCAGTTGGAACATCTTTTGGGTATATGTCCAGGAGAGGTATTGCTGGATCCTCTGGTAGTACTATGTCCAATTTTCTGAGGAACCACCAGACTGATTTCCAGAGTGGTTGTACCAACTTGCCATCCCATCAGCAATGGAGGAGTGTTCTTCTTTCTCCACATCCTTCTCAGCATCTGATGTCACCTGAATTTTTTTATCTTAGCCATTCTGACTGGTGTGAAGTAGAATCTCAGGGTTGTTTTGATTTTCATTTCCCTGATGATTAAGGATGTTGAACATTTTTTTCAGGTGCTTATCAGTCATTCAGTATTCCTCAGTTGAGAATTCTTTGTTTAGCTCTGTGCTCCATTTTTTTAATGGGATTATTTGATTTTCTGGAGTCCAGCTTCTTGAGTTCTTTGTATATATTAGAAATTAGTCCCCTATCAGATTTAGGACTGGTAAAACTCCTTTCACAATCTGTTGGTGGCCTTTTTGTTTTATTGACAGTATCATTTGCCTTACAGAAGCTTTGCAATTTTATGAGGCCCCATTTGTTGATTCTTGATCATACAGCACAAGCCATTGCTGTTCTGTTCAGGAATTTTTCTCCTTAGCCCATATCTTTGAGGCTTTTCCCCACTTTCTCCTCTATAAGTTTCAGAGTCTCTGGTTTTATGTGGAGTTCCTTGATCCACTTAGACCTGAGCTTTGTGCAAGGAGATAAGAATGGATCAATTTGCATTCTTCTACATGATAACCACCAGTTGTGCTAACACCATTTCTTTAAAATGCTGTCTTTTTTTCACTGGTTGGTTTTAGCTCCTTTGTGAAAGATCAAGTGACCATAGGTGTGTGGGTTCATTTCTCTGTCTTCATTTCTATTCCATTGATCTACTTGTTTGTTGCTGTACCAGTACCATGCAGTTTTTATCTCAATTCCTCTGTAGCAGAGCTTGATGTCAGGCATGGTGATTTCCCCAGAGGTTCTTTTACTGTTGAGAATAGCTTTTGCTATCCTAGGTTTTTTGTTATTCCAGATGAATTTACAAATTGCCCTTTCTAACTTTGTGAAGAATTGAGTTAGGATTTTGATGGCAATTGCATTGAATCTGTAGATTGCTTTTGGCAGGATAGCCATTTTGACTATATTAATCCTGGCAATCCATGAGCATGGGATCATGGATTGAGATCTTACCATCCATGATCTTACCATCATGAGATCTTCTTTGATTTCTTTCTTCAGAGATTTGAATTTCTTATCATACAGATCTTTCACTTTCTTAGTTAGAGTCACACCAATGTATTTTATATTATTTGTGACTATTGTGAAGGGTGTTGTTTCCCTAATTTCTTTATCATCCTGTTTATCCTTTGTGTAGAGAAAGGCCATTGATTGGTTTGATTTAATTTTATATCTAGCTACTGCACTGAAACTGTTTATCAGGTTTAGGAGTTCTCTGGTGGAATTTTTAGGGTTTCTAATACATACTATCCTATCATCTGCAAATAGTGATATTTTGACTTCTTCTGTTTCAATTTGCATCCCCTTGATCTCCTTTTGTTGTGTAATTGCTTTGGCTAGGACTTCACATACTATATTGAGAAAGTGGGCAGCCTTGTATAGTCCCTGATTTTAGTGGGATTGCTTCAAATTCCTCTCCATTTAGTTTAATGTTGGCTATTGGTTTGCTATATATTGCTCTGATTATGTTTAGGTATGGGCCTTGAATTCCTGATCTTTCCAACACTTTTATCATGAAGGGGTATTGGATATTGTCAAATGCTTTCTCAGCATCTAATGAGATGATCATGAGTTCATGTATATAGTGAATTATGTTGGTGGATTTATGTATATTAAACCATCCCTGAATCCCTGGGATGAAGCCTACTTGATCATGATAGATAATCATTTTGATGTGTTCTTGGATTCTGTTTGCGAGGATTTTATTGAGTAGTTTTGCATCGACATTCATAAGGGAAATTTGTCTGATGTTCATTCCTGGTGTTGGAGCCTCAGGGAAAGGGATACCTGGGGAGATGGACTGTTGCAGCCCTAGGGATGACATGGGAATTAATTCTGGAGTAAGAGAGCTGGGAAGGTCTACAGGTAGCCTGCTTGGCCTTCTGGTAGTCATGGCCTCTGGTTGAGCAAGGAGTGTCAGCCCAAATTGGGGGCTGAGACACAGAAATAAGATAGGGAGGAAAGGCTGTGGAGATAGAAGTTATGGATAGGAGGCAGTGGAAGTTGGAGCTTGTGTTTTGTTGCAGAGCTAGGGTCAGTCCCGAGAATTGGGTCTGAGTAGGAGGGGGTAACTGAGAGAGTCACAAATATTTATTTTAAATATTACTTCAGCAGCATCTAATTTTGAGATATTGAGTTTTTATTTCAGTGTAGTTCAATAATTCTAGTTTACAATTTGATTTGTTCTTGACCCCTGGATAAGTTTGAAGTGTACAATTTGATTCTAGGCAGTCAAAGATCTTGATTTTTATTCACTTCTTTTCTAATTTTCTCCAACTTCTCCTATGCAAAGAATCCATTACTAACATATTTTGACTAAATCAGCTGACTCTGAGTCTCTATGCAAAAATGACAATAATTTAATTTTTTTAATAGTCAGGTAGAAGCAAAGCCAGAGATTTCATATAAATGAGCTTTAGCTGGAGGTGAGTGTTACCTCAGAAGAGTATAAAATACTAGGCTGTCAAAGGGCTCAGGCGTGGTAGACAGCATAGAAATTACTCACAATCTGGAAGGAAAACATCTTAATGATTTAGAAAATGTATTACAGTGGTCATAGGGCCTACTTAAGGATAGCAGGTCTATGGGCACACAACAAACTGGACACATGGATCTAAGAGGCTTGCTTAATGACTTCAAAGCCTCAGCAGGGCTCACTCCCCCAATCCTCTCTGTTTACCTAAGGCAGAAAATATAAGGCCTCATTTTTCCAATGCACAAGCCAAGCTATTCCTGTTCCAAATGCACAAATTTCTTAGTGACATAATTAATTAGAGTCATACTTTCTTCCTCTCTTTCTTTCCCTATATCTCTTTCTTTCTTTCTTTCTTTCTTTCTTTCTTTCTTTCTTTCTTTCTTTCTTTCTCTCTTTCTTTCTTCCTTCCTTCCTTCCTTCCTTCCTTCCTTCCTTCCTTCCTCTCTCTTTCTTTCTCTTTTCCTTTCTATCTTTCTCTCTTCTCCTATGTCTCTTCCTCCTTCTCTTCTTTCTCTTCTTCTTTTTCTTTTGTTATTTTGAAAAAGAGTGTTTCTATGTGGTGAGTCTGTCTTGAGACTCAAGCTTCCAGAGATCTGCATACCTCTGCTTCCCAAGGGTTGGGACTAAAGGCCTGTGCTCCCAAGTCAGATCAGAAGATTATTTTTTTTTAATGATGTTAGGAAATTAAAGCATCAAAGTGAGATGATACACAGAGGTTATTTTTGTGGTATTTTTCTCCTTCACCAGGAAGTATCCATCCTCAAGATACCACATGATGGTATAACTGGAGTTAACAAAATTCATCTCCTTAGGACTTCATTTCAGGTAAAACAGCAGTAAGAAAACCTATCAGAGTTTATTGGAATTTTTTCCATTTATCATTTTTACTTAACTATCTTTTTATTTTTTGGCAGTTTAGAAGTGAATTAGAATGATCTTCTTGAAAAGAAGTTTTATTTTCCACCAAGTACCTTAGGAGTTTTGAAACTCTAAGTCATAAGCTTTAGTTTTTTGCACCATAGCATTTTCTGGGACATAATGTAATATTTCTATATTAACTTTTCTTAATATTTATACTAGAAAAATTTCTTCTCATGTGTTGCTATAACATATTTATCAAGAATTTCTAGGTATTGTTTGAGTTTTACATGTACTTACTGTGATAGCTAGTTGTTATCTAGAGACTAGAGGATTATTTAGTTGCTCAAGAATTTAACCTATGTAAATCTAGGCATTTAAATACCTCTAGCTGTAACAGGCCTCCAGACCTTAGCATAAATGAGTGGAAGTGTCACTCAGGCCATAAAACTCAGCAGGTAGACAACATCATCTGCCAAATCAAAAAGCAAGACCTAATTCATCAAAGTCCATAGTTCTGGGAAATTCTCTAAATGTTCTAAACTTGCTTTTTGTGATTCTAAGATAATAGATATTACATTTTCCAAAAGTTGGTAAAATGTCTCATAGTAATATTTTTTGTGTGTATTCATGAATATGAGTGTTTAAACATACTTTTAATTTGTTTTGTTATAATTAAATATTTAACAAGAGGTTTTCTGAGTTCTCATTTAATCTAGAAAAAATACACATTAAAAATTAAGCAAAATCAAAAGGAAGCAAAAGTAATAATCCAGGCTACAAAAGGCACATCAACCTAAAGGTCCTTTCAGGGAAATGAGGTTGTACCAAGAACAGGATAGATTGCATTTGAGTGACAGGAGAAGTGGAAGGTTTCCCAGTGGGTAGAAACAGGAAGGAGGAAAGCACAAAACCCTTTCAGGTTAGTTTAAGTTGGTCTTAAATCAGTATACTTTCCAAATATTAGCATACAGTTATTAGCAGTAAACATGGTAACCCAAAGAGACAGCTCAGCTGTTAAGAGTTCTGCATGCTCTTGCACTGGACCCGAGTTTAGTTCCAAAGCACTCACATTGACTAGGTTGCAGCTCTCTACAACTCCAGCTCTAGAGGACCTGATACACTCTTCTGGCCCCTGTGGGCACTTGTATACATTTTGTGAAGACACAGAGATACACATGCTTAGACCTTGTATTACTTTGTTTTCTCAACTTGACATAAACTAGAGTCACTTGGGGAAAGGGAATCTCAACTAAGGAATTGCTGCCATTACGTTAGCCTATTGGATGTGTCTGTGAGACAGTGTACCAATTAGTGATGGATAGGAGAGAGCCCAGACCACTATGAACAGTGCCACCCCTGGGCAGGTAGGTGGTCCTGGGTTGTAAATGAAAACAGACTGAATGAGTCATGGGGAATGAATCATGGTCTCTGCTTCAGTTCCTGTCTCCAGATTTCTGTAATAGCTCCTGCCATGACTTTACCATAAGACGAAATAAAGCTCTCCATTTCCAAGTTGCTTTTAATCATAGTGTTTATCACAGCAACAGAAATCAAACTAGGGTACATATAAGAACAACAACAAAAAAAAAAACAACAAAGAAACTTCACGGCTATTTTACAAATTAGAAGCAAACATTTATCAAAGGCTTCACTCTTCCCATTCCCTTTTGAGTGTAGGGTGAGATGTGGCTGCTTCTAAGAATATTGGAAAGCTAGATATATTAAGCAAATTAACTGAAGAAGGACTAGATATAGTTTTTGGACTAGACAGAGAACTGAGTGATGTACTGTCAAGCTGTCAAGTAAGCTGTCAAATATCACCAGTATGCTTACCTTTTGTTAGGTTTCAAACCAGGACAAACTGTGGAGGTATATACTTAACATCATATGGAACCTGGCTACTAGGTTCTCTCAGTATCCTTCAGTCCCTACCTGTTACAGGGTCCTCCTTACTGGCACATCCTACCCTTTACTCTGGACCCTTCAGCCTAAGGGGCTGGGCTGCTCTTCTCTATATAACCCAACCAATTATTGTTACTCTTTCTTTTTGTAACTTTGGGCCTCCTGGATGCTGACCCTGGTTCTACTCTCTCCTCTCTTCTTTTCCCTTCCATTCTCCTTATATGGCTCAAGGTCATGTTCACTCTGGCTCTGCTTTCCCACATACCTAGAATCTTTCTCCTCCACCATACCTAGAAGCAGTCATGTACCTTCCTTTTTATTTCTTTTTCTAATTCATCTGGTGCTGAAACCTAGGAGCAGTCATGTTCTTTCCTTTTAATTTTTTTACTTTTACCTCTCAACTGAGCAAAAATCTGCATACTAACATAGAGTTCATGTGCTTATTTAATGTGAACAGTGATTTGCACAGAGTACATGCTACTAAGCAATCTTCAGGGATTGTTTGTTTGTTTGGTTTTGTTTTTTTCAAGACATGGTTTCTCTGTGTAGCTCTGGTTGTCCTGGAACTCACTCTGTAGACCAGGCTGGCCTTGAACTCAGAAATCCGCCTGCTTCTGCCTCCCGAGTGCTGGGATTAAAGGCGTGCGATACCATGCCAGGCTGTTTTTTGTTTTTGTTTTTTTTTTTTTGGATTCGGATCTAAAATCATATCTCATGATGCTGGTAGAGGATTTTAAGAAGGGCATTAATAACTCACTTAGGAAACACAGGAAAACACAGCTAAACACATAGAAGCTCTTAAAGAAGAAGCACAAAAATCCCTCAAGGATTTACCAGAAAACACTTCTAAACAGGTAGAAGTCCTTAAAGAGGAAACATAAAAATCCCTTAAAGAATTACAGGAAAACACAAACAAACAGGTGATGTAATTGAACAAAACCATCCAAGATATAAAGATGGAAGTAGGGACAATGAAGAAAACCCAAAAGAAGACAACTCTGGAGATAGAAACCCTAGGAAAGAAATCAGGAACCATAGATGCGAGCATCAGCAAAAGAATACAAGAGATAGATGAGAGAATCTCAGGTTCAGAAGATTCCATAGAGAACATGGACACAACAATCATAGAAAATGCAAAATGCAAAAAGATCCTAACCCAAAATTTCCAGGAAGTCCAGGATACAATAAGAAGACTAAACCTACAGATAATAGGTATAGATGAGAATGAAGATTTTCAACTTAAAGGTTCAGTAAATATCGTCAACAAAATTATAGAAGAAAACGTCCTTAACCTAAAGAAAGAGATGCCCATGAACATACAAGAAGCATACAGAACTCCAAATAGACTGTACCAGAAAAGAAATTCCTTCTGACACATAATAATCAGAACAACAAATGATTGTAAACAACAAATGATGAATAAAGACAGAGTATTAAAAGCAGTAAGGGAAAAAGGTCAAGTAACATATAAAGGCAGACCTATTAGAATTACTCCAGAATTCTCACCAAAGACTATGAAAGCCAGAATATCCTGGACAAATGTTATGCCGACCCTAACAGAACACAAATGCCAGACCAGGCTACTATAAGCAGCAAAACACTCAATTATCATACACAGAGAAAACCAGATATTCCATGACAAAACCAAATTCACTCAACCCACAAATCCAGCCCTTCAGAGGATAATAATGGGAAAACACCAACACAAAGATGGAAACTATGCCCTAGAAAAAGAAAGAAAGTAATCCTTCAACCAACCTAAAAGAAGAAAGCCACAAGAACAGAATCCCAACTTTAACAACAAAAATAACAAGAAGCAACAATTACTTTTCTTTAATGTTTCTTAATATCAATGGACTCAATTCCCCAATAAAAAGACATAGACTACCAGATTGTCTACAAAAACAGGATCCAACATTTTGCTGCATAGAGGAAATCCACTTCAGGGAAAAAGACAGACACTACCTCAGAGTGAAAGGCTGGAAAACAATTTTCCAAGTAAATGGTCTGAAGAAATAAGCTGGTGTAGTGAAATTGATTTCCAACCCAAAGTTATCAAAAAAGACAAGGAGGGGCACTTCATACTCATCAAAGATAAAAACTACCATGAGGAACTTTCAATCCTGAATATCTATGCTCCAAATGCAAGGGCAACCACATTCATTAAAGAAACTTTAGTAAAGTTCAAAGCACACATTGCACCTCATACAATAATAGTGGGAGATTTCAACAACCCACTCTCATCAATGGACAGATCCTTGAAACAGAAACTAAACAGAGACACATTGAAACTAATAGGAGTTATGAAAGGAATGGATTTAACAGATATCTACAGAAAATTTTATCCTAAAATAAAAGGATATACCTTTTCAGCACCTCATGGCACCTTCTCCAAAATTGACTACATAATTCGTCACAAAACAGGCCTCAACAGATACAAAAATATTGAAATTATCCCATGCATCCTATCAGATCACCACGGAATAAGTCTCATCTTCAATAACAATATAAATAATAGAAAGCCAACATTCACATGGAAGCCAAAGAACACTCTAGTCAATGATAGCTTGATCAAGGGAGAAAGAAAGAAAGAAAGAAAGAAAGAAAGAAAGAAAGAAAGAAAGAAAGAAAGAAAGAAAGAAAGAAAGAAATTAAAGACCTTTTAGATTTAATGAAAATGAAGCCACGACCTATCCAAATTTATTGGACACAATGAAAGCATTCCTAAGAGGAAAACACATAGCTCTGAGTGTTGTGAAAATGAAACTAGAGAGAGCATACACTAGCAGCTTGACAGTACACCTAAAAGCTCTAGAACAAAAGGAAGCAAATTCACCCAAGAGGAGTAGACTGCAGGAAATAATCAAACTTAGGGCTGAAATCAACCAAGTGGAAAAAAAAGAACTATTCAAAGAATCAACCAAACCAGGAGCTGGTTCTTCAATAAGATAGGTAAACCCTTAGTCAGACTCACTAGAGGGCACAGGGACAGTGTCCTAATGAACAAAATCAGAAATGAAAAGGGAGACATAACAGATGCCGAGGAAATCCAAAACACCATCAGATCCTACTACATAGGGCTATACTCAAAGAAACTGGAAAACCTTGATGAAATGGACAAATTTCTAGACAGATAACAGGCACCAAACTTAAATCAGGATCAGACTAATGACCTTAATGACCTAAACCGTCCCATAGCCCCTAGAGAAATAGAGAAAGTCATTAATAGTCTCTCAACCAAAAAAAAAAAAAAAAAAAAAAAGCCCAGGATTGGTTTAGGGCAGAATTCTACCAGACCTTCAAAGAAGACCTAATTCTAGTTCTTCTCAAACTATTCTACAAAATAGAAACAGAAGATTCTTTACCCAATTCATTCTATGAAGCCAAAATTATTCTGATACCTAAACCCCATAAAGATCCTGCAAAGGTAGAGAACTTCAAACCAATTTTCCTTATTAATATTGATGAAAAAAATACTCAATAAAATTCTCACTAACCAAATCCAAGAACACATCAAAACCATCATGATCAAGTAGGCTTCATTCCAGGGATGCAGGGATGGTTTAATATATGGAAATCCATCAATGTAATCCACTATATAAACAAACACAAAGACAAAAATCACACGATCATCTTTTTAGATGCTGAGAAATCATTTGACAAAATCCAATACCCCTTCATAATAAAAGTCCTGGAAAGATCAGGAATTCAAGGCCCATACCTAAACATAATCAAAGCAATGTGCAGCAAACCAGTAGCCAGCATCAAACTAAATGGAGAGAAACTTGAAGCAATTCCACTAAAATTAGGGCCTACACAAGGCTGTCCTCTTTTTCCCTAAGTATTCAATATGGTACTAGAAGTCCTAGCCAGAGCAATTAGACAACAAAAGGAGATCAAGGGGATACAAATTGGAAAGGAAGAAATCAAAATATCAGTATTTACAGATGATATGATAGTATTTATAAGTGATCATAAAATTTAACCAAAGAACTCCTAAACCTGATAAAGAACTTCAGCAACATAGTCAGATATAAAATTAACTCAAATCAGTAGCCTTCCTCTACTCAAAGGATAAACAGGCTGAGAAAGAAATTAGGAAAACAACACCCTTCACAATAGTCACACAAAATATAAAATACCTTGGTGTGACTCTACTAAGGAAGTGAAAGATCTGTATGATTAGAACTTTAGTTCTCTGCAGAAAGAAATCACAGAAGATCTCAGATGGTGGAAAAGTTTTCCATGCTCATAGATTGGCAGAATTAAAATATGGCTATCTTGCCAAAGGCCATCTACAGATTCAATGCAATCCCCATCAAAATTCCAACTCAATTCTTCAACTAATTAGAAAGGGCAATTTTCAAATTTATCTGGAATAACAAAAACCTAAGTATAGCAAAAACTCTTCTCAATGATAAAAGAATCTCTGGTGGAATCACCATGCCTGACCTCAAGCTGTAATACAGAGTCATTATGATTAAAACTGTATAATATTGGTACAGCAACAGACTGGTAGATCAATGGAATAGAATTGAAGACCCAGAAATGAACCCACACATCTATGGTCACTTGATCTTTGACAAGGTACCTAAATCCATCCAGTGGAAAAAAGACAGCATTTTCATCAAATGGTGCTGGCACAACTGGTGGTTATCATGTAGAAAAATGTGAATTGATCCATTCTTATCTTCTTGTACTAAGGTCAAGTCTAAGTGGATCAAGGAACTTCACATAAAACCAGAGACACTGAAACTTATAGAGGAGAAAGTGGGGAAAAGCCTGGAAGATATGGGCACAGGGGAAAATTCCTGAACAGAATAGCAATGGTTTGTGCTTTAAGATCGACAATTGACCAATGGGACCTCATAAAATTTCAAAGTTTCTGTAAGGCAAAAGACACTGTCAATAAAACAAAAAGACCACCAACATATTGGGAAAGTATCTTTACTAATCCTAAGTCAGATAGGGGACTCATATCCAATATATATAATGAACTTAAGAAGATGGACTCCAGAAAAATCAAATAACCCTATTAAAAATGGGGAACAAAGCTAAACAAAGAATTCTCAACTGAGGAATATTGAATGGTTTAGAAGCACCTGAAAAAGTGTTCAAAATCCTTAATTAGCAGAGAAATGCAAATGAAAACAACCTTGAGATTCCTCCTCACACCAGTCAGAATGTGTAAGTCAAAAATTCAGGTGACAGCAGATGCTGGAGAGGATGTGGAGAAAGAGGGTCACTCCTCCATTGTTAGTGGGATTGCAAGCTGGTACAACCACTCTGGAAATCAGTCTGGTAGTTTCTCAGAAAATTGGATATAGTATTACCAGAAGATCCTGCAATTCCTCTCTTGGGTATATACCCAGAAGATGTTCCAACTTGTAATAAGGACACATGCTCCACTATGTTCATAGCAGCCTTATTTATAATAACCAGAGCTGGAAAGAATCCAGATATCCCTCAACAGAGGAATGGATACAGAAAATGTGGTACATTTACACAATGGAATATTACTCAGCTATTAAAAACAATGAATTCATGGATGGATCTGGAGGATATCATCCTGACTAAGGTATCCCAATCACAAAAAAACACACATGGTATCCACTCACTGATAGCCCAAATATTTAGAAAATTCAAGATACAATTTGCAAAACATATGAAAATCAAGAAGAAGGAAGACCAAAGTGTGGATTCCTTGATCCTTAGAATGGGGAACAAAGTACCCATGGAAGGAGTTACAGAGATATTATTCAGAGCTAATACGGGAGGAATGACCATCCAGAGACTGCCTCAACCAGGGATCCATTCCATATACTATCACCAAACCCAGACAGTATTGTATATGCCAGAAAGGTTTTGCTGATAGGTCCCTGATATACCTCTCCATTGTGAGGCTATGTCGGTGCCTGGCAAATACAGAAGTGGATATTCTATTGGATGGAACACAGGGCCCTCAATGAAGGAACTAGAGAACGTACCCAAGGAGCTAAACGGGTCTGTAACCCTATAGGAGGAACAATGATATGAACTAACCAGTAACCCCCAGAGCTGTGTCTTTGGTTGCATATGTAGCAGAGGATGGCCTAGTGGGCCATCAATGGGAGGAGAGGCCCTTGGCATTGGGAAGATCATATGCCACTGTTCAGGGGAATACCAGGTCCAGGAAGCGGGAGTGGTGGGGTTGGGGAGCAGGGCATGGGAAGGGTATAGGGGGCTTTGGGGATATCATTTGAAATGTAAATGAAGAAAATATTTAATTAAAAAATAAAAAAGAAGAAAAAAGAAAAAGGAAAGGCTGTTGTTTATAGAAAGATATTGATAGATCTAGAGCTCAGAATTTGGAGTACTCTTTGCACAAGCAACGAAGCTCCTCTCTGTGAGTAGAATGAATTATAAGAAATGAAAATGGGGTCAAGGGGCTTCCTAATCAGCCATATATTGGCATATAAGTCCAATAATTCAAAATTCAAACCTGGTATTCTAGTTTATTATGAAAGTAAATCTGTTGCAATCAGACAATGGACCATAACTGATCCGTTTATTGGTTAGATATGTCACTGTGAAATACTTAATGTAGTATATATGTCTTCAAAGACATTTCTTCCTTAGGTTCTACAAAAAGCAGCAGTAGACCTACTTAGAGCAGATATCTCTGGAGACAAAAAGTCTAAACAGGTACAACCCAGGTCTGGCCTCAGCTTCATCAGCTCTTCTAACCTGCTGAGCATGCCAAAAGGAAAAGCAATAAAAAATTTACATCTATATCAGTTATTTTACTTTAATTAAAAATAACCCAAGTCTTATTTAAATGATCTAATTTAATTTTCTATCAATCTAATATATATGTTGATATATCATTTTTCTTAATAAGTAAACTGAGTCAGATATTAAATAACTTTGCATAAAGCTATGTTAGTTGATATTAACATGAGGAAGATAATAATTCTAGGGTTGTCTTAAAAGGAAATCATCAGAAATGAGAACTGGGTTCAATCTTGAATTTCCAGAAAGGAAGGAAGGTCAATAGAAAGAAGAGAAACTCTTCATGATATGCTATTCATTTCTTTTGTGGCTTTGCTGCAAGAGTAATAGCAATAATTAATTTGCTTCACCATAAGTAATCCTTTTGCTAAGTGTATCTTAAAATATCATGTTGTATATATATATATTTTTTTAAGATTTATTTTATTTATTATATGTAAGTACACTGTAGCTGTCTTCAGACATTCCAGAAGAGGGCGCCAGATCTCGTTACGGATGGTTGTGAGCCATGTGGATGCTGGGATTTGAACTTATCACCTTCGGAAGAGCAGTTGGGTGCTCTTACCCGCTGAGCCATCTCACCAGCCCCCATGTTGTATATATTAAATGTACCCAGAAATAATAATAATAATAATAATAATAATAATAATAATAATAATAATAATAAGAAGAAGAAGAAGAAGAAGAAGAAGAAGAAGAAGAAAAATTAAAGGCAGAATAATCAAAACATCAGTGGACATGTTCATTGAAGAACCCATCTTGAAGGGTCCAGCTTAACTTCATTTTGCTTTCAGACTCAATTTTATGATTAGCTTTCCTTCTGAATGAACTCAGCTCCTTGAAAAATCCCAGCTTGTTCTCAGGAGCTGTGTTACCCTGGTAACAATCACAATACCCCTGGGCAAATAGCCACTCCAGTCCTAGCAACAACCAATCAGTTTTTAAGGCGAAAGTACCTAAAGTCTAAGGTAGATTGATTAAGCTAGCAACTATTGTTCATACAAAGCTAAAATCATTACTAGACAATAGAAGTGAGCCAAGCAAATGTCAACCAATCATGTAACTGCCAAGTTGGAAAGTACCTCACCCTATTACCATGATAATTAGGCAAAACTTGTACCAACTCATGAATTTTTACACTGTCCACTGTCCTGGAGAGGTTGAAGGGTCTGAGCTTGAGCTTGAATAAAGACTCTTTGCTTTTGCATTGGAGTTGGACTTCTGGTTCTATTGGTAGTCTGTGGGGACCTCAAGATCTGGGCATAGCATTCTTGTGGAAGGGGAGAGGTTTCATAGAGTTTCACCCCTAACAAAGTACTACAGGAAACTAATAACTGCTGAGAGAAGAAACATGAATTCCTCTCAGGGATAAGCCACCATATTTTATTTTTGAAATTATGTTTATATGTGTTTGTCTGGGTGTGAGTTTATGCACCCACAGAGGTCCAAAGCAGGTATTGATTCTCTGGAGCTGGAATTACCCAAAGCTATGAGCTGCCAGATATGGTTGCATTGTGTTTATACTGAGTATTTTGCAAGCACAGTATATGCTGTGCTTATAATCAGGGAGTCATCTCTTTAATGTTTTAATGTTCTAATAAAGTACAATTTAATCTGAAGTCTTGCATAGTACTTTAATTTTATCTCTGCTCCCTCAATAAAGTTGGTTAGGATTTAGTGCTTGTAATTACATGTGTGTTTCAAAGTTTTAGCTAGGATCAACTTTATGGTCATGATATAATGTATAATCCTTTGTACATGTTATATTCTGCTCTGACCATTTTGGAATTTTAGTAATTTTAAACGAAAGAACCAATCTCTCTCTCTTTTTTTATTTGATTGAAAAGTTGTTTTTATGCTTGTACCAGTTTCTGAACTGGTACAAGTTTTGCCTATTTATCATGATAGCAGGGTGAGTGATTTTCCAACTTGGCAGTTGGAAACACTAATTTGTTATAGTTGCAAGGAGAAAATGATGATATAGTGGGCCAGAGAAGGCATTCTTCAAGGCCAGAACAAGTATCCCTGGGGTGGGTAGTTTCTGGGGTTCCTAGATTGCACAATGGCAGGAACTTCTTTCTGTGCTCTGGTGTGGTCTCAAATTTCTACTGACTAAGCCCAGAGTGTTGGGCACCTTTAAGGAAGGTATGTATAGTATGAACACTGAGATCTGGAGAGTGAGAGTCAAGTAAGGGCAGTGGTTGGAGTAGGGGCTTAGTAAAATGCTGGACCAGGGAAATTGAAGTTCTTTTTGTTGTTGTTTTGTTTTGTTGTGTTTTCCATGACTTCAAAAAGGGGCGGGGGGGGAGGGAGATAGCACCTGTGATATACTACAGCCCATTATTTCCCTTTACAATAAGTCCTGGAAAACGTTGTAACCAGTTCATCTTGTAGCTGGAATTTACTTGTATATCTACAGTAATGTTGCACTTTTTTTTATTACTTTCTAGCATCCATAATTCTTTAATTATGATTTCTTATTCATGATATTTATTTTCTTGTTGCAATTCCTGTTTTTCTTTCATCTATACAAAGATGTTTCTGTTTTAAGTTTTTTCTTGTCATCCCTCTCTTTTTGGTTGTATCATTTTGTTTTCGCCTGCTTTGTTTCTGTGTTTGCTTGAATTTCTGTGAGTTTGTCATGGATAAATGCCTGGAAACTGTTACTATTTGTTGCTACAGGAGCTGTGTCTAGGAAGGCTTCTGCCTAAGACTCTGTGTTCTTTTGCCAGCCCCTACTGTAGTGCTGTTGTCTCAGTACCTACTCACAGAGCCACAGAGAATGCATTGTTTTTCCTCAGCATTGCTGTTTGCATGAACTGACCATCCAGAGACACTATGTCCTGGTGTTCTTCTGAAACACACTAGCCTTAGAATATTTCAGTTTTATTTCTGAGCCCTTTTGCCTATGTTTCTCATGACTTCACAACCTTTCTTCCTTTCTGTCTTCCTATCTCAGCAGGCTCTGGTAAATGTGTAGGTTTCTCTTCAGGGCAACCCATCCTTCAGCAAGGATCTTATGGATATTTTCTGAATTCTCCTGCCCCAGGCTGCCCCTATATAGACAATGCTAAAAATGCCTCTAGAATATTCCCTGACATACCTCTAGAATTTTTAAAGGTGTTTTGCCTGCTGTGTCTGGATTATCTGTACAAAGAGAGTGGTGAGACACATTAGTTTTCCCTTATAATTGACATCTTTTGCCTTTTATTATATGTCATTAAAAATCTTTGCCAACCTTCAACTTATATTTGGTAATAGTATGCACAATTTTAAGATTGTTAAATTTGACAAAATTTTCTATGAAGTTCCTTTTATATTGAAAGATTTGGAAAATTTTCCAAGACTAGCTTTACATTTATTTTTATTGTTATAACATATTTTATGCCCATTTTATACAGTTTCTTTTGGCATGCATGAACATGATTTGAAATACTGAACACATTCTTTTTGCCACAGAAATATCTCTCTCTCTCTCTCTCTCTCTCTCTCTCTCTCTCTCTCTGTGTGTGTGTGTGTGTGTGTGTGTGTGAAAGAGAGAGAGAGAGAGAAAGAAAGAAAGAAAGAAAGAAAGAAAGAAAGAAAGAAAGAAAGAAATTGAGATAATGTACATAAGTTAACTTATAACTGCAGTAACCATGTCTCACATGTGTTAATTTGGGAATATTGTAATCCGCACTTCAACTGTTATGGAGTTTGAGACCACAGGTAAAAGACTGCAGAATCAATACTGTAGGCTTAGATTTCTCAAAACCTATTTGATAAGGGTTCTCTAACACTTCAATCTCCACTTCTAGCCCATCACCCAAAAGTAGGGGGGAAATTGTAAATAAAACAAGGGGATGTTTACCTGTTCAGAAGTGGTTCTTTGGAGGCAATTCTAATCTCCATTTGTCAGGATACCAGGAGTCCAGTTCAAAATTGTCCCTAAACATGAATCAGCAACATTAGCATGATCCAGCTGAAACCACCAGGCCTCTACTGAATTGGCATGAGTCAGTGGCAGTGACCAGGTCCAGCCAGAATGCCAAGAGTTATGTGCTGTGCCTCACTCAATGAAGTGAAGATCAGCAAAGATGAGAGACTAATGAAGACTTGCAATGAGGAGCTACCTATGCAAGTGCCCTGCCACTGTCTGTTCATCCTACTTATATTCTCTGAAAATATCATGTGTTCTCTCACTGGTCTTGCTTCAGAGAAACATGTGATACTACATTATAAGACACAATCAGAAATTTCCATTTCACAATCATAGGCAGCCCGGGCTCTCCGGCCGGCAAAGCCTCCCAGGCTCCGGGAAAAGCCTCCAGGCTCCCGGAAAGCCTCTGGTTCCCCCCATTACAAGATGGCGGGGGACCGGCTGGCTGTCAGGGAAGAGAGCCTAGTGTGCATGCGCAGCTCTCTTCAGGCTCTCCTCAGGCAATAGCCCCTCCCAAATATGTTAATGAGGCACCACTTGTTGCACCAATGAATGGGCTATATGCTAATGAGGTGTAGCTTGGTGCACCAATCCGCAACCACTATGACACCCTCCCCCTTCCCTGGGAGAGTATAAAAGCAGCAGCTCTAGTGCTGTCCAGGGTCCTGGGAATCTACTATCAAGGTGCTCCAGAATAAAGCTGTCTGAGAAGATCCCGGTGGTGGCGTGACTTTCTTCTGGTCAAGGGAGGCACGTCGCACATAATACCAATTATAATTAGTCAAATTTATCATAATTGCCAAATCAGAGATATGCCATGTGGAAACAAGTGGAAAAGTTTGTTTGTTTTTTTTTTTTTTTTAATTGGTTTTTCGAGACAGGGTTTCTCTGTATAGCCCTGGCTGTCCTGGAACTCACTTTGTAGACCAGGCCGGCCTCGAACTCAGAAATCCGCCTGCCTCTGCCTCCCGAGTGCTGGGATAAAGTTTTTTAAAATTACTCCACCTCTGTGAAATTTACAGCTACACTGAGGAACTGTATTATCCTTCTGCCTATAGCAATAAACAGAAGCCAGAGCAAGTGGTTATTCATTTCACAACAGTTACATAGTTCTCAGGAGGGGACAAGTGATCAGGATTTTCAAGGAGTTAGTTCATAGGCAAATGTCTACGAAAGTGGGTGCATGATACAAGATTAAATTTCTTTAGTTATTACATTCCTCACTGCCTCTAGATCATATACATCAAATCATTGATACATGTTGAGGTATGGGTTGATTTCCAGCTGGTAGGGCTAATATTTTAAAAGAGTTGATTCTTCTAATCATTAGACTCTAATGTAAGCAGCCAATTTAAAATGCAAAGGCTGATCATAGCACCATGAGGCAGTACAAGAACAGGTCCAGCAAAGGCTGTCAAGCCTTAGATGACCATAAGCCATGGGGCCTGAGAGAGAAGAGACTGGTGCTAATGAAAGAGGCCTCAGTGTATGCCTTTGCTTCTGTATCTAGGTTTTTCTGGATCATTTCTAATGTTTTTCAGATAACTCTTGAGTTGTTGGCATGCAAACAGCATTTTTTTTTTTTACAACAGGCATCCTTTCTTTAGAAATAACAAATCTAATCCCTAATGGTTTTGCAAAACCATTTCTGCCAGGGAATCCACTTGCTTTTTCAAGCTGTCCTAAGGAATCTTTGAGGTGTTGTATGTCTTGGTTTATTCTATTATTTAGTTTTCAAAACTTGATCTTGAATAATTAAAGCTGATGTTACCAAGGCAGCAGCACTGGTGATCCCTTGTGGGGAGTGGGTGCGGCCGCATGGGCCAAAGATGGCTCCCTGTCTCTATGCTAAGCCCTGTGACCTTGCTTGTTTATCCCAGTCTCAGTCATGCACAGTAAAAGCAGCGAGTGTAACTCGTTGGAGAGATAGCGCAACGTCTCACGATACCAATCTATCAGCCTATCCTGCATGCTGCCTTGGAAGTATGTGTCTATGATTGGGTGGTGTGAGGTGATGTGAGTGAATGAAAGAGGATAAATTGTGGGCAGTCCCTGGGTGAAGTGATTTAGAGGAAGAAGAAAGAAGCAGAATAAAGGAAACTGTGAAAAGCTGCGTGAGACCTGCTTTGGAGTCCGTGTCGTTTATGCCCACATCTCTGCTGGTCAGAGATGTGCGAGCTGAGACAATCCCTGTGTTCATGAGGAGAAGTGTAACAATAGTTTGGGAGTTCTATTTTTTTCTTTCTAACAATTTCCTGGAAACAAATTCCTCAAAGTGGGAATGTTCTCTACATTCAGGAAAATGTCCAGCTTTTAAGCCAGACTGTGTGCTCTATTCACTCTAGAACACAACTCTTAGAGTAGAGGGGCTACATTTCTTATACATATAACTTGGGGTTGAGTTTTCTAGAATGTCCCATGTGCCTTTCTTGAACAAACTCAGTCTCACAGTTTGGGTCAGAGCAATGATAAAATGATAATCCTTGTTTTTCTTTTCTTCCTGATGGTTATGAACTGACTGACCCTTCTGCTGATCTGTTGGACATATACAGAAAGAGGTTTCATTTAGCATATTTTTGTTAGATCCTATAAATCAAATAATTTGGAATTGGCTTGCTAGACTAGAACATAAAACCCTCAAAAATGCCACATAGATTAAATATAAACACAGGCTGGGAATCATTTTGTGCTCTCTAATGCCTGCCTCCTCAGCTTCTCTAGAGACTGGTACTTCATTACCATTTTAGGTGAGGCTGAGCTCAAGAATTATACAAAAATTGGCATTGATTTGAGGCCAGTCTGGGAAACATCAGCATCAATTCTGTCAGGAGGGGTTTGCCCACTCCCAGTTCCTCATTATTCTCTTCTGTCTGATTACGATTATCTTCTGATAAGATGCAAGTTGCCAGGATTATTGAGTGTGGACTGTTTATGGTGGCTCCAAGTTTGATCAACAAGGCTCTACTAATCATGGCATATGGACAATCCAGCTTGGCAAAAACCAAAACAAAACAAAAAACCCATAAATCACAGTACTTGATTGAAGGTTCACTTCTGAAATAGTGATCTATGTGTAGGTTCTCTGTGGCCCCTTGTATGGTGGTTTGTCAGATGCCATCTACAAAATTCTAAGGCAAACAAGTGAATTTTCTAGAGATGGAACACCATTTTGCATGGCCTGCAATGGGTAAACTATGAGATGCAAGGTCCCATAGACATCATTCCAGGATTGCTTGTTGCTGATGATATGTCTTTTACTGACAATATTGCATAGGCTCATGATTCCTAGGCATTTCCTGCCGGTCAACATGAAGATGTACTCTCATGTAGTAATGCTGTATAAATGAATTGAAGATTTCACAATTTCTGATAATGATTTTATAGAGCTCTTAAACTGATACAAGTAATCTCAAGCCCCCTATATAATAAAGCTACACATAGATCTCATGTATCAGAATAATTGCACTAGGGAAAGAAAGCAGGCTTGGAACAAATTGTGATCATGAAAAACAAAACAACAACAACAACAACAAAAAAAAACCATTCATTCTTAGATGAGGTCCAAAGATGAAGCCACAGGTGTGCACTATTGCTTTGAACTTATAATGAGCTTATAGGATGAAACAATCACTGCTTTAAGCTTACTATTGACATCCTTCTATAACTTCCCTTTTGTGTAAGATTTCATCTATGATGTAATTTTATAAAGATCTTTTGTCTAAGAAGGTATAAATTACAAGAGAGAAGAAATAACATGTGGCTTTTGGGACTCTGCCTATCCACAAATGTGTATTTGTAGATTTTGTGGCTCTGCCACATTTACTATGCATGTATATGTCTGTCCATATGTGTGTACATACATATGTGTGTATGTTTATGTATGTAAGTATGCATGAAAACTTGTGGAATTGTTGAGACAGGTAGTCAGGCACGGCCAAAGTGTGTGTCTCTCTGTGTGTCTATGTGTGTACATGAATTCTACCTTTCTTCCTCTTCTTTTATCTCTGGCTCACAAGGAGTTAATGAACTCTTTTGCCTAGAGAATGATCTTGAAATAGAGAGAAACTAAGCCTTTTTTCTAACTCTGCTGCTATCAGCTTGAGTCAATTTGCCAGAAGAAAGCAGCTTTTAACTACAGAGTTGCAAGAGAGGGTTAAATTTTCAGAGACCATCAATTTCAGAGCCACAAAACAGTGAGAGATAGTTACAAGGTCAGAGACCTTTGGTGTCCTGCCTCAGTACCAGACCCCACCCCCCATCAGAGCTGGCCCCCTGAAGTAGTTCTTCTCT
Organism: Mus minutoides; assembly: GCA_902729485.2. NCBI lineage: Eukaryota > Metazoa > Chordata > Mammalia > Rodentia > Muridae > Mus > Mus minutoides. Next base: position 698,357 of record LR749507.1, read on the forward strand.
TAGTGTGCTAGGAGTTGGGTTAGCACTGAACGGCCTAAACCATTATCTACAAGAAACTGAAGAGTTTTGCCCTCTGACTTTTCCTGTGACTTTGGGCTCCTGGAGGCTTATTGTTATGGAGCCTCAGCGTGCTGTCAATCTGATCCTGTAAGACTGAGGATCTGTCCTCCTTTTCCCCACCTGCACTGTGGACACTCAGTCTTCCTATTTCTCTATCATGTGCACACTTGTCCTCCAATCTGGCTCAAGCATGATCTTGTTCATCTGATTTACTTTGGTTTTTATTGGGCCCTTCTCTGAATGTGACCACCCTTATTCTAGCCAGCCTCTTATCTTTCTTCTCATCTGGATCTCTATTGTTAAAGGTCTTCTGAGTTATTTCTAGCAACTATAACATTCATTTTCTCAAACCCTTCTAAATTTTGCAACCTCTTATAAATATCTGGGGCCAAATGAGTGACAAAAGCAATATTAATAACCTGTTGGTATACTGGGATAAACTCCAAGTAAGCATCCTGGAGGTGCTCCAGGACCACAGCAAGAGTCCTGATTTGCCATAATTATCTCAGGCACCACTGAGAGATTAGTTGGATGTCTAGCCACTACTTTTATTCTAGTTAGGAGGGCCAGATACCTAGTGCTTCTCACTTTCATCAGTGTTGGTATCCCTGCTTGGTAGGGTAGATGGCAATATTTGCTCAGCTCTTCTTTCTGTGTCTTCCTTTATTGTGCTGAGACCCATCTCAGTCTTACTGGCCTCAGCCATTATTTAATCCCTCTTCTTAGAGTTAAAAGGGGGCCTAGAAGCTGCATACAGTCAGGTGTGTTGTTGGGTAAAGAAAACAGGCTGATGAGGGACCGAGGCTTCCAGGAGAAGAGAGGATTCTGACCTTTCCAGTTATTTACATCCCTGGATGAAAAAGTAACATAAATAGGAGGTCTGGGCCTCTGATGCCCACTGAACTTAGGGGTACCTCTCAAAGTGGAAGAGTGGCTAGGCCTGGCTCACCCAGTATGCAACAGAATCCAGCCTGCTTTAAGTAAATGAAGATGAGGCTAGGTCAAGGTAGATTCCTGAGACAGTGGGTGCATGGTCCCTTTTAGACACAGTAAGGTTCTGGACTGGCTAGATACATTATAAGATGGGGGAAATCCCTCTCTTCCCCTGCAGTAGTTACAAAGAGAGTACAGAGATTTTACTTAGGTTTCTTACTGAGTCTCTATTTCACTGACCTGGTGACTAAAACAGAAGCATTATGTTTAAGGTATTAACATTTTAACCAAGGAGGAGGACTTGAGGAAGAGGGAGAGCCAGTAAGGATAAGGGTATCCAGGATTCTCTATGATTACCAGATTTTCTCAGCAGTTTGAAAGTCAAAAGACCTCTATCTGGCTATCACATACTCAGAGTGAGCCATTTCAGCTTATAGGGCATGCAGAGATTTCTAGAAGATATTTTATAGTCCACTGGCAAAACTCCTGGAAGTATTGCAGAATGCAATTCCAGGGCAACTTGGCTGTACTCTGTCTGATTCCTATTTCTGGAACAAAATATACGCACACCAGGAAACAAAAATTCACCAGACACATATAAACCTAAAAGGATATAATTTAGAACTTTCATGCAGCCAGAGCCCAGACAAAAACGCATATAGTAGCCACTTTCACTCATATGCCCAAACTAGGGAGGCAGGAGTATGTCTCTTGCTCTGGCCCTGGACACTGGGTCTATGATTGTGTCTGATCTCCCCAATGTCTCCCAGATGTCTGGACTTTCAGGACCACATGCCAATTGGTCCTGTCTTAAAGTGTGTGTCAGTTGGCCTTTTCAGATGTCTGAAAGGGGACAACTCCTTGATCAATGAGTCCTGTCTTAAGAATGTGCATCAGCCAACCTTTCTTACTCTTGTTTTGTCTTAATTTGAAAATTTGCAATGGTCACAGTCTGGGGATCCCTCTGACTTTCAAGTCTATGAATTTGCTCACTCTACACAAAGGCTGTTTAACACTGGTTCTCTGAATTTGTCTAGGGCCTGGCCCTGACTACTGACTTTACTTTGTGGTAGCTGTGGTCTCAGGCTCCCCTGTCCCTCCAAGTTAGTCTTGGACTTGCCCCTGCTTAGGGCCCCTGCTTAGGAACATACCTGAGTCTGGAATCCCCCAGGATGTCACTGGGGCCTCTGTGACACACCTCCCTCGACCAGAAGAAAGTCACGCCACCACCGGGATCTTCTCAGTCAGCTTTATTCAGGAGTACCTTGATAGTTGATTCCCAGGACCCTGGTCAGCAGCAGAGCTGCTGCTTTTATAGTCTCCCAGGGTGGGGGAGGGGGTGTCGTAGTGGATGTGGATTGGTGCACCAAGATACACCTCATTAGCATGTGGCCCGTTCATTGGTGCCACAAGCCACACCCATTAGCATATTGCCTGTTCATTGGTGCCACAAGTAGTGCCTCATTAGCATATTTTTCCTTCAGGAGGGGCTACTGCTTGAGGAGGGCCTGAGGAGAGAGCTGCGCATGTGCACTAGGCTCTCCTCCCTGGCAGCCTGCTGGTCCTGCGCCATCTTGTAATGGGGCGGAACCGCAGGCTCCCCGAGCCACAGGCCTTCCCGGAGCTGGATGGCCTTCCCAGAGCTTGGGTGGCTTTGCTGGTCAGAGCCAGGGCGGCGCTTTCCCTAGTCAGAGCCTGGGCGGTGGCGGCCGCCACTGGTCAGAGCTGAGGCGGCGGTGCATCCTACATTTCCCCCTTCTTTATTAATTAAACATGAAGTCCTACAAATCTGGTCAGTGAACACCTCAGCCTGAGGGAACAGCCTTTGACAAGTGACTGATAGGAAATCGGGCTACCATCACACACAACCACCAGTCTGTCTCTGCAGAGATCTGGAGTAGGAGGAGATAGATGCCACTAGCATGTTGCTGGTGGACTTGGTTGTAACAGTGGAGAAACAGAGGTCAAATCCCCTGTGCAATCATGAGACATAGCACACCCGTCTCTGTGCCTTATTATGAGGGAGAGGATAGGTCAAGATGGCACGAAACCTCCATACAATTTGACATGCTCTCGAGGAATCTATCCTGTATGGAACATCCCCTGCACTGTATTGTGACACTCTGGAAGCAAAATTGAGTTTCCTTACTCCATCATCCTTTGAGGTGGTATAGTGGGAGTCATTAGGTCTGTCCCTAAACCGGGGAAGTATCGGCAAACCAGTCTGCTAGGAAATCATTACAGACTTTTAAGAGGGGCCAACCAGAACTCAGGCAAAATGCTCTCATCTATGGCCATCAGGGCTCGAACAATGACAGCCTTTTGTCGAGCCTGAGTGCATCTCATACAACATAACAACCAGAGGCAAAGTACACAACCTGCAAACACCAGGACACCCCAAAGTAGCATCCTAGCCCATTCTTTAGAAAAGGAAAAAGCATTGGAAAGCCAAGAGGTGATGTCTTTCAAGGTGACAGGGTCAACTCTGGTGCCATTCAGGATGGAAATCTGGATAAGGAGCTTCCAGAACAGTCGTTCTGCCTCTGCAGTCCAATTCCCTTGAAGATACTCCAACAACTCCCTGCTATAATTAAAGTTTTCAGACATATCAGCAGTTAGTGGGGTAATACACAATTTCTTAAAATGGGAAACACAGGAAAATTGAATCAACCGAAATAGATCTTACTTTTTTTTTTTTTTTTTTTTTTTTTTTTTTTTTTTTTTTTTTTTTTTTTTTTTTTTTTTTTTTTTTTTTTTTGTACTATGTACTGGCATAGGGACTGGCCAAGTGCAGGCGACAGCCCATAATTTTAACATATTACCCATTTGTAAATCCATCAGGAGTATCAATAGATATAGGTGTTTCTTCATTATCCTTTTTCTCTGCTGCGTCTTCCAAGGGAGGGGGCACTCTTTGTATCAGTCTCTCGGGTATCCAAATTGGTTCTTTGTCCCTAGGAAAAACACAAACTGCTCCAGGGACTGTGAAATAACTGGGTCTGGACCTAGCCATGACCCGGATTAAACAGAGATAGTAATGGAAAGGTTTTAATTCATAATTTGGCATCTTCAGGTAACATCGAATCCAATTAATCTCACCTAATAATCTTTGGAAATTATTTAAAGTCCTCAAATTATCCTTCCTAAACTCTACCTTTTGTGGCACTATCTGTTTTGTTCCTACTTTGGCTCCTAAATAATCTCAAAAAGCTATAGATATTAATCTTATCATCCTGTCCAGGTGAACAACCACTCTCTTTCAGCTCTGCATCGAGCTGTCCACCTAGGTTGAGGAGGTGCTGCTTTACTTGTGGGATGCCCATATTTGTAATAAGCCACAGGACTCCATCCTGATACCAAAGAAACCATCTTATGCATCCCACATGGGCTCTTTTTATAGGAGCACAAAAGCTACCCTTCAAAGATACATTAAACAAAACATTCCTTTTCCATAACTGTGGATGGCAATTGCAAAGATTTACTGGTTCCAAAAATCCTACGAAAAACCATAGCATCCACACTAGTTTCACACCTGCTTTTAATGTGCCCTGATTCCAGGCAAAATCTAGATCTCTGCCAAGTTTGTCCCAGCAGGGAACAGTAAGACTCCCCAATACCGCAAACCAAGGGGCCACGGTATCACACTCCTTCAAAAACCTTTCAAGGGTGGATTGTTTGATTTTTAAAATTTTTGATATAAGCAGCTCCTGAAGAGCCAAAAAAATTGGGTGCGAATGAGAAGCGCCCATGGTTACTTACTCCTTTTCTAACTGCACTCCTTTTCTTTATTGTCTCTTACCCGAGAACTTTCTCTTGTCCCATTTACCTGGGAACTATATACTTACTCTGCCTTGTCCCTTACTGGGAACCTTATTGTCTCTTACTCAAGAACCTTATTGTCTCTTATCCGAGAACCTTATTGTCTCTTATCCGAGAACTTTCTCTTGTCCCATTTACCTGGGAACTTTACTGAGGTTTATCTTCTTCTGACCTTTTGTTGCTTTACTTTTGAGCTGATACCCTTTATCATCTAGGTGGTATCGCTCCCTCTCATTTTTAACAGCCTCCTCATCCACCTCTTCTTCTGAAGAGGAGTCGAGGTTGGAAAGCTGCAATTCCTTGAGAGAGGGGTAAATCCCCTTTTCTTGTTCCCCCTTAATATTTAAGAGTAGGTTCTAGCCTCCTTTTCGCTGTTTTGTCTTTACCACTCTGCTTTTTTGAATAGTTTTTGGAGGGCCATTAAGACAACTAAAATGGCCACCCCAATCCAAAATGGATCAATATAGGGAAGCATCCTCTCTAAAATATTCCTGGTAGCTTACCGGTACTGCCACTCTGTAGCTGATGAGTTCTGATCCCACAAAGATAATCTTCAGTTCCTGAAGAGTTCAGATCCCACGAAGATCTTCTTCAGTTCAGATCCCCACGAAGATCTTCTTCAGTTCAGATCATCTTAGGTTCCCTGGTTCTTGGCACCACTTGCGGCACGCCTCCCTCGACCAGCAAGAAAGTCACGCCACCACCGGGATCATCTCAGTCAGCTTTATTCAGGAGCACCTTGATAGTTGATTCCCAGGACCCCCCTGGTCAGCAGCAGAGCTGCTGCTTTTATAGTCTCCCAGGGAGGGGGAGGGGGTGTCGTAGTGGATGAGGATTGGTGCACCAAGATACACCTCATTAGCATGTGGCTCATTCATTGGTGCCACAAGCCACACCCATTAGTATATTGCCTGTTCATTGGTGCCACAAGCAGTGCCTCATTAGCATATTTTTCCTTCAGGAGGGGCTACTGCTTGAGGAGGGCCTGAGGAGAGAGCTGTGCATGTGCACTGGGCTCTCCTCCCTGGTAGCCTGCCGGTCCTGAGCCATCTTGTAAAGGGGCAGAGCCGCAGGCTCCCGGACCCGCAGGCCTTCCCGGAGCTAGACGGCCTTCCCGGAGCTTGGGCGGCTTTGCAGGTCAGAGCCGGGGCGGCACGTCCACCAGTCAGAGCCGAGGCAGCGCGTCCACCGGTCAGAGCTGAGGCGGCGGCCGCCGCTGCTGGTCAGAGCCGAGGCGGCGGCGCCTCCTACAGGCCTCTAAGAATATTATGGCACTCAAGGCCATAAGGAAAAGACTGAAGACCTAGTATTGATTATAATTAGCCACATTTATAATAACTACCAGCAGGACCATGGTCTCTAAGGTAAATCAGAAGCATGCTGCACAGAAATGGATAGAGAAAAAGTTTAAGGTGAAAATCCCTATTACACTATCTGTATGGAATGTGAAGAACTGCCTCACTCCCTTAGCTATGTTAGGTGATATCTCAGCGCCATGCCCACAGTGATAAGTTAGTATACAGAAGCCAGATCAGGTAGTTAATCATCTCACAACTGCTAAACAATTCTGCAGAGGTCAAGATTTCCAGAAATTTAGATCAGATATCAATGGCTACTAAAGTGGATACATGGTACAAAATGATGTACAGTATATGAGCATCATTTGGGAGAGTCAGTACAATCCCAGATAAACATCTAACATTCCTTTCCACCATAGTATAATCTTAACATTGAAGAATATCCAGCAGTCTTCAATACATACTTTTCTGGTAGCTATTTTTAAATTCCCATAGACATTGAATATCTTGGCACACCAAAGCAGTGACATAAAAAGGCATCAAATATATGTTGGCTTGAAAAGCCAATTGGCAGTGGCTCATTTGGTTATTAGCAGCCTAAGTTATGAAAGGCATGGCCACTCTGCAGGAATTTGTTGTCCTTCTAGTACCTCTCAAATGGGGATTGTGAAGTCAAGTTATGGTTAATGACCAATTTAAAAGTAACATAACTGAAAAATCAGTGTATTTTGGGAATGAGAAGTCTGTATTATATTTTAATCAATCTTCTAGTATTTTGTGTGTATATATATGTATATATAGTCAAGTAAAATATTTTTTATCCTGGAGCTGGTTGTCAAAATGCTTTGAAAAATACCAACTGTGAAGTGCAAACACATTATAAATCCACCAAGAATGAGCAGTTCAGAACCCTGTCTTAATTTGTAGGGTATCATAACAGTGGGCAGTTTGATTACTAAAAACTGTGTTTCATGGCATTGGAGATCAGAAGTCTAAGATCAAGGGGAGGAAAGTTGGTTCCCTCTGAGTGATATGGGGAATACTTTGCCCATTCCTCTTGCCTGGGTCTTGGCTGTCAACCATCCTGGTGTTCTTTGGTGGAGGTACCACTCTGACCTTGTCATCACCAATCCTTGACCAATTGAATCCAGTGCATGTTTCTCTGTATACCCAGATTCAGCCTTATGGATAGCCTAATGACTTCAACTGAACCTTATCATCTCTACAAAGATATTGTTACTAAGTAAGATGACATTTATATGAATGTAGTGTTTCAATATGTCATTTTAGGTGGAAACAAATTTCTTCATAGCAATCATAATGGTCATCATTTAAAATACCTATGTTCCATGAAACTAAGAAAGAAGGAAGACCAACGTATGGATACTTCGTTCCTTCTTAGAATGGGGAACAAAACACCCATGGAAGGAGTTACAGAGACAAAATTCAGAGCAGAGCCTGAAGGAACGACCAGATCCCACTTGGGGATCCATCCCATAAACAACCCCCAAACCCAGACAGTAGGCAGATGCCAACAAGAGCCTGCTTATAGGAGCCTGATATAGCTCTCTCCTTTGAGGCTTTGCCAGTGCCTGGCAAATACAGAAGTGGATGCTCACAGTCATCCATTGGACTGAGCACAGGGTCCCCAATGAAGGAGCCAGA
>LR749507.1:708631-734276 GCA_902729485.2 Mus minutoides
AGGACAACTTGGAATTAGTTCTCTGTTCACCATGGGACTGAGGGTCAAACTCAGGCCATCAGTGCTTTACTAGCTGAGTCATTTCTCCTGCTCAACTTGTTGCAATTTATAACCAATTTAAGTTATATAAAAAGGAAATAGTAGTTGACATACTATTGACATAAAACAATGCCAATAAATCATAATGTAAGAATAATGAAACAGTGCTTATCACTATTCTAATGTTTTCTGTGCAGTTCACACATACTGTTAATTTATCTCCTGATGTCACTGTGAAGGAATTCTATTAAAATGCTTATTTGATGAATTGGAAACCCAGGCACAGGGAAGCTGAGTATGAACAAGGACTTAAAAGTGAGTTGCTGTTGAAGGTATGCCCTAGGAAGGAGAATCTACCGTGGAGATTTCTACATGGAGTTGGGTCTTTGGAAGTAATCACAGAGGCAACATGGTAGGGATGCGAGCAGAGAAGATGTTTGGGCTACTCAGCTCACGCAACAAAGATGTCTGTCAATCCCACAGGTGAGCTCTGGTGCAAGGATGCTCCTCCACTTTCCACAGAACTGGGACATATTATATGATGCTAATCCAGTTTACAGTTCATGTAGGCAAGGTTAACTAAGTTTAGGTGTTCTTTAAGAATCATGCCAGAAACTGATTATTTGACTTTGCCATCAGAGAAAAAAATAGAGTGTTTTGTGGAAACAAAGGAAGGTCTGGCCAGTATAAGTTTGTCCTTGAGTTATTGGGATCAGAAGATTAAATGCTACCAAGTCCTAACTCTACCAAGGCTTATTTGAAATAATGGCAAACATCAGAATCACTGGATACTATTCTCAATCCATTTATTGTCCCAAAATAAACTCCCCCAGAGAAGGGAGTCAGTTGTAGTCTGAGCTTAATACTATTCTTGGATCTGGAAGTTCTCACAAATATTCAGATGTTGAAGGTGAGGTCCCTCAGAGTGATCATGGTGGAACTTTGGGGAAGTGATTATCTTTTGAGGGTATAGACTTGTTATGGGTTATTATAGACTCTTACCTGTAAGCTGCCTGCAGCCACGCTAACTGGGTTCCTGAGTGGGAGGTGGGAGCTGTATGGAAGGAAACGGGGAGAGAAATAATGGAGGCCAAGACAAAGTTCTCTGTTCAAAGCCCCAAAGTTTACTAAGAGTCTGTGCTTATAAAGGGGGGAGGCCATCCCCCGCCAATCCATTCTTGGTGTCTGTTGCCAGCCTGTAGGTGATCTGTTAGATGCTGTCTCCATGCTGTCTCCAAAAATCTCAAGGGCCCCTCAGCAGGTAGAAGTGTATTGGAGAAGAGCAGCAGTAGTTATTCCAGTCAGCAAATTAAAGTTCTTTGTGGTACGTTAGATGATTGGACCATATTACAATGTGGGTTTGATGGAGTAATTGATAGATGTTATCCAAAGCATCCTTTGTTATCTTTCTTTAAAGAACATCCCATAATTTTTCCAAAGGTCACATCCGCATTTCCCCTTAAGGGGGCACCAAATGTGTTTACTGATGGTTCTAAAACAGGGTGTGGAGCCTATATGGTAGAAAAACAGGAACCTGTGTTATGTCAATTTGAACCAGGTACCCCTCAAATTGTAGAGTTGAAAATTGTTATTGAAGTATTTAAGAAATGTTTATTTGCATTCAATCTGATTTCTGATTCAGCATATGTGGTCAATGCAGTAAGAATTTTAGAAATAGCAGGCCCCATTAAGATTAGCAGTATGGTATGTGCCTTATTACAAGATTTGCAAAATTTAATTCAACATAGGAAAGAGAATTTTTATATTCAACATATAGGGCACAAACAGGATTGCCTGGACCATTAAGTAAAGGAATGATGTTGTTGATCAATGGACTAGAATGGAGTGTATATTTTTAAGCTCTACCTTATATCAGGCAAAGCAGTTCCATCAAACTTACCATGTTAATGCAAAGACTTTACAACAAAGATTCCATTTGTCTAGAGCAGATACTCGACAAGTAGTCCTGGATTGTCCTCAATGTGTAATTCATTGTCATCCACTGAGTGTAGGAGTGAACCCTCGAGGTTTACTGCTGCTTAAAATTTGGCAGATGGATGTTACACACATTTCTGATTTTGGCACATTACAATATGTGCATGTTTCTGTTGATATATGTTCTGGAATAATACATGCCACCCCTTTGAGTGGTGAATAGGCTCGCAACATCATAGGACATTGCTTAGAGGCCTGGGCCACTTGGGGCCCCAGCAATTGAAAACAGACAATGGACCAGCCTATACAACTCAGACTTTTGTTTCCTTCTGCAATCAAATGGCAGTCCAGCTTAATCATGGATTGCCCTATAATCCTCAAGGACAAGGAATACTGGAACGTGCTCATCGCACTTTGAAAGAATGCTTGCAAAAACAAAAAGGGGGAATAGGCCATGGCCGTACTTCGAAGGAGAGAATATCCCTAGCCCCTTTTACCCTTAAATTTTTAAATTTGGATATGGATGGCCTCTCTGCAGCTGAGCGACATCAGCACCAGGGAGGGTCCTTAAAAGGTTTTGTGAAATGGAAGGATGTGCTTACAGGTTTGTGGCATGGACCGGATCTGGTGTTGACCTGGGCGAGAGGATCTGTCTGTGTTTTTCCTCAGGGTCGTCAGGATCCGTTGTGGGTGCCAGAGTGGCTAACACAGAAGAGTGATCATGGAAAAGTTCTTGATATTGCTAGTGAAGATCAGCCTGCCGTAGAGTCAGGCGGAAGTAGAGCCGAGATGGGGAATCCTGTCGGTGTTCCCAAGACCATTGCCAATATGCCATAATGCTCAGATCTTCCCCCGTTTCTTTAGTCCTAATAAAAGTCTAGGTGTTTCTCTTTTGCCCATTGAGAAGGAAATTGCTAGTGTTAAGGATATGGGTAAGTTATGTTCAATGCTGGAATACCAGTGAGTTCCTCCTGGCCGTGGTAACACCCGTGCCACGGTGGATCTCTGTTCTGGTGGATGCCCTCCATTCCTTGATCTTTTTTAGGCTTAGGAGATATTTTGGCATTACCGTGGCCATTATTACAGTTATGTCGCTTGCAGCGGCAGGGGCAGTGACTGCAGCTGTGGCCATGGAATATACAGTTCAAATCGCTTCTACCCTTAATGATCTTTTTGCCTAGGTTGCTGCAGCCTTGGATACACAGGCCTCAGTTAGATCCCAATTAAGAGGAGGTCTGATGATTGTCAATCAGAGAATTGATTTGGTATAAGAGCAGCTAGATACCCTCTGGCAATTGGTGCAACTGGGATGTGAATGGAAATATCCTGGCATATGTGTGACCTCGATGCAGTATCAAAATTGTACCCTTAATTGGCTAATCTGTCTCGACAGTTATCTCAGTATCTTATAGGAAATTGATCTGCAAATTTTGAAGATCTCATGGATCAACTGAGATTGTCCATCACTACTGATAATTCTATGCGGGTTGATGCAGTATTTGCCTCCGGACTATCATCGTGGATCACCACCGCCATGAAGAATGGGTGGGCATGGGCGCTATGGCTGGTCTCCTAGTGCTAATCTCTCTGGTGGGTCTATGGTGTATATGCAAGATTAGAGTCACATGGAGACCTGATGCAGCCATGATAATTCAAGCCTTTACAGCCATTGAGGCAGGACAGTCCCCTCAAGCATGGCTGGCAGTCATGCAGAAATGATCTTCGCATTCAGGTTGCAAGGCTAAGCACTGCACTTGGGGTATGCGGTTTGCTGTTAGCCTCAAGGAGAGCATGTCTGATTTATGCGGGTTAGTACCGCCCTTTCCCCCAATATGTCCTAACATCTTTCCAGCCTCTGAAGAAAAACGGTTCTGGACGGGTTGGGCTTGAATTGGGCTGGTGAAGCCTGCAGGAGAGCCTATACAATGTCCCTCATCTGGTGATCAGAGATCAAACCTCTACTCTCACCTGTTTCGCTCTAGGAAAACAAAAAGGGGGAACTGTGGAGAACTGTGTAGTGCCACGCCCTTAAGATGGCGCTGGTTTCTGCCTTCCGCTAACCTGATAGTGCTCTCAGGGATAAACAAGTCCTTATTTGGCTAAGGCTGATGATCTGGCTTGCTTTCGTATATGTGGACCTATCTGCTGTCACCACGTGGCTTACTGGGGTAGGTTGGCCTAGGAGTATTTAGCCTGTGGGCTGGCTTTCCCCGTGGTCAGTGATCAGTAGTTAGTTAGTTAGTTAGTTAGTTAGTTAGTTAGTTAGTTAGGTGGTCAGTAGTCAGTGTAGTCAGAGTAGAGAGTGGTCAGTGATCAGTAGTTAGTTAGTTAGTTAGTTAGGTGGTCAGTAGTCAGTGTAGTCAGAGTAGAGAGTGGTCAGTGATCAGTAGTTAGTTAGTTAGGTAGTTAGTTGGGAGAAGAATAGTCAGAAAATGATTCAAGGTTCCTAAATAAACTGCTTAAGGAAGAGCCCGGGGGAGGGAGGGGTCGTGTCCTTCTTGCTGGTGAGAGGCTTGCGACAGGCCAATATTCTCCGTCTCATGCTCTCTCACCCAGTGTCTCTGTCCTCATATAGTCTTTGGTATAAAGTTCATGGACACTTGCATATCAGGGAGAAGTTGCTGAAGTATCCAGAAGCAGTGTTTTAGTTTTCCTAGATGCTGTGGGATGCCCTCCAGTTATGTCTGAGCCGCACATCCTAGGCCTTTATTTACTTTGGAAACATTTTCTACTTCCCACTCCCTGCCCGTGTCTTGTCCCAGGGCAGAGAGAAGGGCTTCTGGGAAGGTCCATCTTTTCCTACAAACCATTGGCTAAATGGTCTTGAGATGTTTTCATCTGTATCGACTTCCTGCTCTATAAGAGCCAGTGTTTCTGACTTCCCCACTCATCTCTGTCCTTCATTTTGATTTTCCTACCATCCTCTACTAGTAAGTTACAAATCTTCTGCAGAACCAATTAACTTTCTTTTTTGTTCTTGTTTTCATTACAAAGAAAACTGAATCTCAGAGGAAATACATGTTATCTACATTTAGTAGGATATACAGTGAAGCTTTGTCTCAAACATGTCCATCTTATGACTTATTTTTCATTAGAAAATATTTTATCATCTTTTTTCTCTCTATCCATCTGTCATCTATCATTATCATCAGCATCTATCTCTATTATCTATAATCTATGTGTGTGTGATGTATATATGTACATACATATGTATGTATGCATGCATGTATGCATGTATGTATGCATGTATGTATGCATGTATGCATGTATGTATGCATCTACCTGTCTATCTACCTATCTTGAGTCTGAGTCTCACTATGCTGCCAGGTTGGCCTAAAACTCACAATTTGATTCTCTTGCCTCAGCTTCCTAGGTGCTGGGATTATAAGCACATTCCTAATTTGTCCTTAAAATCTATGTTCTTAAGGATGTACATCATTTAGAGGCTGCATACCTAAGAGAAAAAATAAAACCAAAATAAATACCTGTTTGACTTCTCTACAGAAACAGAGAGGCACTGTCTTGCCTCTTTTTTCCTTCCTTCTTATCAAGGATTTTTTATATATTTCAGGATCTCCATCCTGGCTTTTCCTGCCTTGTTTTTAGGTTATAGAGTAGTAATGTGGGGATGGCCACTGTGAGAGGTCTGAGTGATCAGAAGAAAGAGCCTCCAAGAAGGTTCTCCTCTCCCAGCTAGAAATCTGAGCATTCTTGTGTGAGGTCTCTTAAACTGGCTGCAGAAAGTTGAGGATCCTGTGAACTTGTTCTTTGGGAACTTATTGCCAGAGTGTAGCTGAGGGATTTAAGGTCCTTCATATATCAGGTTAGCTCTAAGACTTTATGTGCTCAAGAATGCATGCAGGAAAGACCTGAACCGAAGAGGATTCTCAGGAATTGTTTTGAGCTGGATGGAAGACAGAGACAGTAATACATATTAGAGAAATATTTTATAAAGATGATTGTGAAGGCTAACTCTAATTGTCAACTTGGTACAATCTAGAATCCTCTGGAATAGAACCCAGGTGAGGACTGTTTGCATGTCTTTGGGGCATTGGCTTGGCTTGCCTAAAGTGAAGGCAAACCCATCCTAAATGTGTTGGCACCTTCTGATATTGTCCTAGTTGAAAGGAAAGCCTTGTCATTTGGGGTCAATGCAGCTTCCATTCCTGCTGGCAAGTTTGTTACTGCTGCTGCTGATTCCTTCCCTGATGTAAGAACTGATCTCTTTAGGTTTGAAGCAGGAACCAAAGCTCATGGGCTTTCCAGGAATCTTTCAGGTCTTTAACACCAGATTGGGATTTTGCATTCAGCCTTATGAATCTCAGCCTCCCCAGTATAAGACAGCCATTAATGGAATACTCCAATTGTAAGCCAATCTAACAAATCCTCTTTTAATATCTTAATCATTATACCAGTTCTGTTCCTCCAGGGAACACTGACACATACAAAGATCTTCAAAACTTACTGATTTGATAGCTCTTGGCACTGATGAAAAAGAAAGGGTAGATTTAGTTTTGGTTTAGACAGGTTTTATGATTTAGAAAATTAGAATATCCTTCTATAGGACATAAAATCAAGGAGATGGTTGGGACATGTATGGTGTGGAAAATCATCTGGCTTGAGTCTGAAATTTCCTTATAATAAGGAATGTGTTTGAACACTTGGTCCATAACTAGTGGCTCTCTTTTGGAAGGTTGTGGAATCTTATGTAGTATACAGCTGGAGGGAACGGGTCACTGTGGGTGAAGTCTCTGGTGATGTTACCCTTGGCTGCTTCACGCTAACTCTTAATCAGGGTCTAACTGTTGAAAGCTCTCCCCAGCATGTAGAGAATAACTCTTACTGCTACTCTTTCTTATGACAGTGGACTTCAGTCCCCATGCAACTGAAAGCTAGAGGAAATATCTTCCTTACTTGTTCCTGGCAACAATTTGTCATGTGACCACAAATCCACAAGTGCATAGCGTAGAACTTTATAGAGAGGTCTGGAGTTAGACAGATTTGTGGGTAATTCATACTGAGAAGAGTTAAATATACCTTATACCTGGTGGAAAGTGTGTGAAAGTAGGAAAAGAGAGGATCTATGAGAGAACTCTTCCCACCAGCATGTAAGTAAAGATAGAAGGGACTGTTATAAGACAATATCATCAGAGATAAAAGGCTTCACATATGCACACATTTTGATAGAAGAGATATTTTATCACCATCCTTCTAAATTCATAATCTTATGTAAATTGTATAGTGTCATTTTTTGTGGTAAAGGTGAAGGTCTTAAAATTTACATGCTCAATTTTCCATTATGTCTTCCTGCATGTTTTGCATTAAACTTCAGTGTAATTCTGTCACATTTCTTTCATGAAATCATAGAATTTCATAAGTGGAAAATCATATCAGAGATATGAAAATCATATCAGAGATATGATTTTGAGTCTGGAAGTGAAGCCAGATGTGGCTGTAAAATTCTTTTCAAACCCAGTCCTCAGAGGAGCCTGTAGCTTAAAACACAAAGCCCTTTGTGAGAGTTTCTAAGAGGCACTTATTCAGGTTTCAGCCTGCAGTTATTTAACTGCAGAATGTAGTGCCTTCCCCAAATAGAACCATTTTTCTGAAAGAGTTACCTTAGTTTCTTATTTGCATAGTCATAAATCATGATGGAAGACACTATGGGTGCTGAAGAGATGGCCCAATGTTTATGAACACATACAACCTTGCAGATGGCATAATTTTGGTTTCCAGTGCCCACATCAGATAGCCTAAAATGGTTCCTAACTCCAGCTTCAGGAGATCCAATGCCTTCTTTTAGTATCTGATGTCCCCTAAACACTAATGTGCACATATCTACACACACACACACACACACACACACACACACACACACACTCTAAAAAAGAAAACCTTTTTTTTTAAAGATGGAATCATATTTCAACATCATGAATTGTTTTTAAAGTATAAAAACGAATCATGTTTGCTAAGGAAGGGACCTTTCCAAATCTCTCTATATCATCTGTCATCAAATTTGTTAGTTAATTTAGAAAACCAATTGGCATAAATCTGTTATGTTTGTTCAATGGCTTAGGGTACAGCAATTGAAGGTTAAAAATCTCATTTTTCTCCTATCTAACCTTGTCAGCAGGTATGGAGAGAGACAGTGTGGTTGCTTAAGTGGCCTCCTAGAAATCAATGGAAAAACCGCTAGTGAAGTGCCATCACTTAGACGGGCGAGTAACAAGATTGAGACTCTGATACACAACTTCTATTTTAATTAAAGAAATTTCCAATGCTCGAAAACATTTTTTATCTAATCTACCCACTCTCATACCCCTCCCCCACAGCTTTCCACACTGTTCACTGGGAAGAACAGAAGAACTTGGGCTGAATACTGTCAAGTTGTGGCCAAGAGGCTCCCCAAGGTCATGTCTTAACTTGATAAGCAGGAGCAAAAATGACAGGAAAAGTCCCTGGTCAGTGTTTGGGACACAACGCTGAGGGGAGCAGAGGAAGGGCCACTCTGGAGGTGGGCAGCCAGACATCAATAGCTGTTACAGTTGTTTGATGAAACTGAGCAGGTGACACACCCTGAATGAACAATTTGCCTGAGTCATCATCTGGAAAGTCAGAGCTGCACTGAAGAGGAAAGATGCAGGTGGTAACTGCCCATGAGTATAACAACTTTTCACTTTGGAAGGTGACTTGAAACTTGAGCCCTTTGTAGAGTAGCTTAAGGGAGAGTGAACTCAAAGGACAAGGGTGTATGTCAAAATGAAATGGGATTTGGATTTGGTAAGAAATGGGGGTGGGGAGGTTTGAATTAGATTTTCAGCATAGGTTAAAAAAAAAAATCAAAGGTATCGCTCATCAGTACTCCCAATTGCATAGTCAGAACCTGCTGGGAGGTTTTATGTTTCCCTGCTCAGAATGTACTGCTTATCTGTGAGACATCAGGATAAGCATTACCAGATGTTAGTTACATACTAATATGTATGTACAGAATAAGCATTATCAGACGTTAGTTACATACTAGAGAGGGCTGAATCTGAACTCCGCCAGACCCTCGACAGGTGAGTGTGGGCACAACCAGCTGGACATCTGATAAGAAGGGCAGTGACAGAGTAGCCAGGAGACCTTGGAGGAAAGAATGCCTTTTGAGGGAAAAGTGACCACCTGTTTGTTGCATAACCTTGTGTCTCTTGTTGTGCCTTTTACGAACACCACACTCTTGGTCCAGCATGTTTCTGTGAATCTCTATGACTATGTCAGTTTTAGTCACTTAAAATTTCATTAAGAAGCACAGTGAGCATGAAGTTACAGTGGGGTGGCTTTATATACCAAGACTGAGAAAGATGGTGTATTTTTGGAATCAGCATTGCTGAGGAGGGAGAGGTAGGAAAATTATCCAACCAACCAACCAACCAACCAACCAACCAACCAACCAAAAGCAAAAAGCAAAACAAAACAAAACAAAAAAATAAAAACAGAAAATAAAAAGACCCTTGTGGTTTAGCTAGATGGACTTTCGTGTGCTGGGAGATTCAGTAGAGAGGCATCGGGAAGTCCCTCAGAGTGTGGAACAGAGGCACAGAATTAGGGATCTGGCTTCTATTTTTCCTTATAACTTCCATGAAACTGATACTGATCAGCTTACACAGAAATTGAATGACCCTGCCAGCTAAGCAGCTTTCTGAGTACTGCCAACCCTATGGCTGCATACTGTTATTTGTGACTTGGTGAAAATCTGGCAGTGGAGACTTAGTGAACTCAGATGGAAAAAAATGTTTTTCGTTTTGTCTTGAGAAGAATTTAGATTCTGTCTGCTTAGCTATTCCCTGTGTTTATTATTAGTCACTCCAGTAAATTTCTGTGATTCTGGCAAAGAAACAAAACAAATTGTAGCCTAGTACATCCTGAAAACCTGTTCTGGCCGGGCGTGGTGGCGCACGCCTTTAATCCCAGCACTCGGGAGGCAGAGGCAGGCAGATTTCTGAGTTCGAGGCCAGCCTCGTCTACAAAGTGAGTTCCAGGACAGCCAGGACTACACAGAGAAAACCTGTTTCCAAAAAACCAAACCAAACCAAACCAAACAAACAAAAAACAAAAAACAAGAAAAACCAAACAACCCTTTTCTGGCTCACTGATGCTACATTCATAGGAGCAAGTACCAGAACTTTTGCATTATGGTCTCTAAAGACATAAAACATTTATATTACAATGGATTGCTATCTAAAAAGAAGCTATCTAAATAGATGGTGACAACAGGGATTCCATAAAACATTAAGTTTCAGATCTATTGATTAAAATTGGGCCTCAATTTGAAAATACCACCGTTTTTTTCAGACATGTGGCCACGTGGGGGCGCCGTTGAAGGCTGATTTGCCTTCCCTGAGCCTTTTCTAGACATAATTGAATTTGGTCAAGAGATTAACCACCAAGTTAATTTGGTCATGGATAAAGCTAAATAATAGAGAATTTGACTCAAAAATTACTACAAACCAGTTTGCAAAATCCTGAGTGCTACTTTATACAACTTTTTGAAGTTTGGCCACTGTTCTATCACTAAACTCAGAGCTGTTTTCTCATTTTCAGGACTCAGCTTTTTCTCCCTTTATTTCGTGTCTCATTGTTTATGTATCTGAACCCTGCACTGAGAATTACTGAAAGTACCTACTAATGCCAGGAACCTAATTTATTTAATAAGACAAGTTATTTGTAAAAGATCAGAATTATAAGCTGAACAAATTTAGTTCCAGGCCAAGAAATTGAAGAGGAGTCAGGCACTTGTTTAAGCACACAATTTGTTTTACATAAAATAAACAAAGCCCTTAAAGAGACAGCATAGATATTCAGAATTGAGAGTTCATCGTGGTAGATTTTTATCTTTGATGTGTCCCTTCTTATATTTTTTGATAACTTTAGGTTGAAAGTTAATTTTATTTGATATTATAATGCTACTCGAGCTTGGTTCTTGGGACCATTTGGCTTGGAAAATTGTTTTCCCCCCTTTTACTCTGAGGTAGTGTCTGTCTTTGTCACTTAACCAGTCTGTTAGTCTGTGTCTTTTTTAATTGGAGAATTGAGTCCATTGATATTAAGATATATTAGGAAAAGTGATTGTTGCTTCCTGTTATTTTGTTGTTGTTGTTGTTAGAGGTTGAATTATATTTATGTGGCTATATTCTCTTTGTTTTGTTGCAAGAAGAATATTTTTCTTGCTATTTCTAGGGTGTTGTTTTCCTCCTTGTTTTTGAGATTTATATTTATTATCCTTTGAATGGCTTGATTTGTGGAAGGATATTGTCAAAATTTGTTTTTGTCATGGTTTCTTCATCTGTGGTAATTCAGATTTTTGGTGAGTATAGTAGCCTGGCCTGGCATTTGTGTTCTTTTAGGGTCTGTATGACATCTGCTCAGTATCTTCTGGCTTTCTTAGTCTCTCGCAAGAAGTCTGGTTTAATTCTGATAGGCCTGTCTTTATATGTTGTTTGACCCTTTTTCCTTACTGCTTTTAATATTTTTCTTTGTTTTATGCATTTGGTGTTTTGATTATTATGTGACAGGAGGAATTTCTTTTCTGGTCCAGTCTACTTGTAGTTCTTTAGACTTTTTGTATGCTCATGGGCATCTCTTTCTTTAGGTTAGGGAAGTTTTCTTCTATAATTTTGTTGAAGATACTTACTGGCCCTTTAAGTTGGGAATCTTCACTCTCTTGTATACTTATTATCCTTAGGTTTGGTCTTCTCATTGTGTCCTGGATTTATTTCCTGGGTGTTTTGGGTTAGGAGTTCTTTGCATTTTGCATTTTCTTTGACTGTTGTGCCAATGTTTTCTATGGTATCTCCTGTACCGGAGATTCTCTTTTCTATCTCTTGTATTCTGTTGTTGTTGCTTGCATCTATAGTTCCTGACCTCTTTCCTAGATTTTCTATCCCCAGAGGTGTCTCCCTTTGTGGTTTCTTTGTTGTTTCTACTTCCATTTTTAGATTCTGGATGTTTTTGTTCAATTCCTTCACCTGTTTGGTTGCGTTTTCTTGTAATTCTTTAAGGAATTTTTTTGTGTTTCCTCTTTAAGGTGTTCTACCTGTTTACCTGTGTTCTCCTGTATTTTTTAAGGGAGTTACTTATGTTCTTCTTAAAGTCCTCTATCAACATCATGAGATGTGATTTTAAATCCTCATCTGGCTTTTTTGGTGTGTTGGGGTATCCAGGACTTGCTGTTGTGGAAAAACTGGGTTCTGTTGATGCTATGTAGCTTTGGTTTCTGTTGGTAAGGTTCTTGTGCTTGCCTTTCACCATTTGATTATCTCTGGTGTTAGTTGGTCTTGCTGTCTCTGGCTTGAGCTTGTCCCTCCTGTGGCCTATAATCCTGTGTCAGCACTACTGGGAGACCAGCTCTCCTCTTGAAGGCACTTGTACTGAGGGCAGTGGTACAGCCCAAACTCCTGGGTGCAAAGACTCTGTACCAGCTGTTCCATCACCCCTGAGCTCTGTGTGCTCCCGACTGGTCCTAACTTAGACAGTTACAGGAGAAAAAATGGACATGTCTCCTCCAGACCCCGGTGTTGAATTCTATTGATTCCATTGAACTTCCACTGAGGTAAGAAGTTTTACCTTCTTCCCATTTTTCTCACTAATTTGTTACAGTTTACCTTTGAAATATTATGTCATAGTATGCATAGTAACAAAAGTAAGTCATATTTACGAATGCATCTGTCTCATATTCATATCCTTTTTACTGTACATCATATATTTGCTGAAGAAAATGGATCATCAGCTCTGATGAAATTTCTACAAAGTTTTCTATATTCTGGTTTGCTTGATACATGTCTGTGGTGTTTAACTGTTTTCTGTCTTTTGTGGCTTTAATAAATTGGCTATAAGATACTAGGTCAGATCCAGATATAATTTTTATGACATTTACTTCCATCTGGAGTAATTGAAAACCTGATTATTAATGACTATTAGTTATTTTGTGTTCATTATTTTAGGAAAGCTTTTAAAAATGATGTTGCTTCTATAAATGCAGCCTTTAATTCATTATTCATTTAATTATCCACTACAGAGTATATATGAAAAGCAACTGAAATATCTTTTTTAACTTTGCCATTTTGTTTCTATTTTAACTTTTCCAAAGTTAAGTAGTAAGATTTTTCTATCACTATAAATTAATGGATTTAAAAATCTTTTGGCATTTTAGCTGCATTTTTATGTATGCTGAAATTTCGACTCAGCTTCCATACTTTCAGATCAGGATTCAGCGTCTTTCAAGATACCTTTCCTGTGAGCTCTGATTACTGCTTCTTCATTGCCTGTCAACACATTTGGAATGAATCTGTCAGTTCCCCCAGAAACTTTGCCTTATTTCAATGCATATAGAATTTAGAAACATCATCTAGTTGTCAGGAGTGTTTGAAGTTAAATTCTTAAAGTTACTGTTAACAACATGACTTTGTAAAAAATGTGATGTTTTTATGACTGTCCTTTGCTAGGTTGGGGGAGCTCTCTGCTCATCACTGGGGTGCTTCTATGATGTAATGGTGTAACATTTTCCCATATCAATTTAGTTGCTTATGCATCTTTTATCACTTACCCATTAAAATTGCACCTTACACTAACTTTTCCATGCTAAGCTACACTTGCACTCTATTGGAAAGTCCTCTTGGTAATAGAAAATCATAATGAATAGTCACTCTCACATTTCACAGGATTCAGGTTACAAGTGTGTTCTTAGCTTCTGGTGTTTAAGTTCCAAAGCATCATTCTCTTGCTCCTGTCTTCTATAGTGACTTTGTCACACTGAGCATTAGAATGATGCTGACTGAGGACAACTTGGCTCAGGTTTCATCTTTTCTTGACTTTGAGAAAGTTGTTAATGATTACAGCTGGTTCTTTGAAAGTTTGTTTGGTAGACTTTAATGGTGAAACCATCTGGGGTTGAACTTTCTTTGTAGGAAGTGTTCAAATTACCAACACAATATTTTATATGCTAAAGTCCATTTATTTATTTTTATATTTCCTGAATAAGTTTTGATCATTTGTGTCTGTCTGTAAGAGTTTCCCTGACTTGTTTATGAGCATTCCTAGTAGTCCCTTGTCATCTTTATTGTGAGTAATGAGATTTCTTAAGTCTATTTCAGTAATCTAAGACTTCTATTTTTATTCTTGGCTAGTCTAGCTAAACTGATCATTTTTGTTATTATTTCCAGCTACAAACATGGGTTTTTGCTATTTTTCCTTCCACTTCATAGTTCCAAGCTCATCTTTGCCTCCTTTCTGTTCTTTGTTCTTAAAGCATTTTCTTTTCTTTCCCTAGTTTCCTAAGGTGGAACTTTAAAGTGTTGACACAGCTCTTTATCATCTAGGATCTGCAGTTGCAGCAGTCACTGCTTCTGCTGCACCCTGTGCTACAGTTTTGCTTTGCTTTCTTTCACCTGAAATACTAGCATCAGCCAAATAATTTGTTCCATGGGTACAAATCCAAATTAGAGTTTTAGAATATTTTATTTTGGGGAAAAATTTTAATCTTACTTATTCTATTGAATGGATGTTTATTTCAAGATAAACTGCAGCCTGATATAACAGTTATAATGCTTTGATTTTGCAAATATTTGTTATCTCTGGCCCCTGAACGTACCTCATGAGGGGAAATATGGACTTTGGTATGACAACCATAACTGTTAGCTTGTTATAAACTTTTGGCGACTGTTCTGGTCAAAACCCTAGCTGCTTATGTTCCTTACCAAGCATGCAGCCTCTTATTCTTGCCAATACACAGTGATACTGGGCTAACCTCATTCCAACTTCCAGTTCTGTGTCTACTTGTAGCATTTATTCCTGCTTAAAAAAAAAGCCAAATGAAATATCTTAAGAAAAGTTTGTTGTGGTTAATTTAGTTATTGCACACACTAGAATTGTGACAATTAGAACAGCTTCCTTGTAACAAAATCCATGTTTTGATTTTGGTTTTAGTGTGTTTAAGAACAAATGTCCAGGAAAAATTCTTCAACTGAATACCTCAAAATGACAGAGTATTTAGCAATTTAATTTAATGCCAGTTTCATTAATTTGCAGTCTTCCTTTTTCTGTTCTTCTGTTTCTTTAGAAAAGTGTTGTTCAATTTCTACATGTGTGCATGTTGTTAATGTTTCTGTTACTGGTTTCTGGCTTTATGCTCTTGGTCTTATCATTTACTCTTTGTATTGGGTTGCCAGAGCTTTTAATAGGTAAGTAACTTTGGTGATGAGCTTTCAATGTAGTGGTTTGCGATATCATTGTTTTACTTATACAAATACATATTGAATTATTGAGTATAGGCTATCATAACTACATGTTCAGGCTGTTATTTCTCCTGCTCACATAGGCTAGGAAGCCCATGTGATGATTAGCTTTTATTGGTAGCTTGATTGGATTAAGAAATGCCTTGGGGTTTTTATTGATGTGATGAAACACCATGATCAAAAAGCATCTTGGTGAGGAAAGCATTTATTTGGCTTACCCTTCCACATTACAGTCCATCATCAAAGGAAGTCAGGACAGGAACTCATTAGGACAGGAACCTGGAGACAGAAGCTGATGCAGAGGTCATGGGGGATGCTGTTTACTGGCTTGGTCATCATGTCCTTGCTCATCCTGTTTTATATAGACCCCAGGACCTCCAGCTCAGGGATGGCCTTATCCATAATGGGTCACGTCCTCTCCCCTCAATCACTAATTAAGAAAATATCCTATAGGCTTGCCTGTTGTCCAATCTTATAGAGTCATTTTGTCAATGAAGGGTCCTTCCTTTCAGATGCCTCTAGTTTATATGAAGTTGACATAAGACTAGCCAGCACAGGAGATAAACTGTACCTGGGTGTGTCTGTGAGGGCATTCCCATAGAGGATGACCTGATATTTTTATGGGGACACCATACCTTATGTTGAAGGTCCAGATAAAACTAAAAGCAAACGAGGACAACTAGAGTGCCAACTGTCCATTTTGCTTCCTGCCTACCATGATGTGAGTGGTCCTGCTCTGACACACCATTTCCATCACCAAGAATGGACCCTGCTAAAACCATGAGCCAGACAAATTCTTTCCCATTTTTTTTCCAGATATTTTGGTGATGGTGATGAAGCAGCAACCACTACAATCTATTATTGATGTGGTAAGAAATTTGGTTGTGGGTGGGGTGGTAGGGCTTTGTGGCCTTCAGGGAGCCACCTTGTTGCTGTAACTAAGAGAAGCCCTAGAGACACCTCCTGTTCTTGTAAGGATTTTAGCCACATTGGGATAAGAACCAGGCCTTATGACTTCATGTTGTCATTGTTACTTCTTCATCAATCCTCCAGATATGGCTGTACTGGGTTGTATCAATATATGAAGGAGGAGGGAGGAGGGACATAAACATTCAACTATAAGAAGGAAATTATATGAATATTTTCTTCTTTCTTTGCTTTTTTTTTCTTGGACAATATTTAGCATACTGTGATCTTATTTCCACTTTTGTGATTTAAAAACATATTTTATTAATAGCAACTAACTTTCTCATCCTGTTTTTTTTTAAAAGATTTATTTATTTATTATATGTAAGTACACTGTAGCTGTTCTCAGATACTCCAGAAGAAGGCATCAGATTTCATTACCGATGGCTGTGAGCCACCATGTGGTTGCTGGGATTTGAACTCTGGACCTTCGGAAGAAGCAGTCGGCGCTCTTAACCACTGAGCCATCTCTCCAGCCCCCACTCATCCTGTTTTATATAGACACCAGGACCTCCTATTAATCTAAGATAGTTAATAGATAAAATGTTGCTTATTTTCATACATAGCTGAAGACATGTTTTGTTAATTTGAGCAAAATAATTATGCTGGTAACAAACTTACCACTTATTATGATGGGATGATTTGTGACAGCCACAAAATAATTTTGTCTTACAGGCTGTAGTTAGTTTCCTCAGAGGCAGTTCTTCCTGTAGAATGCATGTCTAGTTGATTCATTTGTGAAGTGCTCCACAAAGAAACTGCTGGAAATCCAGAACTAAGACAAAAGGACCAGGAAAGTGTGGTGCCTGGATAAGGGTTTTAGCTGACCTAGAGGAGAGCCCTGAGGTTCTCTTTTATAGCTGCCTCACTTTTGATGAGTCTTGCTATTTCCCACTTTCTTTGGGCATTCAAGTATCTTTCCTCCCTGGGGACTTGCAAATTCTGATGCACCAGGAATCCTGCATGGCAGAATAGCTCTAGCTGCAGGAGGTCTGAGTTTGGACAATTGTAGCTGTTGCCTTCTGTGAGCAAATGCACATGCAAAGAGGGAGTACTATTCAAGTTGGAGGAATTGCTCAGAGTCTGTCAGAAGATATAACACTAGGTAGTGTTTGAATTATCTAGACCTTGCAACAGCAAAATTAAAGCCATAGATCACTTTAATTTGGAAATGTAGCTTTCTGAATAAACATCCACTCCTCATCCTCTATGCCAGAACAAGAGATTTAAATATAAACAGTAACCATTGGACTGGTTGTCAGATAAAAATCTAGGCAACGTGTCTTTCACTAAAACATAATTATTAACCTTGTCTCAAATATATGATTGCCACTTCAGAACACATTAGAGACAAAATTTGAAAAAATCATGGAATTTGGATTTGCTTAAAGTGGAAGAAGAAGTTTTAATTCCATCTTGCTTTTCATTTCACTTAAATGCAGCTAGAGTTGCAAATGCAGATAATTGTGGTGGGCTTGCACAGTTACAGGCTGGATCAGACTTCAGCTTAGGTTAAAACAACAACAGAACAATGCATAGGTTTCCAGATCTGAAATAATAGCCTCTGAAAGTGACATAGGAACAGGGAGAGCCAGTCTCAGTCATGTTATAAGCAAGGGAGACTAGGCTAGCTCTGCAGTAAACATCCGTTCCCCGTACTGCAGGACCATCAGCAGAACAGTCAAAAGTCAGCCTTAGTTATAAAGAAAGAACAGAAACCAAAAGAACAGAGACAGTAGAATGGTTGACAACTAGCAGTGACACATTAGGACCATTGGCAGTCATAAATATGTTTGTGTTCCTTAAGGAATTCATTTCATAACATAATGAGTAAAATCTGATGGGCAACATTATACCAGTCATGGGGCCAGCTTCAGCTGTCAGGTCCAAAGAAAAGATTTTTATTCTTGAGTTGTAGGGAAATCAAAATATAGCCAATTTTAAAGTTTTATTTTAGTTGGATGGTGATAGTACACACCTTTAATCCCAGCACTTGGGAGGCAGAGACAGGCAGATTCCTAATTCAAGGCCAGCCTGGTCTAAATAGCTACTTCTAGGATAGCCAGGGCTACACAGAGAAACCTCATCTCTTAAAACAAAAACAACAATAACAATAAACCATAACCCCCCTAAAACCTCAAACAAACAAAACCCCCAAACAAAAACAAAAAACAAAGCAAAACCCAAAACAAACACCAACAAAGAAATAAAAATGTAATAAAACAGCAATAAAAATGAAAACAACAAAACAATTTTAATTTTTTTGTGTATGTGTGTATGTCTGCATGAATATATGCTACATGTGCACAACAGGTCCCAGAGAGCAGAAGGATGTGAACTTACTGAAAGTTGTGAGTTACTAGACAGAGTATGCTGAGAACAGAACTCAGGTCCTCTGGAAGAGTAGTGCTAACCATTGAGCTTCTCTCCATCACCTCACGTATCCACTGTAAAGGTTGGTCTGGGAAGGGAATTTTATTTTTAATTTACAACAGGGTCTTGCTGTGTACCCTAAGCTGCCCTTCAGTTCATGATCATTATGCCTCTGTCTTCCCAGTGTGAGAACGAGAGCTGCCTGCCACTAAGCATAGCCTCGGGAGAGAATCATTAATGGAATCCATTGTCTTTTCTTTGATAATGATTGTGCAGAAGAAAGACCCATTATAGCTTGAAAAATCAGTTGAGCAGCCAGTATTTTAAGTGCATTTTAAAAGGAGGCAAACTCATAAAGGTCTATTCTGTCTTCTGTAAGAAAAGTGCATTAGAAATTCTTCACTTGCAGTGCATCTGTCCTGGTCCTTCCTTGCCCCAGTACAGGGGAATGCCAGGGCCAGAAAGTAGGAGTGGGTGGGTTGGGGAACAGGATGGGGAGAGGGCATAGGGGACTTTCAGGATAGCATTTAAAATGTAAATGAAGAAAATATCTAATAAAAAATTTGAAAAAAAGAAAAAAAAGAATCACAGCCAAAGACAACATAGGGGTGGGAAAAGTTTATTCCTGTGTATACTTCCAGGTGGCTGTCTATAACTGAGGAAGTTAGGACAAGTCCTTAAGGCAGGAGACTGGAGCAGAAACCACAGAGAAGTACTGCTTACTGGTTCTTTCTGTGTCTCATGTTCAGTTAACTTTCCTGCACTGCCCAGATCCTCCTACCTACAGATGGTGCTGCCCACAGTACACTGTTTTCCCATGTCAATAATAGGTTGAGACAGTGTCTTATTTAGGGTTTCCATCACTGTGAAGAGACATAAAGGGCAACATTTAATGGGGCTGGCTTACAGGTTTAGAGGTTCAGTCATTATCATCAAGATGAGAAGCATGGCAGCATTCAGGCAGACATGATGCAGGAGCTGAGAGTTCTACAACTTGTTCTGAATGCAAACAGGACTGGCATCCTCAGGCAGCCAGAAGGAAGCTATCTCTAAACCCCCACCCCCACCCCAACAAACACACACACACACTTCTTCCAACAAGATCACACCTACTCCAACGGGGCCACACCTCCTAATAGTGCCACTTCCTGGGCCAAGCATGGACAGCCTTTTACAGAGATGGTCACCAGCCAGTCTGATATAGGCGACTCCTCAAGCTTTCTTCTTTCCAATGTCAAGTTGACAAAAAAAAAAAAAAAAAAAAACAAAAACAACTGAGCAAAAGAGCACCTCTGTGTACTAAGAAGGCATCCTAGCTACCCACAATCCCTATGGGTCAGGAAATATTTGGAAAGCCTTTTGTCAGTTTTGTCTCCCCTCCCCTCACATCAGTTGCTTGCATTCATATTCTGTAGTGTTGACTTCCAGCATTTATTCTTCCAACCCCTAAGACCCCAAGGAAGACCCCAAGCATGTATTAATGTGAACCGCCTATATTGATGCAAGAGATAGAAAGCAAACTGACTTGGGAAGTTCTTAGCCTAGCAGTGGGTATAGTACAGAAGCAAGAAGTTACAAAATCACTATGCAAAAGCCTGAAGTGTGCACAGGGATATGCTCACTCAGACCTGGAAGACTTATGCAGACTATCTGACAACAAATAGCTTCTGAATTGAAAATGGAGAATGTTGGCTTTATGTTTAGGCATAAGAAAAATGGCTATCCTCCTCTTTATTTAAAAATGGTTATTCTGCTTCTATTTTAAGCCATTAATTATATAATATATTGGGACTAGGTAGTATTCTGGGTTAGCAGCTCATACTAATACAGTAACAAAGACATTTCCCTTACAGACCCCATTTTCCTCATCTTCCCCTAGATCGTTTTATTTATTCATGGAGATTTTGCTTTGATGTGTGGGTTATAAACCATTCTCTCTTATTAAGTATGGGAGTGATAGAAACATTTGAAATTATAGAAAATACCTCCAAAGCGTTTGTTTAATTTTCCACTTTTATTTTGTTGAACTTTAGATAAGACTTTTCACAATTTGCCCATGATAATTTAAAAGTGGCTGCAAGATAGCTTGGCTCTGGCCCCTTCTACCCATCTCTTAAGTGGCCACTAAGGAATGAGTGAGAATTTGCTCCCTTATGGGGACCAAAGTGCTCTGATTTAGATTCTTCACAAATCCAGAGGGCCTCAGGTATGATCACTTCGTTCAGGAACACAAAAACCAACTCTGGGATCAACAGCTTTTGAAAGATGATTCTGCTTCGAGGGAGATAGAAAATTAAGAAAGCAAACTAGGAAGTAGAGAGTATCTTAAGATAACCTTTGGATTCCATCTAATGCTGTCTTTACAAGCTATTCTAATTATCTATTCGCAAACCAAGAAACTCATAGTTGTGGATAATCTTTGCCGAAATATAATAAAATCTGTGACCATAGACAGTGAATAGAAACCTAACAGCAATATTGGCTCCATTTACTGGTATATTGGCATAATTAATTCTTATTGGACTATTTAAACTCCGAAAGTGCAAAGACTTAGTCATTTTCTGTAAGCTATACAGATTGCTGATGCTTGTCAAAAAGCTTATTGCTTAATATTTATCAGGATGTGCTCCCAATGTCTTCCTATGCTAAAAAGAAACTAAAAGTGTTTTGGTATGTGAATGACTTTGTCCATTTTCATTTTATTGAAGAAATGGATCCTGTTCAATATTTTGAAATCATATTATCACACATAGATTTTTTTTAATCAAATATTTTCCCAATAGTTACTTATGAATCAACTTCCTTGTAGCAAGCTTGGAGGGCACAATATGAACACATGGTTTTTACCTCTAACATCTGGAGGAATTTATGGTAATAAGCCTAGAAGACAGAAGGCATAGATAGGTCACATGACTATGGTCAGAGTACCCAGATTGGTCTTGAAGGTGGGGATTGTTCCCCAAAGGAAGCAGTTTCTGAAGATAAATATGCATTAGTCATACCTGGGATAATTTTTCTAAGTGAAACCCAGAGAAAGACCTTGGGGTGGTGGTGTATGGTGTCCAGTCACTGACATTTAGTTCTAGATAAACTAGCTGAATGGGATCCTCTAACTCAAGCAGTTAGCCTTGAGCTGGGGCCAAAGCACTGTTGCAGAATGAGAATGCCTCTCTCTTGTATACAAAATTCTTGTTTGAATCTCTGAAATATTTGAACAGTTGTGGTCAATAAGATTAGAAAGATAAGATACAACCCATACTGCTTCAAACAGAGGTGGCACTACCCATACAAATTATAAGTCAATACTAAAGTAACTAAGATTTTCAATTGGGAAAAATGATAGCTGAGGACAAACCCACCCTTTAACTTAGTAAAATAGAAAAGGAGACATCAGACGCTTTCCTGGTCTTCCAAGCCCTAGTTGCTTTGTGTCCTGAGGCCTCACTTCTACATTTGGGGCACAAAGGGGAGCCAAGAAGGGCCAATGTGCAGCATTACTCAGCCTCTGAGCTACCAATAGTCACCAATAGTCAGCCTCTTGATTGTGTGTCCAACTAACAAACATCAAACTGCTTTTCCTGACCTTATAGAGATAATCATCAGAAGGGCATGGGACCTGAGTTATCACCCCCAGGCACAGCCCTTAATCAACCACTGGCTTATGTGAAGTGAAAGTAATCTTGTCTCCTAATTTCCTCACTGGAGCCAAGTCTGACATATGATTACTGTGGGAACTGGCGTACAGCTAAACTGTGGGTCTCTGCTACTATTGTTGCCTTTACCATGTTTCCATTTCAGCATCTCCTGCCCTGCCCCCCACACCAACCAATCCAATGGAGACAGGATCTTTGGAGTTCCTCAGTATCTTTAATAATTTTGCTTATTTTTGCATAAGGGACTTATGTTTGTAGTAGACTAAAGGAAACCTGTATTTTATATCTAATGCTTCTTAGTATCACTAAATCCTATATACAAACATAAGTATTTATAGATCTACCAAGGATTTAATAATTCAATGATTGTGGCCTTGGATGTTTACGTTTTGTGGAGATTATTGTATGGATGCTTAGTGTTTTAGTGATATTTTTTGAAATGGATTATGATTCTTTAGATGGGCTAGAGGTGAAGGGGTCTACTGCCTGAAGTTGATCCCTACATCACAGACTGGGTTCTCTGGGGGATGGTCCGGGGCTGAAACAGATCTAGGGTGGGGAAAGAAATGAATGATGCCAAGTCAACATTGCTGATCAAAGTGTCTGGTTTATTGAAGGGTTATCTGGGGGGGGGGGGAAGGGAGGGTAAGGCTCCGCTCCCCCAGTCGGTTCTGCGCAGGCGCCTGGAGTTTGGCAGGAAGCCTGAAGCATTGTGGGATGCTCCAGGTGTACTCTGGTGAGCTGGGAGAAGCCGGGGGTCCAGGAAGACACACAGGAGCAGACAGCAGGGCACCAGGCTAGCTCAGGTGCTGTTTAACAAGACAAAGGATGCCATACCACATGTGGCTTTCCATGGCTGGTCTTTGCATCAGCCATGCTGATGGGGGA
The DNA here is from genome assembly GCA_902729485.2 of Mus minutoides. Classification (NCBI taxonomy): domain Eukaryota; kingdom Metazoa; phylum Chordata; class Mammalia; order Rodentia; family Muridae; genus Mus; species Mus minutoides. The sequence continues at coordinate 731,754 of LR749507.1, forward strand.
GGGACGCTACATACAGGTACAGCCTTATTTTTTTATTTGTAACAATAGAATAGAGTCTCTCATGTAAACAAGTTACTACCCAGCACATATACTTTGTATAGATAGATTAGATTTGAAGAATTATACTGCTGAAATACCCCTGGATTGCATGAAACTGTAATTATCTCATAGCTACCTGGGATTTGCTATTGAGTAGCTACTCTATAAAACTGCATCACCCAGTGTACCTGACTTATCTTTGTAACAGATGGATTCTGTCACAAGATGGGGAATTAAGGAATTGTGGATGTTAAGTTCCTGAAGTAATACTGAGGGTGCACCCTTCAGGGTTAGGATGGCAATGGAAGATGGGGTATTTGATTTAATCAGATATATGAGCTCAAAGGAGAAATCCCCACCACTATCTCACCCAATTTCTAGGTCAGTTAATCTGGGGCTTTCCACTTATCTGCATCCCAACAGCAGAGGGTCCACATCCCTGTGGCTGTCTGGTGCCATTGGCCAGATGAAACTAGGTGATGATTAGGAGACAGGGCTCTGATGGAGAATCTTCGCTCCTATATTGACTTCTGCAACAGTGACTTCTTCCACCTTCCCTCCCTATTCTGCTTGCTATTTCTTCCCAGACTTAGTAGTTATTATTCCTGAGGGAAAAAGCTGGCTCTTAAGCCAGGCTTCTCTCTTGCTCTCAGGTGGGCCATTAGTGTAGAAGTTTTGGTTCAGCATTTATATGAAGTAACAGAAAGAAATGGGGCCAGGGAAATGGTTTTCAGTTCTGCTGAACATTAGAACCACTGAGCCATTTTATTAACACCTGGATACATTCACTCGTGCACTGGACTCAGAATGTCAGTGTGGACAAAAGGGATGGAAGACAGGACATTCTGAGAGAGGAAACACTAAACATGTTGGTACTCTCTGTTAAGGTTGGAGGCTTGGTGCCAACAGGATGTGAAGGAGAAAAGGAAGAGGCAAAGAATAAAATGTATCTTGAGATTAATACTCAGAGATGAGGACTGGCTCTTCTACCAATGTCCCCTTTGTCTTCACAGGCTTTCCCGTTAGGAAGGAATCATTTTGGAAGTATTTGCTTTCTTGTTTTGTGAGAATCCAACAAGAATTGGTTGGGATCTAATTGCTGGGACCTGGTTCTAAATATAAGCTGAAATATGTATACAGTTGGATGAACAATAATCATAAGACTTTACTTCCACTGAAATCTGAATTAGTGCGCATACAGTGATACATAAACCACACCTGAAGTCTTCATAATCTACATATTTTTGCTGGCTGGAATTTTGATCTGGCTAGCATTTTTCTTTTTAACAACTCAGACACCTATGGGAAGAGGCAATCTTAACTAAATTGGCTCTTCCAAATTGGCCTCTTTTGCATGTTGGCAGGGCATTTTCTTGATTATTGATTGGTATAAGAGGAGAACACTGTGGACCTGGGCTCTATAAAAATGTCATCTGACTAAGCCAGAGGTTGCAGTTCAGTCATCAGTGTGTCTATTCTAGATTCTAGGTTCCTGTGTTGAGTTCATGCTTTCTTTGATGATGAACTGCAACCTGTAAGTTGTAACCCATTCCTCTTCAAGTTGCTTTTTGCCTTTTGTGATAACAGAAAGTAATCTAGGACAAAAATTGTTATCGAGAATAGGGTCTGGCCATTTTTTAAAAGGAGAATTGTGGAAATGTTTTGAAATTTGAATTGGAAAAGCTAGAGGATGGAAATTCTGAGAGAAATGCAGATGTTGGTGGTTTAGCTCTTGAAGTTTTAGAGAGAAATTTGAGAGTTACTCAAAGGTTTTATAATGATTATTTATGTGTATATTTGAATTAAGAATATGGGCAAGTGAAATTATTGCCTCATAGAGATACTTGATACTAGATATCCAAGAGTGAAAAATCATCTGTAAAAAGCAAACAAATAGTTAAATAAATAAATGAAAAAACAAACAAATGAATAGCATTATTGAGGTAAAATTCTTTGGAAAGTATTTACACAGGTTTGGCATGCAAAAGCTACTGTCCAGGGAGGCCAGAACTGGATGTCAAGCTCAAAGCCAAAGTTGACAATGTGTAAGTATCTTTTACATGGTGCTGACTTTAAAGACATAAGAGATGCAAGAGTGGGGTGGGGGTGTCATTATGACCAATTAAGGCCTGGGTGTAGGTAGAGCCACTGAGGAGAGGCCAGAAGACGCCATCGATGAGGTGTCAGCTCAGTTTGAGACCCCAGAATTTCGAAGAATGAAATACCATGGGACATGCAGAAAGTATGGCAAGTACGGAGTGGAGCCAGTCGTATGTTATTAGATAAGCTATGTGTCCTTTGGTTGGCAGTCGTATGTTATTAGATAAGCTATGTGTCCTTTGGTTGGCAGTCTTATGTTATTAGATAAGCTATGTGTCCTTTGGTTGGCAGTCGTATGTTATTTGATAAGCTATGTGTCCTTTGGTTGGCAGTCTTATGTTATCAGATAAGCTATGTGTCCTTTGGTTGGCAGTCTTATGTTAT
>LR749507.1:734376-906495 GCA_902729485.2 Mus minutoides
AGAAGTTGGACTCCCCAAACCATTTGTTGACCAGAGAATTGTCATGAGTAGTTATGACTTTTGTTTTGTTTAAATGTTATTGCTTTTTAGAAAAAGTTATTAGATATTTTCATTTACATTTTAGATGTTATCCCTTTCCTAGTTTCCTCTCCGAAAGTCCCCTATACCCTCCCTCTGCCCTGCTCCCCAACCCAACCACTCCTGCTTCCTGGTCCTGGCATTCCACAGCACTGGGGCAAAGAGCCTTCACAGGACCAAGGGCCTCTCCTCCCATTGATGACCAACTAGGCCATCTTCTGCTACATATAAAACTAGAAACACAAGCTCTGGGGGTGGTACTGGTTAGTTCATATTGTTCCTCCTATAGGGTTGCAGAACCCTTTAGCTCCTTGGGTACTCTCTGTAGCTCCTTCATTGGGTACTCTGTGTTCCATCCAATACATGACTGTGAGCATCCACTTCTGTATTTGCCAGGCAGTGGCATAGCCTCACAAGAGATAGCTATATCTGGGTCCTGTCAGCAAAATCTTGCTGGCATATGCAATGTGTCTGGGTTTGGTGTTTGTTTATGGTATGGATCCCTGGGTGGGGCAGTCTCTGGATGGTCCTTCCTTCAGTCTCAGATCCAAACTTTGTCTATGTAACTCCTTCCATGGGTATTTTGTTCCCCATTCTAAGAAATGACAACATATCCACACTTTGGTCTTCTTTCTTCTTGGGTTTCATGTGTTTTGCAAATTGTATCTTGAGTATTCTAAGTTTCTGGCCTAATATCACTTGTCAGTGAGTGCATATCATGTGTGTTCTTTTGTGATTGGGTTGCCTCACTCAGGATGATAGCCTCCAGATCTATCCATTTATCTAAGAATTTCATAAATTCATTGTTTTTAATAGCTGAGTAGTACTCCACTGTGTGAATGTACCACATTTTTTGTATCCATTTCTCTGTTGAGGGACATCTGGGTTCTTTCCAGCTTCTGGCTATTATAAATAAGGCTGCTATGAACATAATGGAGCATGTGTCCTTATTACCAGTTGGAACACCTTCTGGATATATGCCCAGGAGTGGTATTGCTAAATCTTCTGGTAGTACTATGTCCAGTTTTCTGCAGAACTGCCAGACTGATTTTCAGAGTGGTTGTACCAGCTTGCAATCCCACCAACAATGAAGTAGTGTTCTTCTTTCTCCTTGCCAGCTTCTGCTGTCACCTGAATTTTTGATCTTAGTCATTCTGGCTTGTGTGAGATGGAATCTCAGGGTTGTTTTGATTTAAGTTTTCCTCATGATTAAGGATGCTGAACATTATTTCAGGTGCTTCTCAGCCATTCAGTATTCCTCAGTTGAGAATTCTTTGTTTAGCTCTGTACCCCATTTTTAAAAATAGGGTTATTTGATTTTCTGGAGTCCAGCTTCTTGAGGTCTTTGTATATATTGCATATTGCTATGGACTGGGCCAAGTTGGCCCCCCTCAATCCGTGGGAATCAGAGTCCCTGACAGATGGGCATAGAATTGGCAAGAATGGGGTGACAAACAGACAGGACCCAAGGTAGTGTGCTGGATCTGAATGTAATGTCACAAAGCAATCACCAGGCTTATATACTACAGAAAACAAAGGGGTAGGATGTCACAACAGGCAAAGTACATGGAAGTTACCTGACACAAAACTAAGGAATGACTTTAAAGGAATTACAGGAACCAGGTAATGTTTACAGTAAAGATAAAACAGCCCTGCCTAGAGTCAGCTAATGACAGGTAAGGATTTTACACCCTAGTCACAATTTGTGCTACTTCTTTGAGTCTTGTGAAAGCTAACACCAGGGGCTTCTGTTCTAGCAGACCTTCTCATGAATAATGCAATACCACAACCCCCTTTATTTCCTAGGCCTTGATAAATTCTTGCATATGAGTGTAACTTGGCTGTTCTTTTAAGTATCTGTGGGGAATCTCCATTTGTCAGAAGAATTCACCAACTTGTTTCTAGTATACAATGTAGTCTGCTATACCTGGCTGTAATGAAGATTCTAAGTATACTTTGCTAAGCTTGCCCTGAGATTTCTATTGGGCAAACTGAGATGCCCGATAAATAACTGTCAACACTGAGGCATTTCCTCTGGACAGATGACATTCCTGTGAAATTCCAAGCCCAAAGTCAGCTCAAGGGCTGTCTGGGACATTGATGAAAAACAGAGAGTAAAATTTAACCTGATTAAGTACTTGTAAAATTATTTCTTGGAAGCACCTATAATACAAGAAAGCATAAAGATCCATACATCAGATTAACGTGGGGACAGGGTTTGAGTATACGGGCTATAGAAATGCCAAGGTTCCAGGAGGAGGCATAGTTTCCTTGAAACTCTTCCCCTCATGACTGCCTTCAGGTCTTTGTTGGCTTCTCACTCAGACTTCACTGAAGTGGGTTTAGCAGGATATTAGTCCCCTATCAGATTTAGAATTGGTAAAGATCCTTTCCTAATCTGTTGGTGGCCTTTTTGTCTTATTGACAGTGTCTTTTGCCTTACAGAAGCTTTGCAATTTTATAAGGTCCCATTTGTCCATTCTCGATCTTACAGCAAAAGCCATTGCTGTTCTGTTCAGGAATTTTTTCCCCAGTGCCCATATCTTCGAGGCTTTTCCCCACTTTCTCCTCTATAAGTTTCAGAGCCTCTGGTTTTATGTGGAGTTCTTTGATCCACTTAGACTTGAGCTTTGTACAAAGAGATAAGAATGGATCAATTCCCATTCTTCTACATGATAACTGCCAGTTGAGCCAGCAACATTTGTTGAAAATGCTGTCTTTTTTCCACTAGATGGTTTTTGTTAGTAAGATTCTTACACTTGCCTTTTGTCATCTGGTAATCTCTGGTGTTAGATGTTCTAGCTGTCTCTTGCTGGAATGTGTTTCTCCTGTGATTCTGCTAGCCTCTGTCAGCCCTTCTGGAAATCTAACTCTCTCCTGAGTCCCAGGGATCAGAGCATTCTCTGTAGGCAAGCTCTCTTCTGTCAGGGAAGGTGCACATAGGTCTGGTGGTCAGTGCTGCCTCCTGGCTGAGGATGAAGGCCTGAAGGGACCTGGGATACAAGATGGTGATCTTACCTGAGTTCTGAGGTCAGCACCTTCCCTGGAGACCAGCTCTCCTTTGGCGGGGGTCTGGTGCTTAGCTCTGTCTCCTGGCTGAAGATGAAGTCCCAAAGGGACCCTGTCCAAGAAGCTCTGTTGCTTCTTTGGCCTGTGCACTATACTGCCTGGACTGATCTCTGAGGGACAGGGGATACAAGATTGCTTTGTTGTTGTTGTTGTTGTTGTTGTTGTTCTTTTCTGTTGTAATTAGAACATACATGAGTTGATTTTGATTTTTATAGGAATCTGCAATTTAGAGACTGTAGACTTTTAAAAGATATTGAAGTTTTAACACAATGCAAATTTTAATGAGAATAGGACTTTGAAAACTTGAACTGTATTTTTTATGTTGATATTAACATGGGATCTTTTAGACAAGCAGGAAAGGGAAGGTTACAGTTTGATAGTGATATCTGTATGTGTCAAACTGACAAGGGACAGAGCTTGTTAGTATGTCAACTTGACACAACCTAGACATACCTAAGAAGGAACAATGGTTAAAAGAATTGCCTCCATTAGATTGGCTGTGAGTATGTATCTGGGGTGTTTTGTAGATTGTTAATTGATGTAAGTGTGCTCAGTCTAGTATGGGCAGTACGTCTACCTTAAGGTAAGCCTGGGGTGTTAAAAAGTCTGAATTAGTAAACTATAAGAAGAAAGCCAGTTACAAATGTTAATCTACTATCTCTGTTTCAGTTTCTGATCCAAGTTTCTGCCTAAGCTTTCTTTAATTATGAACTGTAATCTTTAAACAGAAGGAAACCATTTTTTCCTCCAACTTGCTTTTGGCAATTTTGTCTATCATAACAACACAGAAATCAAAATAGGACAAAGCCCTGCCCTGAAGCTTGGGAGAACTTTCCCTTTTCAGTTATTGAGACTTTGCTGGAAACTTGGAAGTAGAACATTTCATCGTTCACTCACTTCCTCATCACAGCCTGAAAGTAGATACTGCAAAGCAAGAACCTGGAGTCCAGCAATCTCCTGACTATTGACAATGCTAGAGGGCCCAGTGGTGCATGGTTTAACTCTACTCCATTTCTTAGCCTTATCCCCAGATCTACCTTCTGCTTAAAGATCAGTGAACACTACCTTTTCTAGACTTTGTTTTGTTTTGTTTTGTTTTGGTTTGGTTTGGTTTTTTGGTTTATGAAACTTTTGAGGAGCTTAGATATTCACCAATTTAATGTGTCAGCAAAGCACTCAAAATAAGGAACTCTGTCTCTTGACATGGCTCTCTCTAACTTTAGTTTCCAGGATCTATAAGTTAGATTGAAGGTGCTGAGGTACAAGATGGTTAATTGAATGTTGATTATTTACTCAGCCAATCATCAAATTTTTTCTAAGAACTGAAATGTGTTTTAGTACAGGATGCAAGCTCATCCCTCAAAGGAACTACAGATTACAAAAAGGTGGTAGTGCTTACATTATCCATGTATACGCTCAATTTCCCTAATATTGTTTTGACATTTCTTTCCTAAGAGGGGAGTTGTGAAATGAATTATAAAATCCCCAGATTTCGCATGATCTTATAATTTTATATATTTTCCTAATAAAATGGTATATTCTAAGGGCTTTAGAATTTTTGTGGCCCTCAAATTTGTTTTCTACACTCAGTGTTGTTACAAGGTTTTGGTGGAAGGCACCATTTGGGAGCATCTTATATTTGTTTACTTTACATGTGAATGTTGAAGATCAGGGATGCACTCTTAAATCCATCTTTTCAAAAACCAGAACAAGATGACAGCTGAGTAAGAGCTTTTTAAAGCTCTCTGCTCAGACACAGAGAATTGAACTGTTGTCTAAATACCACACTATCAGCAGAAGAGCTGAGGAAACATTTTGAGAGCCCACAGCACTTGTCTTTAGCAGAGAAGCATGAAAGGGGCATTAGAGAAGGAAGCAGGAGAGCAAGAGCTGTAGTCATCATTCTTTCTCCCCAAGTAGCAGCGTCTGGAGAGAGAGGTATCCATCGCTGAGAGGGTGACCACAGACACAACATAAGCCATCCAAATACTTAGTACCAAGACAATCATAATGAAGTACAGTGCTGGGCCTAGCCTCAAAATTTCCAAAGCAATACTGACCCTAGAGGACTGCATTATGCCACATGGCAAAGAGACTACCCTGATAGTACTTTTTCCAACTTATTTTGCAGCCATTATTCTTTCTTGCTTATGACAGAGCCTCTAGGTCACTTCTTGCACCAAGCAGAGACCTATGCAACTTTGAGTTGGAACTATGTATCAGTTTTCATGGTGGAGTAGAATGAAGAACACCTTCCTGTTATATGAAACATTTGGGAGTTTCTATTTGAAGAGCTCATCTTAGATCATTTAGTTCTCAATTAAAAGACACAAAACCTTTATATTTATAATAAGCCTTAAAGTACTAGAGCTGGCCAGATATCAACTTCTATGTTATTTTGTTTACTTTCCTGTCAACATCCCAAGATATAACTTGTTATTTTTTTTTTTTTTTTTTTTTTTTTGGCCTGGCCTGCTCATACTTCAAATTGCTGGTTATCATGGCAGTGCATTTACAATACACTTACTCCATGGCATTTTCTTCCTTCTTCTTTATCTCTCTCTTTTGTGGTCTCTGCTTTAGACCCCCAAACCAGGAATTGAAGCTCCTCTGGCTACCTCTCTTCTGCCTAGTTGGCTTGTATTGAAACAAAACAGAATCATTTGAATACATGCAGCATCAGACCAACCCACTACACCTTCCCACTTCCTGAGACTGTGTAGGCTTTGGTGGCTATGAGATTTGGGTATTATCCACTGAGCCTTGCACCAGCCTTAGTATTCAAAGCCTCTTGGTAACCACAAAGTAAAAGCCTATATAATAGACAAGTCATAAATAATAAGCAAGGCACCAAAAATACACTGCTACCTTAATAAGACCTTGTATAGTAATATCCTGAGTATGGATGCATTAAATTCTCCAGTTAACTGGAAAAGTGAATGAATGAATAAATAAACACAAACAAAACAAAATGAACAACCTCTGGGGAGGTCTCTGCAAACACCAGGGTTGGCATAGAAACAATCTGACTGAGGGGAAAAAAAAGAAATTTGGTTCAACAACATTTAATAGCTTGTGTTGGTTCAAACTTCTAGTATGACATCAGGTAGTTTATTTTAGGCATATCCAAGTTTAGTGCTCTTTTGGAAGAAAAAGTTTCTTGGTAAAAACTGTCACAATTCCATGTAAACAATAAAGCTTAAGGCATGACCACATAGGAAACTCTTTTCCAAGTTTCATGTAACCTCTTTCATAACAATGGTTTCTTTTTTTTTTTCTTTTTCTTTTTGTTGTTTTTTGTTTTGAGACAGGGTTTTTCTGTGTAGTCCTGGCTGTCTTGCAACTCACTCTGTAGACCAGGGTGCCCTTAAACTCGGAAATCAGCCTGCCACTGCCTCCCAGGTGTTGCGATTAAAAGATGATTTCTGTAGCTTAAAAGCCTAGGGCAGGATCTGGTGTGGTCTTTGTCTTACAGATAGTGTAGAGATCACTCAGCTATAAAGTACATGTTATAATTTTTGTAAAGATGATTGACTGAGAAACAATGCTTAGGATGAAGTTTAGGGAGGAAAAGTCTGGGAGAAACATAATACTCTGGGACATTCAGATGTGGTCTAGCCACAAAGATACTACAAGTATCAAGGTTATTAACTGCACTGACTTCCAGAAGGCTCTGGGTAGAACACAAATATACATTTCTTCTGTTGAAGAGATAAACTTGAGTGCTTAACATATCTGGTTTTTCTGGTACTTATCTATGAGCATACAGAAGTTGTTCCCTCTACAAACTTAAAACAAAACAGACAAAACAACTATATGTACTTATAAGAGATTTTTCTCCCCCAAATCTAAAGACACAGAATGAAAATGAAGTTGATGTGCATGGAAACCCAAAACAAAGCAGAAAGAGATACAGCAATATTAGATATTCTAAATCTATTAGGTATTAAAATACATTAAAGAGGTTCAATAAAGCCATCATAAAACAATAAAGAGGTAGGTGAATTCAGCAATGGGAAATGGCTATTGTAAATACATATGTAGCCAGTACCGAAGGCAGTACTGTTCAATATAGTCATAGACAGGGGATCTTACATCCCACTATAAACAATGGATGCTTTGGTAGAAATGGAGCAAGAATTATGAGATCTCATTTGTACTTGTTGGCTAATAGACTCAACAAACACCATAGAAGCCCACCAAGCAGTTGCTGAATGCACATCTGTCTCATAGGTATGTGGAACATTCTCTAGAGGATAGCACATTGAATGCCAGAAAACATGTCCCACAAACTAAAAAAATCAAACTCATATTGAGTATCTTATCTGACCAATGTCTAATAATAAAGCAAGAAATCAGTAACAACAACTTTGAAGCTATACAAACACATAGAATTTAAACAATTTATAATGACTTATATTTAATGTCTTTATGTGTTTGTCTGTGTATTATGTGTCTTGTTCATGTGTAGCTCCTGTGTGTTATACCTGTGTGCTATACATAAGTTGTTGTATGCTGCATTTGTGTTCTCTCTCTCTCTCTCTCTCTCTCCTTCCCTATCTCTCTCTCTGTGTGTGTGTGTGTGTGTATGTGTATGCAGATTAGTGTATGCATGCACAAACTTGTGCCTGTGCTTTTAGAAAACACAGTGGAACTTTTGATATCTTCTCTCTCTTCAGTTTATTGCCTCAAGATAAATTCTGTTAGGGAACCAGAGGCTTGACATTTGGACTGGGTATCCCACTGTGCTCCTCAGATTCTGTCTTTTCCCTGAGTTTGAATGGTGGGATTACAGTCATACTTGGCTTTTTATGTGGTTGCTTGAGATTCAAACTCAAGCAATACCCACTGAGCTATTTCTCAGTCCACTATTTAATTTTGAGCAACCAGTTGGATGCAGCAAGAAAGAAATCAACAAGGAAAAATCTTCAACAATTCTTAAAACAAATGAAAAGTGGAGACACAATAGTTAGCACCTCTTCAATTTCTGTCATAAGTGTGTTACAGCTATTATTATGAACCTCTTTCTGCTCTTTGCCTAATTTATTCTCAGGTTTTATTTTTATGTCTCATATAAATGTGATTGCTTTCTTGATTTCTATTTCAGATTTCAGATCTATTTCAGAAATTTTCTGATAGATAGTAATGTTGATTATTTTGTGTGTGTTTCTAGTAGACTTTTAAAGAGTTGGGGTTCTCTGTATGCATTCCACTCTGCTTCAAACAGCAACAGTTTGTCTTCACTTTCACTTGAGGTGCTTATTTCTCTTGCAGGATTGCTCTGGCTAGGACCTCTAAGAATTATAAAAGTGGGCATCTTTTTCTTGTTCTGTAAGCCAGGAAGAGAGCGGTCAGCTTTCATATATTCAATTTAATATATGTTGCTCATTACAAGTAGCCTTGACTATATTGATATAGACAACAGTTTTAAAAGATTTATTGTTTTTAATTTTATGTATATGACTGTTTTGCTTGCATACATGCATGTGTAGCTAGCTCATGTGTTCTATGTTTGCCAAACTGGGGCATTAGGTCTCAACTGGAGTTACAGATGGTTGTGGAAACCAAATCAGGTCTTGTGCAAGAGCAGCAGGTTTCTTACCTATGAACCATCTCTGCAGCCCCTAAGGTATATTGCTTGTATGTATAATTGCCTTACATTTTTACTGTGAAAGATGCTGAATTGTTCTGCTGACATGGTTAATATGATCATTGATTTGAATATAATGAACCATCCTATGTCCCTGACATAAATTCCACTTGGTCATGGATATTGCTTTCTTTAATGTGCTATTGTTGAATTCTATTTACTAACATTTTATTGACCCAGCACTTGGGAGGCAGAGGCAGGTGGATTTCTGAGTTCGAGGCCAGCCTGATCTACAGAGTGAGTCCCAGGACAGCCAGGGCTATACAGAAAAACCCTGTCTCAAAAATAAAATAAAACAAAACAAAACACAACAACCAAACTAAACCAAACAACAACAAAATACAACAAACAAAAAACAAAACACAAAACAAACAACATTTTATTGATAATGTTTTTCATCTATGTTCATCAAGAGTTTGTGGTTTTGTTTCTAGACTCTAATTTGTCTCATTGATCAATGTAATCTGTTTTCAGCCCAATGTTATTCAATTTTGATTACTACAGTTTTGAAATGCTTGGTGATCACTCAGTGCTGTACTTCCTGCTTTGTTCTTTTTTCTCCAAATAGAGTTCTGTTTCTATTATATGTGCTTATATGTGCCTCCATATTCATATTAGAATGGCTTTCCTAAATTTATGAAGCGTGTATCAATATGTTACTAGTCATTGCCCCAACTATATACATTGCTTGTGTAGTATGGGTAACTTTAAAATATTAAACAAAAAATTAAAAAAATGCTATATAGAAGAAGATTCTGAATTGCAGACTAGCCTGGAAGCTAAAGCTGGAATACACAAATTCAAAACCTGCTTGGTCTATAGAGTAGGTTCAAGGTTGTCTGGTAAACTTAGTGAGACTTTGTCTCAAGATAAAAAGGGAAAGAAAAGCAGGATATAGAGCTCAGACATGTACCCCAAAGCCCTGGGTTCAATCCTTGGAGTTACAAAGTTAACTGCAGAGAACAAGAGCCCTTCATTGTTGTCTCCTGCAACTAGTGTAAATGTGTGCTTTGATGGAGAAGTGGAAATCCATTGCTAAGTGGGAAGATATCACAGAATATTATAGCAGTAGTTTCTAGAAAATGTAGTACTGCAAAATGTAACAGTATTTGTTTCTTTTTATTTTTTTCTCTGAATTTTTGAAACAGAACCTTGTCGTACAGTTTCATCTAGCTTGGAAGTTGCTAGTGTAATAGCAACTTGAACTTTTGGGCTTACTGTCTTAGACTCCCAAATGCTGGAGCTATAGATGTGTCCAATTGCCTGTGAAATATACTAATGTGTGTCAGATCCCAAAGAAACCAGGGACAGGGCTCATTCTTCAGTTCCTGTGACTCCTCCCAGCATTCTTCACTCCTACTCTAAACCTCTCCAGCTCCAGGCTGGGATTTGCTTCCCCTCCCCAGCTTTTCCCTATATTTCCAGACATTTCAGCCATGGCGCTCTTGATTCCTGCTTGGCTTGCTTCTTGCCCTCTTAACTCCTACTCTTCTCTTCATCTCTTCCTCTTTCCCTCTCCCCTCTCCTCTTTCATGGACTGGTTCAGTCTGGATCCTTCCTGGTGCCTCTGACAGTTCTCTCCCTCATATTTACAGTAAAACCTTTCACCTTTCTTCTCAGCCATATCTGGGAGTGATCATGTTTTCACACCCTTATTTTCAAGTGATCTTATTAGGAGGCCTTAGTGTCAGTACCAATGCACGCGCGCACACACACACACACACACACACACACACACACACCTTTGTTGGATTTTCATTGCAAGTCTGAGCTACGTTTAGGACTCTTATCTCTGATGATTTTGATGGGAATGCTTTCCCAGCCCAGGTGAGCCAACTGTGGCAGGTAGGAAAATGTGGCATGGTTGTTGGTGGCCTCTAAGACCTTGGTGTCAAGCTGTGTGCTCTGTCCTAATCCAGGTCTGCTCATACCATTGAGTCATTTGTCTCAGCAAAAGCCTTATGTGGGTGAGAAAGATAAGACCACACACAGTAAATAACCTGGTTGCTTCCTTCAGGACATTCATACCAACCAATGTATCAGTGCCAGCAGTGTGCTCACTAAGGCGTAGAGCTCACTTTTCAAACCACAATCTCCTAATCAAGATTCCATTGCTCATACAATGGTCACAGACTCTTGTCCAATTCCTGGTCAGCTCTCACAGGCAAGAGAATGGCCTGTGTGTGCATCTCCTTGCTGCGTCCTGTGAATACCCTTCTCTTTAAGACCCTGATATTGCTAAGTTAGCATTTCCCTTACATTAGTTAGCCAGAATATACAGAATATATAGAGGTGAGTATGAACATGAATCTTGATTAGGAGGTTGTGGTTCAAAAAGTGAGCTATTTGCCTCGGTGAGCACAGTGCTGGCACTGATAAATTGTTGATTATGTTAGTGAGTTCAAAAGAGACTTTAGTCTCATGTCCACTCAAAGACCTGGGTTAGCTTCAGTAATAGTGAGTGACAGAGGACACTCATGCCATGTATCTTGCTGAAAGCTGGCAAGGTACAGAATGTCAGAGCCCAGGATGGTCTTGACTTGAGTGTAGAGGTTCCAGGCGACCTGAAAACGTCTCAGAAAGCTGAAGATCATTTGAGGAGGAGCATGAACAGTTCTTGATTGTTGTTAGGAGAGGACTTGAGCACAATTGCTTGGTATGGGAAAGAAAATGCAATCTCATTACACACTCACATAGCAAATGAACCAGGAGCACATTGGTTCTATAAAATTACAGGGCTATGATTGGAGTATTTTCTTTTCTATATAAATAATGGCTTATATTTCTTTCATTTAATGAATTCTGATTGCACTTTGGAAATGCAAAATGAAATGTTTCAGCATGAGGTCATTTGTATGGAACTAGAAATGAAAGTGCCATACAACCTTTGAGAGAAAAAGATCATAAATTGCATCTAAGCACTTTTTATTTGCTTAATAGAAAACTAAATCCAATATGCACAAATTAACTATACCCTACTTGTAATAAAGAGAATTTTTTTAAACACAGAAGTAGTAATAGGCAATATGTTAAAGAAAACCCCAAAGCCATCCTTTCTGTATGCTTATCAGTAAGTATTAACCTCCCTAAATCTTGAAATATCCACAATGGGATCATGTTTTAAATTAAGCTAGTTATGGCATTAAGATTATTATATTGTTTGCTATAAAATTCTATGCCCTGTTGTCTTTGAAGCTTGAAACTCAATCTCATTAGGTTTGTTCTGGAGATATGATCTTTTATCATTGATTTTGTACACAGATTGCAAAAAGGACACATTTTCATGATGTGATATCAAGTGCTTAATTCAGAATGATAGATGGGTTTCATGCTGCTGTTTTCTCTCTGGGTTATTTGGGCTAGAGCAAGTTGGTAGATAAATACATCAAGAACACTGGGTTCACTGCCATTTGTTGCAATAAATGAGTTAAGCAAAAACGTACAACCAGAAACAAAATGTCTTATACCAGATTTCTACAAATTACTAAGTACCTGGGATCAAAGTGCTTTTGGCCTGCAGGACTCCATGTTCATGATTTGCCCTCTGGAAAAACCTGTACTCCCTAACCTCATTTCTTCTTGCTGTGATTTTCAATACAAATCCACAATGGACTGTGAGCTTTCTAATTTGTCTTCTTATAGGCTTCAGTTAGTCTTATTTCCTTTACTATATGGTGTCTAAAGAAAATATCCTGACCAGCAGAGGAACAGAAAAACACATTTGAGGTTATCTGTACTCTTAACAGCATCTGCAAAGGTACCCAGCACTTTCTTGCCATGGGCTTTGACCTTGGGGTTGGTCATGCAAAGCTTTCATGGATAGACAATCAAGAGCCTTTGAGATGGATATTAGAGGTGAAAGTTGGAGCATAGCATGCCTACTGAATAGAGCCCTAGATTTCTGCCAGCCAGTTTTCTTTCTTCTTTACTCCTTTCCTGATCTCCATATCTTACCTTGCCAGGGCTGCTGCTCTATCATCTGCCACATTCACCTTTTCCCAGATGCTCTTGATGGCTGCCTTCTCTTCACAGAAAGGGCAAGAAGGCAGCCATTGTCTCTGGTCAAGAACTTGAAGAAAGTTTAAGGTATTGACAAGCAAATATGCTCAGCTGTTGCAAGGCTTATCTTTTTATTCTTCAAGCCTGGCCTTCTTGCCCTTCCCCCATCCCCAATGCTTTGAAGTCTCTGGCTAATTGAGCCTGGGCAAACTGGGGTGGGGTAAGCTTTAAATAGAATTCCCATGAAAATAGTCCCAAGTAGTCCCTTTAATGGAGCCCCTACTGCAGAAGCTTTTGGAGAATTGTCTTTCTTGTGTATTTTTTCTTCAGCTTAGTCCCTTGATCTAACAAGAGCAGATTTGCTTGGAAGTATTTGTCAATCTTAATTATATATATGGGATGGGCCACCACTTGTGGGGAAATGGGCTATGCATAGATTGGTCTCCAGTCAAGCTGAGGTCGAACCCTGTTGGTGGGAATTCACACCTACATGGGACAGAAGGCGTTCCCTCATGTCTCTTGGACCCCTGGCTCCTGTTGAAGTTACCACCCCCACAACCCCCACAGGAGAAGTTGTGGCTAGTAGTCACATACACAATGTCCCAAGCTTCTGACCTTCAGGCTAAACACCTCCCAGTTACCTAGCAATAGCAAGATAACAAGCCCACTATAAGAGGGGCTGTTTGGCCCCACCTCGTTCTCTCTCCTTACTCTCTTAAGTTTTTACTTTTCTTACTCTCCCTCTTACTCTCTCCTCTTATACTTTCTCTCTTACTCTCTAAGCTTTTACCTCTCTCTCTTTAAGCTTTCTTACTCTCTAGCCTTTCTTCTCTTTTTCCTTTTCCCCCTTCTCCCCTCTTGGCCATGGCTGGTCTCTCTCTCTCTCTCTTTCTACCTTCTCTCTTTCCTCCTGCCTTTCTACAATAAAGCTTTAAAACCATAGACTGTCTCTTTTCATCAAGGCCCACTGTGCTTGGATGATGGGATAGGCTTTCTCCTAAGGAGCTGTGCCTAATCTCCGGTCAGAAGGCCTTCCTGTGCTCCAGCCTCGGACCAGACTAAGCATTCTCACCTGTGTGGGAACCTCTCTCCCTCTGCCCTCTTCCCATATTTCTGCAGCTGAGAGTGTCTCCCTGGGTCCCCTATTACTGGGAGTTGCCCCTTGTCCACCCCCCCTGCTGTGTGGAGTCAGTGACTTCACACAGCCAGATGCCCACCCAGGGCTGAGTGGAAAGCGTCCTGCAGTCCTCCTGCATCTGCCTGCCCAGAGCACAGGAACTCTTGTCGGACATGGGCTCTCTCTCTCTACCCCTCTTCCCCTACACCCACAGCCCCACAACTACTCTGCCCAATATCTCACATGGCTGCTTGGTTTTTCTTTTTCTGAAACATTGTGAACTCGCCTCTCCTTGCCGAGTCTGTCGGCTTGCCTCCAGGGACCTGGAAGTCCTGATTATCCCTTATGCCCAGCAATTAGTCCATGGCTTCTTTACTGACAGATCCAGAAAAAAAATGGGGAACAGGTCCTTAGCATCATAACCACCCCTATATCTTGTCTTATTGTATTTAAAATGATTTATGTTTTCTGGTGTGGCCTGGTTTGTCTGTCAGCCTCTGTTTATAGAGACAGGATTTGCACAGTTTGCTGGACAATGGTAAAGATCACAATAATGCTACTTCTCTCATTTACCATTTGGGGCTAATGCTTCAGACTCAGAAGAACCTCGAATTTAACCCACAACTGTCAGTGCCACAGGTCTTGCTGTAGCTGAAACTGAATCCAATATTAATAGACTTGAAGTCCTGAGAGATAATTTTACTACCCCTCTATCTGCTGCAGAGGGCTTCTTAGCACTATTGAATAAAATATTGTCTGAAGAACTTGCCAAATGAGCAAATTCTTATCACATACCTGATCATTGTATGCCAGTTGGTGCTCCTTCTAATGACTCTACTTTCTTTCCTAAGTGAAGCTCCTAGAAAATTTTTGTGCAGGTGCATCAAGAATTAACTGAAAAACACAGTCCTGTAGCCTGTGGTACAGACTGTCCAGGATCTTCAGAATGGAATCAATACTAAACTCAGCCCAAATATTAGATTGAATGAACAACCTGATATCTACACTAGAGTCTGAGTCACAGTAAGAATGTGAGAAAGGGTTAGGTTTAGGGTTGGGGTTAGGATTAGGGTTGGAGTTAGTTTTGGGTTTAGGGTTAGGGTTAGGGAGAGGCTCTAAAATGATTTTTTGAAAAGGACTCAAGAAACCGAAACATAAATAAACATTTCTGTACTTACAGTAAAAAGGACCTTTACAAATCATTAAAGATTCATGCCTGTTAGAAAATGGGTAAAGAATATGAGCAAGAATTTGAATAAACAAAATGATTTATAGAGTAGGTAATTTTAAAGTCAATGAAAAAATGAGAGTTGCTTCACTTCTTAGAAAGAATGAAATAGTAACAAGATACCCTTTTATCTTCCAAGCCTACACAGCACCAGTGGGGAGGGCACTCTGGAGGATACAGATCAGTGATGTGGGCCTTGAGACTGTTATCCCAGTATCTCCAAGACCTTTAAAAGGGACACATCAGTTAACCCCATGATCCTACTTTTAGGACAGGGTTTTTAAAAAATAGAGATTCATAGAGTAACATTTTTTTTGTGTGTGTGTAAATGATATTGCACTGTTTTGCCAAATAGTGAAAAATTAGAAATGCTGGAAATTCCTAATCACACAAGGAAGAAAACAAAAATAGCAGAATATTCATATAGAGTTTACTTTTGAGATGTTCACAATCTAATATTAAGTGTATAAGAGCAGCTTATGGTATCATATCATAGCATTACACGAAATACAGAAATTTAACTCATAAGGAAAGGTTCTCTGGATAGGAAGAATCATTGTCAACATGTTCTTTTTGCTAGACTTTAATACACTCTGTACTTACTCTAAAATTGGGTTCTAATGTTCCAGCCTGGATTTCAAGTGGAAATATGCTAGCTTTTCATCAGTCTCATAATTGTCAGTGATGACCACAGGTTTCCTCTTGGGCTCAGCTTTGGATGCTACCCTGGCACATGGGCCTTTCTTGACTTCTAGTCCTGAATTTCTGCATGCTTTCTTTTCTTCTCAATATTTAAAAGGCATCTCAGAATGAGGATCTCTACTTCTGTTGGTCCCTCGCCATGCCTATCCTCCTGTAGCCATCCAGTGAGCTTCTCCTATCCAAGTTGCACAGTCTGTCAGTATTCTATGACTTCTCCTTAGAACATTGTTTCTTAACATTAAATCTTACCTAATTTTCGCAAGAGCTCACTGTTTTCATCAGGGTTACTTCTTGTTTCTTGCTCTCTGTTTCTACTTTTGCTTCTCCTCAGTCTGTTCTAGGTACAGCTGCCAAAGTGAGTCACTATCTCTATCCATTCCAGTTCCTCCATATTTCATTTAGAGGAAGAGCCTTTGTAATATACTACAAAGTGTTTGCTATATGTGTGCAGATGCCTTGGAATCCAGAAGAGCATGTCAGAGCCTCTGGAGCTAGAGTTACAGGCAGCCATGATCTACCTGCTGTGTGTACTGGGAACTGATCCCAGAACCTCTGGAAGAATAACAAGTAGCTTTACCTGTTGAGCCATCTCCGGGTCTAAGGATTTTTATATGATTTCCTCATACATCTTCACAGGCCACTTGTCCCCAGGTAGAGGTGGTAGAAGTGGCTTTCTGGTGTGGCTTTAGAGTTGGCATCTACTTCTGGTTTCCTCTCAAATGCTGTTTCTGGGTTAGCACCATGGAAGGGATAACTGTTGTAAGAGCCACCATTGCAGCTGATATACCTGCCCCAGTGTGGTGGATTAAAATCATGAGCCCAGGTGAGTGTTCCTTTCTGAAAGCTGTTTCTGCAAAGGATTAAGTCACTAGAGACAGAAAAGTACTGTCACCAAGTATAAGTTATTGCTTGACATTTATGCAAAACCATGATAATTAAACAAAGCACAAGTGAGGCTGATGTGTTTGCCATACAGGCCTGGCAACCTGAATCTCAGGTAGAATGGGAGAACCAAATCTCAAAGTTGTCTCTGACTTCCACATGTACACATGACATGTTTACCTCTGCCATTATTCCTCTCCTCTGTGTATATGTGCCATACACACACACACACACACACACACACACACACACACACATACACACACACACACACAGAGAGAGAGAGAGAGAGAGAGAGAGAGAGGAGAGAGAGAGAGATTATACAACAAAACAAACCCCCAAACCTCAAATTTCTCTGCAAACCAAAACATTGCAATTCCTTTTTTTTGGAAATAGTATTTTTTCTACAGATAAACTAATTTTAATTATTGAAATGTATGTGTAGCATTCCAAGGTATTTCTGAATAAAATGGGGAATTAGAAAATTTGGGGGTACCAGGTGACCTGGTGTAGAGTCACTATGAGAAAGAACAGACTATTCTAAGAGAGGGGAAGAGCTTCAGGAACTCACAAAAGGCAGAAAGAAATAGTCTGAAAGTTCAGATTAGCAGACTGGCCATGGCCTACAAGGAAGTAAGGCGAGCTGGGTGCAGGAAAGGAGGTGAACCAGAAGCCCATTTCCACAGCTCTGCCAGGACACCCTCAGAGCCCTCCCAAGTTCCAAATCTACAAGTGGGATTAGTGAGACTCTGATTCTTGGAGTTGATCAGCAGTAGAGAGAAGAAACAGACTCGTGTGTGTGTGTGTGTGTGTGTGTGTGTGTGTGTGTGTGTGTGTGTGTGTGTATGGCACATATACACAGAGGAGAGGAATAATGGCAGAGGTACACATGTCATCTGTACATGGGGAAGTCAGAGACAACTTAGAGATTTGGTCATTTTGTCATGATGTCACTCAGGACAGTGGCCAGGTACCATCTTGAGAAGAACACATAGGATATGAAGTTGGGAGAAAATTATTAGGGATAATCATGGTAACTGTACCTGACCGTGATTGGAATATTTTACAAAAAAGTGTAAGTACACACATAAAATACATGCATGTTGTTCTCAAATAATAAACAATATTTTATAAGTATTATGTTAAACAATGTATTAAGTATTATATTAAAAATCGAGCTGCCCTTGAGACCTGAGAACAGGCAACAAGTATGAATCAGGAAGCCTTAATATAAACAGTCACAGTCTCTGGGTAGGAGAGAATTCTGGGAGGTCATTGTGGGGAGTGGGAGGGCTGGTAATGACAAGTTGAAAGGAGCAGCCTGCAGAAGGCTCAGCTCAGGTAACAAGGGCATAACCTCATCCAGTAGCTAGAAATATGTCCTATTAACAGAATATCATAGGAGGATAGTGTCAGCTTCTGAAACCACACACATGTAGGTTCACTTTTGATACACTCTAGTGAATCTTTGACCTGCAGTGCAGTTACATATAGCAACAACTCATTTGCTTTTGAAACCTTTACTGTACACTGAAGACAGCCATAGCTAAAACTTGAATGATTTCAATCTGGGACTTTACTATCTCTGAGACCGCAAGGTTAAGTGTGCCCAGTAGAGGGCACTGGTATGTTATTTTAGTTGTTTTGTTGTTGTTGTAGTCCTCCTCCTCCTCCTTCTTCTTCCTTAGGCAGTGATTCCTAGGAAAGTTTAAGCAGCAAGTCACTTGCGTCTGTTTCTACCAAACAATATCACTCTGGACAAAATAGCTTTTGATGTGCCATGAGAAGTGTCTGGTCTTCCCCTTCTTCTCTTTAATAAGTAGAAAATTGCAGAAGACCTTTGAACTCCCAAATAGAAACAATAGTCTGGAGATGTGGGATTCTATGTGTCCTTACTGATGTGCTTATGTAAGCAAAATATAGTAGTGTTGTTTTCCAGGATGGAGGAGTGTAAGGTCTCCAGGAAGGTTCGTTATTCAGAGGCCATTCAACTTGTTCCACCCACAGCTAGAGCAATGTGCTGCTTTAAGTTTTACCTTTTATCTTTAAAAAGTTAGTATTGTGTGTACCTCTGTGTATATGTGAATACATGCATACATGTGTAGTCCAATTACAGAGTGCATGTGGAGATTAGAGGAAAACTTGCAGGAGTTGGTTCTTTCCTTCACCAATTGTGTCCTGGAGATTGAAATCGGTTTGTCTGATTGTGGCAAGTATTTTGAATTGCTTGGCAGACTCCACCTTTTATCTTCTTACTGTTTTGATATTTAAATTTGTTATCTACCTCATGGCTTGAATATGCTTGACCCAGGGAGTGGCACTACTTGGAGGTGTGGCCTTGTTGGAGTAGATGTGGATGTGTTGGCAGAAGTGTGTCACTTGGGGGTGGGGTGGAGTGGGCTCTAAGATTCTTGTCCTACCTGCCTGAAAGCCCCCAGTGTGTGAGCATGGAAGATCTGGTGCCTCAACTTGTCTGCCGTGGTGCAGCATGAGCAATGAAGAGATACCCTCTCCCAACCTCATGCCTTGCCTTCTGCTGCCCATGAGAAAGCTATCCCTGGAGTCATGAGAGCAGTAGAGCTGTCCCTGCTCTCATCTAGGCAGTACAGCAGAGGTGACCCTGCATGCGTGGCTGCAGGCGAGCCAGCCCTGAGAGTGTGAGTGAAGGAGAGCTGGACCTGCTTCTTGTCTGCTGGGCAATAGTGAGGATGAGGGGAAGGTGCCCCGTTCATCTCCCTTACCCCTTGCCATCTATGGCAGGAATCTCTCACTATCTATTGCAAGTGAGAGAGCTGGCTCTGGGATCACGTGGGTGAGATAACTGGCCATGACTCTTACCAGCTGCAAACACTTGAAAGAACAGACCTGTACCTCAACTAGTCAGAAGGGTCCCACTGGCCCTTTTTGAAGGGGTTGCTGATGAGCCAGCTCTGAAGACTTGAGAATAGGAGAGCTGATAGGCAGACCAGCTCAGATATTTCTTAGGCCCAGATCCAGGGCTTTGAATTGGCTTTGCATTTCCCCAACATCTACCTCATTGATGAACTGCTATTCCAAACTACAGGATCTTCATAACACTTGGCTACAGTGGGATATCCAAGAGGAGTTCCAGTGAAGATCCAGTATTGATAGAGTAGCAGAAGTCAGAGGCCTGTATCTGACCAATGAGTAATTGCAATAAACACTTGCAAGAAAAGAAGGGTGGACAAAAGAGTCCACTGTGACACACTATAGCTCCACAACAAGAATTATTTTCTCTGTTGGGGATAGACTGCAAGGGTGGAGGATGAGTAGGAAGAAATGGGGAGATGAGTGCAATTGGGGTACATAATGTGAAACTCACAAAGAAGTAATAAAAAGTCAGAAAATCATAGACATTGTAGTAATGTATTTCTGCTCTGAAATACACAACAAATGATTTTGTTATATACACAATCCTGTTGTTCATTCAAAGGTTAAAATCCTTCCTGTAAAACATTTATAGATTAATGATTTCACCTTTCTCCCATTTAAGAAAAAATGAGTCTAGAGAAGGAATTTGATGTTCTCAGCTCTCGTTTTGTTTTTGTGAAATGTCTGTGTTAATCATGTCTAATCCTGTCCAGTCTAAAGTTAGCACAGCTTTCTCCAGGCTAATGTGAGTGTCTTTAATTTTGACAGTGTAGCACCCTTATTTTACCAGGAAGAATGGACCATTAGCCTATTAGGTGTCACTTGCTGCCTGCTGAGAAGCATGGGGACCAGGTTTCTAGCTTCTTTGCAGTGCTTCTTCCCCGGTTTAGGTAGGATGACTGATTAGCTGAGGTTCTCAGAGCCCCTCTACATGGTTCCTTTTGGAAGGCCTTTTCCAGAAGGCGTTTCTGCAATGGTCTGTCACAGTGGAGCAGCTCCAAATGTGTTTCAACACACTGCTTTCAACTTTCCTCTATTTCATCACCAGTACTGATCATTTGTCACTTGAAAGCAAGAAACTGTCAAGGTCCAAATCATTTTAGAAAGAGTGATGTGAAGTGACATTTTTCAAATGGTGAGCTTGCTTCAAGGGGAAGAACAAGTTTACTTGGAAGAAGGTGGTGGAACAAGAACAAATAGAACATTCTCCTGGAGAAGAAAATGACTTTTTTTTTCACAAATGGGCTTTCCAAAGAGAGCTGTGCCAAGATTAAACAGAGTGAAAAGCTGTCCCATTTTTGTTTTGTGTGTGTGACATTTAGTTTAAAAATGTTCAAATATTTTCAGTTTCAAAACATTAAGTGACATTAAAATAATCTATATTTAATTACAGACTGTTGCCATCTCAAAGCAAATTTGGGAGTTTCTTACCAGGAATGATTAATGATAAATGCCCAAACTAGAAGATATGCTGATTGGTCTATTTTCTGTTGTGAGAAGAGAAAGCTGGTAATTTACACAGAGAAGTGTTTATTTCACTTACAGTATTGCAAATTCTAAAAGCAGGGTACAAGAGTCACATGACATCTGCTGAGGGGGACTCATGCTCCTTCAAGATGATAGAATAGTAGAAGACCTGGGTATAAGGGAGGTCACATGTCACAGAGGCAGAGAAGGTGTCATACAGGTTTATAAGAGTTCACAAGAACAAATATATTTCCCAAAGACTCAACTCACTCCGACCAGAAAAAGGACATTCACAACATAACCTAACCAAGTTTCTTAAGAGGATACATTAGCCCCTCAAAACCCAATCATTTTTCATCCAGTTCCTTCTCACAAACTTGTCCTTTCCTCTCAATACCCTTATGTGGTATCCTATGCTTCTAACACATAGCCCTTTGGGGAGAAACTACATCCAAGCTCTACTCTATTCTGAACAAATAGATATCAACCAAACAGATCTCTTTAAAATTAGAAAATGATGCTGCTGGCAAGTTTATACAATGGACGAAGGCCTGGACAATGAAATTTTGAGTTGGTGTGGGCCCAGGCATGACATGGTCCAAGGCCTAGGACATATGACAAAGGTTTTGCCCAGTTGAGTCAGGCTTGGACTTGGTAAAACCTTTTCTGGTCCCAACACTAGTATTTAGGAATGATTGATCAGCGTGTGAAAAAACTAGCAATTGTAGGTTCTTTATCCTGGATGCTTACAGCCTAAGCATGATCCCGTCCAGAGACCTTGCACCAAAACATCTCACTCTGGACAGTGCCTGGTGAACATGTTGAGCTTCCAGATTATGGTAGTAAGTGTGACTCCACTAGAGTATGAATAGTCCACTTGACCCCCACTGTTCCTTATTAGTGTCTGTGTGACTGTCCTTACTCCATTCCCTGCTTACCCTAGTCAAAATGATCCACTATGAAACCTCATGGTAAGCTAATATTGTGGTGTCTTGAGTTTAGCTAAAGGAGAAACACAATAGTACAACCTAACAGAATAGTCTTGACTTTGAAATTTTTTCTTAAGGGAAAATGATGTCTCCTGAGTCTTGGTTGGATTACTGAGTTATCTGTACAAAGCTGTTGGTGTCTACACCTTTTGGCTTGATAATGAATGCATTTAGCAGGATCAAGAAACCTGTCTTTGAAAACTGTGAGTCTGTCTTCAACCTCTGCTCTCCTTTCACAAATAAATAGGCAGAATAAAAACTGGTATCTGGCAAACTAGATGGAAATCATGGTGTTTCATTAGTGAATCTTCAAAGGGAGGATGCTGATACAAGAGATTGGATTAAATCTTCTAGAATTCTTACAGTTCTTGGAGTTTGCTAGTGTAATACCTTGGAGTAAGGCTGTACATAGACAGTGCTTTCTAACTTTCATCATCTTTTATGAAGTACTGGGATACCCCATTTTCTCCTCTGTCAAGCTATAGCTCTGCCCTTAACTACTATAGTTACTGGATTGACCTGATGGGTAGAATAATGACTGTCATGAGAAGAAGTAGTCACAACCAAGTTGTATGGACTGTTCACAGTATTTCAAGCACTATAAGTCTGATAATAATTATTAGAGCCACATTTAGGGGAGAAAGACAAGGGTAAAGGATGTTATATAACCAAACTGATCACTTAAATGCACATGTGAGTTTGAGTGGACTTGTGTTTGTGTAACAGACACAAGAAGTAATGGTCTTAACTGCTCTACTATCCCAGAGCTTTATGCTCCATTGCACTTAAGCATAGTCACTGTGTGGGTTTTTTCCCAGCTTTAGGATCCATTTTAATGAATGTATAATGGCAATTATACATAGTGAGCACAACACCAGGCTTAGCAAGGCTGGATTTTGCTTACTTTGCAATTATAATGCTTGTTTGAAAATTATGTCCAGAAGTACTTGTAAACTGTTCTGTGACACAGACAAAATTTCCCTTTGATTTTGTTTATAGAATTAAATAACTTTGGAAGTTCTTTGAGTCTGTTAAATAAGGGATAAAATTCGGCCCACTCTCTTCCTCCAAAATGAGCAAGTTAAATTGTGGTTCTAACATGGCCTTACATGTAAGAATATTCAAGGTGAAATTTTGTATTGATTCTGTTTTCAACATTGCCATCCCTATCAGCACCTGGATAGCTAGCTCTCTCAGCATCTTTATTGTTGAAGTCGTTGTTTCTATTGAATGTTCTACTGGAAAGTTGACTTTATAGGTGTGTTTGACTGGTATAATGTACACATATACTATATTTCAAAATAATTAATAATTGAATTGGCATAAATGGAGGAGGTTATTGAGCCATTCATTAGAGATTAGCATGTATTCAAAGAAGGTGAAGGCCACAGTTAATCTTCATTGGCATGTTGTGAGTAGGTCTTCCCAGGCCTATTAAACAAATTCAAGCACGCTTGGCCAGTGAATGGGAGAAGTAGGTATAAGACCAGGGTGTTCCATGATGCTGCCCCACCTGGTATCATCATTGTGCACATTGTCTATTTTACCCTCTCTCGTCTAGAAATGGGAGTTCTTGTCTAGTTAATTTGTCTAGTGAAGTAAAGGAGAGAGCCAGCTATAATGCCAGATGGAATCAGCTACCTCTCAAACCTCATTCAGAATGTGATCTTCTGCAGTAGATACCCGCAGTAATGTGCAACCTTCCTCTTGAGCACAATTTCAGGGCTATTTCTGAGAAGTGTTCCTGCTAAAAAAGATTCATAGCGGTGTCTATTTGGGAAGTCATCTGCATGTAGAACATTTTCAGAATAGGAAGTCCTAGGGATACAGACAGCAAGCCATGTTTCCTGAAAGCTGCAGAATATAAAGGACATTGTTCTGCTTGAGGACACTTTAAATGTCCCACTGGAATTCATTCCATAGATTTTTTTTCATGGCTCCTTTAGGTTAGTCACACTCACAGACAACTGGGTTTAACTTTCTCCTTTAAAATGACTTCTTTGGTCTGATTCTAAAAGGCTAGCCAAGTTGATTTCTCTAACGTAGTTAGACAGAATGTATAGGTACAATAAGGTACAGTTTCTAGGTTATCATGGACTCTCATCCAGATAGATAGGAGACTCCTATGACTTAGCACTCATGTATCTTGTATCTTTTGCAGTTTCACTATGCCAATGCAGTCTTCTGACATTATGACTTTTAAGAGACACTGGATGTACAGCTCTTTCTTTTTAGCATTTATTGTCTAGATTCCTACACAAACTGCTCCATGACTAAACATTTTCCAAATTTCTCATTTAAAGGGCATATTTGAATTAACAGAAAAGAGTGCATGAAAAAGGAAAGTAAATGATAGCCTGAATTTGAAGTAGGAGCCTGGGCTCAGAAGCAGAGGATAAACAGTACCCTTCTTGCTGTCCATGCTGTTATCTAACATCATCTAACATTAATAGAGGTGGATGGTAAACACCCACCTGGAACCCTGCAGCTGACTCTGAGCATCATAGCATCCTATTTGTCACTCCTAGATGGTGCTGTCATTTTTCCTCTTTGACAGTTATAGTTGCATACTTTTCATTTGTTCTGTATCTATCATGGAGGGGAACTTCCTCTACCAAGATGTTCATGGTACAAGTCCTGAGAATTTGATGTTTGCCACTGGGATCCACTGCCTGGTACAAGGTCTGGCTCTTTTAGTGTCTGTATTTGTGAATCCTTGAAGCAGATAATGAGATGGGAACTCTGATATAAGGAATTTCTGGGCATGGTCTGTATTGAGACATAGACTAAAGGGCACAAGGTCTCAGGGAGACCTGCTTGGTACCATCGGAGCCTCCTGGTCATGACAAACCCTCCTCCTTCAGTATTTCTTGGGTTAAGATCTATCTCTTCTCCTTGGGAGTAGGAGTGCCTTTCTGGTGGAAGACAACCTGTGATACTTTGACAATGACTTTGGAGAAAGAAGCATTGTTCTTCTAGATGTTTCTGCTTCAACTTTCTATTATACTGTGGCCACCTATTGCTTTGCCATTGCTTTTGCTGTTATATTTGGGATGGTTTTTCTCTTCTGGATTATTGGTTTTATATTCTTATTCATTTGATACTATGAACCAACTTGGCCTAGCCTTTTAAAAAATCATTCATTCATTCATTCATTCATTTGGCATATATTGGTCCCACTGTGCTGCTCTGGCTGGCTCTTTGTCATGAGTTCAAGAGGCTTTTACTGCCCAGATTCCTCTCCTTTTATTTCTAGATAGGAAGGATTTGAGTCTGAATCGACCATGCCAGCCTCATTACTTTAAGTAATAACTTCTATTTCATTGCAGTCTGCTATTGTCTTTGCAATTTTGCAACAACACATATGGGATCATAAAATGAGCTTGGTTCTCAGTTGAGCTGAGGCTAGAATCCCAAGTGACCCTGAAGGGACGGTAGGTGCTTCCCTTGATTCCCAGGCACCAGACCCCTGTCACTAGTCACAGCCTCCCATAGACTTGTGGCCATTGGTCATGTAAGGGCAACATCCCAGCCCCTCCATGCCTATAAATCTGTTCTCTTATCTTCCATAGAAGGCCTCTCTGAGTTCTCAGCCAAGGCTGCCACCAAGCCAAGCCTGAGACTACTGCCCACCCAGCCAAGGACCCTACCCAAGTGACTAGCCTGAGTTCCCCTTCAGTCTCAGCCCCAGGCTAGATCCAGCTTGTGGGCCTCCAGTCCATTCTCAGTTCTTCCTTAGCTCCCAGCAGTGCCTGGGTGTCTAAGAGACTGAGAACCCAATGGCCCCAGTCTCATCAGTAACAGACCTGGTCCCATGCCTCAGACTGCACTTCCCCATCCCTACAAGCCTATGACTGGCTTCTAATGTGGGGCAAACCCAGCTGAAATGTACCCCCAGCTGGTGACCCAGACACATAGACCCACACTGGAACTTCAAATTACTCAAGACCATGAGTAACCTCTGACCTATTTCAAAGACCTATGCCTTCCTCTGATCTCTCTCTCTCTCTCTCTCTCTCTCTCTCTCTCTCTCTCTCTCACACACACACACACACACACACACACACACACACACACACACACACATGTTCCTGGCCAGTTTTCCTCTCCACCTTTGACTCTTAGCTACACTCTTCAAATCTTATTTTAGACTTAACTAGCTCTACTTTGGTGGTGACTAGCCTCCACTTTCTGCCCCTCTCCAAGCCCCACACTGAGGGCTCCTACATAGGTAATGAAGCTACCTTTCAGATGGCAGTGCATGCCCTGAGCTCTCTGCTTTCTCTGCCTGCCTGCCAGCTTGAGCCCAACCCAAGATGCACTCCAGGCTGAAAAGCTTGATCTACACTCACCCTCTTGCAATGGACAATGGTCTGTTGCTGCTGGGACTAGAAACACAGACAGAGCACAACTATGTGTACTGCCTGTCATTCTCTCTGGCCCTGGTATCAAGCCTCTATGCTTCTTCCTTTGAGCTTTTTTATGAAGTTGACCTTTATTCTCCTTCTGCTCTACATTTAGAATATACTAGCCAAGAAAAAACAAATGGGGAAAACAAAGGGACCTCTCTGCTAGAGCACACAGCCTCATTGTGGCAGAGCAGGCCCCTTGCCCCCTTTGCACCTAGACCCACCAAATACAATAGTAAAATCTGGTTGCTAAAGATTCCAAAGAAAAACATATCTGAATAACTCAAAAGTTTTCAGGCTTTGTTTAAATGCTTGTTCTCCTTAACAGGGCTACCTGAAACAATGTTTGTGCTTTTCAACCCAAAATTTTCTTGCTTCTTTATTTAAATGTTTATTTTCTCCCTACTACTTATGTACAAAAAATTTACAACATGTTTAAGATTTATTTTAAGGTGCAAAAGTCATCTAATCTATTTCCACAGGTCAAATCAACTATACTGATAACCATTATTTAATCCTTAATTAACGACCAGTCTCCTCTTATAGACAAGCTGTTACTGCCTATCCCAAATACATAATAAACATATTTTATTCCTCAGCCACCCAAAGCATGCTTAAGGATGCCTTCCAGTATTAAATTCCCGAAAGACCCTTGCTTGTCTAGGATCATAACAACAGACCATAATGTGCTCCCAAGCAAACCATTCCAACTTAGCACATGCTATCCATCCTATGTAGACATCTCCCTGCTGGGGTTCTGCTCCTTATAGGTTTATCTACAGTACCATAGATCCAGATGAGACTGACCACCAACTCCCACACCTGCCTGGGACAACAAAGCTGCCTTCCTCCAGACATCTCATCTACTGAATACTCCTGAGGCACATGCTGAGATTCACAAATGACAGTTGAGACCCACAGAGGACAAACTTGGGACCTTCCAGCTACACATGAACTCTCTTGCCAAAGCCAAATGGCTACTGAACTTGAGGAAAGTTACATGTTAGAAAAAAAATGTCTATCTAGATTAATCAGATGTTGTTCAAAACTGATGATAATACCCTCACATATTGAATAACCCATGGAATTGGTTCAATATTCCTTTGTCTTCCCAAACCCTACTCTCATCCCTCCTTATCCCTCTTGCTTAGTTCTGCTACCCTTCTAGCCAGTGTAGTGTTTTATTTTGATACTTCAACGCCATCCAAAAATTTCACTAAAAATGACACAGTCACTGCAATGATGCCTTGCCTTGAAAAAAGGAAAAGGGTGAGATCTGGGACCACGAAAGGCAGCTTGATTACCAGTTGATCTAAGGCTAGAATCCCTGGTGACCATGAAGGGGTGGCAGGTGCTTCGCTTGATTCCCTGGACACCAGACCCTTGTCATTAGCCACAGCCCCCAGTCACATAAGGGCAATGCCCCAAGGCCCTCTCCTGGTAGAGGACATGACCTGTAGTCACATAGGCTCAAGACAGATCTCCATTTTAATGAGGTACCTAAAGGCCTGAAGGACTAGGCTAATAAGCTTTCCTTCCCAGACATTCCTTCTTGCAAAAGGTATGTCTCAGGCCCACCCTGAGAAGTGAAGTATGGTTTTTAACTCATCTACTTTCTGACATGACAATAAATGCCTTAAAACCATGGACTGAATTTTTCATCAGAATCTGCTCATAGATCCACTGTCTAGTATCCCATAGAAGGCCTCGCTGAGCTCCCATCCAAGGCTGTCACCAAGCCCAGCCAGAGACTGCTGCCCAGGGATTCTCCCCAAGGGACCAGCCTGTGCTCCCCTTCCCTCTAGCCCCAGAACCAGGCCCTGGGCTAGATCCAGCTTGTGGGCCCCCAGTCCGTTCTCAGTTCTTCCTCACCTCCCAGTGTCTGGGAGTCGAAGAACCTTGTTACAGGTCAGGGGACCACTGAACCAGTTCCAGATGTCCTGTGCCTCAGACTTCACTTCCCTATCCCAGGAGCGGTATCCCTGGCCTTCCCTAAGGTCTGACACCTGCCAGGGCATAGCTTGGGGTAAGCTCAGTCAAACTCCTGCAGTCCACCTCCAGAGGCCATGCCCTGTGGCAGAGCAGACACAGGACGCCATAACCCTACAAACACACTTACATTTTCAGGAAAAGGAAAGGCTAGCTGAACTGACCAATTTCTATCCCAGTCTATTCGCTATCTTTCTCTACTTAACACTGCTCATTGAGCAGCTACAGTGAACTGAGTGAGCACTGGGCTGAGTGCTGAGTGTGTAGTAGGCAAATAGAACACGAGATCCTGTGTTGACCCATGTCTAAAAACACTATAGACCTGGCTGAGGAATGTTAATACCCCGTGGGGTACCTGACAGATACCTTCCATGGATCTTCTAGAATGTTCTGATGCTAGATACTCCATGTTGCTTTCGATATCTGCCTTGCCCCATCTCTTTACTGTAATGTATATTTTTTCAACCCTGCTTTAAGCTCATGGTGAACCACACTACCAGCCTCTGCCCAGAGAATATTGGATCCGTGGATGAAAAACACAGACACATATATGTTGCTCAATTTCAACCTGCCTTTTTGGCTCAATTGCTGGGTGATCTAATCTACTGTGGCTAGCATGTTCTTCCCAATACTCTTAGCTCAGCACCCTAAATCTATTTATTCCTACCCTCAGCTTAATTGCTCAGTTACATTTAGTCCCAGCTCAACACCCTAACCTCTGTCATGGCTGCTCTGCCTGAGATCTCACATAGCTGTTCACCTTTTCTCTCCAAAGCATTGTGGAAAAACTTCTCATCTTTCCTTGCATCTCCTAGCTGACCTGCAAAAACCTGGAAGTTCCACCTATTCCAACAGCATCTTTATTGATGGATCAAAAACCAATTGGGGAACATGATCTTGGCATCAGAACCACTCTCTATACTTTACCTCAGATGTTGAATGACTCCAAGCATCTTTCTGCCTCCACATCATCATTCATAGATGATATGTATGTGAGAACAATTATGTTTTTAAGGCAGAGATTATGTCATAAAGTTATTTAATCTTCTTGAAGTAAAAAATATAAACCATAATATTTATGTTAAGTAAACTTATAGTCACTGAAGGATATTAATTAGTTGTCTCAGTTCAGACATTCCAAAAATGTTCTTCACATATTAAAGTCAACAAAAAATTTAATATTAGAAGATCATTGTTTACTGACAATATGATGCAGTTGGTTCCAGAGAGGTTGTGTACTGCCTTGACCTGCAGGGCTAAACAACAAGAGAGGGAGTGAGAATGGATGGAACGAGGGATATGAAGGAAGGAGACCAAACTGAGATCTGTTAAGCCTCATTTATTTTCAAAAAACACTTAGCTTATAAAGCTACAAACCACAATTACAAAGTGGAATCGGTTGCTCAAGTACATGACAAGGTAGATGGAAAATGCCTAGCAACCAGTGGAATAAAAGGAAAGTTCTAACCATAAGGTGTCTTAAGGAAGGTTCTAACCAAAAGGTCTCAAGGCTGCAAGGTTCCAACTGCAAGATTTTTTAACTATACTCTGGGAACAGAGAAACAAATCTCTTAAAAGCAGAAGTTAGAAATAATAATTGTAAAATAAGTAATGGCCCAGGGACAAGATAAATATCAGGCCCCAACAGTGTATTGTGATTTTCTTTTTCTCTTTTTGTTAAGTATGGTAAGAGGAACATAACTTTCCTTTTGTACATATTTGGCACATGCACGTACATACAGATATAAACACAGAGATACATAGACACACAGACACATAGGCATACAAACCCATACAGACAGAGAAACAGGTACACAGATACAAACACACAGATTTTATATATATATATATATATATATATATATATATATATATATATATATATATATACAAAAATACAGATATAGATGCAAATATAGAGTAACACACACATATAAATACAAGCCCTCACATACACACATGGAAGCACAATTACATACATAGACATGCATAGACATATAGTCAGTCACACAGTCAACACAGTCAAACAGACATAGAGAGAATCACAATGCACAAACCTATATAGACAGATATACATGCATACAAAGAAACACATATATAGAAACATAAGCACACACACACACACACACACACACACACACACACACACGTGCGCACGCGAGCACGCGTGCACATATGCACACACACACATACAGGATCCCCCAAATCAACTGTTAAAGTATGAATTTCAAGACAGTGAATAGGGTTTCCACATATTTTATTCTAAAAGTATTCATTTCTTTGGGCCTTAGGCTGCATTGTTACTTTCTTTGTTTAGAATTAGCAGGATATCCATTCTTTGATTGTTTCAAAAGAGTATTGGTCCTGTATATAGCCCAGGTTCCTAATTAAGAAAATATTGGTATGACATACTGTATTTTCTGCATCTAAATGCTTCCTCATGTAAAATATTGCTAAGCATGCATGTGTTTAACTGTTGTGGAAGTAATTCTTTAGAGTGTGCTGAATGTGGATCTGGTGAACATATGGAGTCACTAATTTAATCACGTGTCAGGAAAATCACTGGACAGTAACAAGAAAATGAGTCATCAACTAACTAATAAGTCTTGCCAAAGGGAGTAACAGAATTGCCTAATGAGTAAGGGTTGTTGGATGGAGTAACAGGAGTTTGTGCTCATTAAACAGGGATCACTCGTGCTGCACGGAGATCTGAAATGGAACTATCTACACACTGTATAAGAAATGGGTCATATCTGCGTTCCTGAAGTTTGAGAGGCTTTGCAAGCCAAGATACTTTCTAAAGTTTTAATACCATTAACTTAGTGTTATTTTTCACAGTAAATTGTAAAAGCTGGAGAATTTGATTTCTATTGTCCCTATTAAGTTCAAATGACTAAGTAGCTACAGAATAACCCATAATAACCCAATAGAAAAAGTGCTTTTACCTTACTGACTTATTCTATGCAGTGAAAGCAAAAAAAAAAAGAAGTAGAAGTTCACTATGACTATGTTTGATTCTGAGCTATTATGTACTACTATTATGTTTATTATTAAGTCCCTCCTTCTGTACATGTTTATGTGCACAGTGTTTAGTACTGTCAGAGCTTTATATAGAGTTATTCTGATAGGTGTGTGGTGATACTTATCACTGTTTTAATTTCAAGTTCCTTATCAATTGGTGCTGAATAGTCTATTTTAAAAATATATCTCTGTAATAGCCTCTGCTGCAAAAAGAATCTGTTTTTATAATGAGGGGTAAAGCTATACTCTAATATTTGTATAAGGTAGCTATTTATAATGTAGTTAGAAGCAAAGGACAGGATCTATGACCTTACCAGCCACGAGTCCTGGGTAGGTTTACACTACAGACAAAAATTCTCTCTGATTGTACAGGGATTCATTCTAATTAGACAACTGTTGATTACTCCCAAGACATATGTTACTATTTAATCTTTGTGGATAACTTGTCAGGCTGGTCATTGTAGTTTTCAGGTTTAACTAGTGATCAAAATGCAGAGGAAAGGTAACCAACATCACTTAGTTCATCTTCAACATGATTTTTATACCTAAGGCTCAGGGAATATTGTAAAAGGGGTGGAAAGTTTGTAGAACCAGGATGACTGTTGTGAAACATGTCTAGTGTTTCCTAGACATGCTGCACCTATGAAATCTTAACAATATGTTTGTATAAACAAGATCCACATAGTGACAGCCCTAGTCCATATGCCAACAAGGGATGGGAGATATTTCACTGATCTCTATCCCTAAATAAAGAAGTATAGGAAATCATGGCTGTTGAGTGGCAGAGAGTAAGTTTTCACCAGGGATAAGATTTCTGATAGGTTATCCAATCTTAAATGGTGTGTACTAAACACATGTATGTATGAGTAATACTTAATGGACTAAGCAGGTACTGTATAAGAGGTCTTTAATTCAGGTGTGAGTTAAGGGTAGAGATAGAGATGGGACAGTGTGCTCATGCATGAAATTCCAAAAATGAATGAAAATTGAATATATCAAACCATTCCTCTGATAAAGTTGTGCAACTCTCCATGTGAGTTTCTGCATCTTATTAAATTTTATAGTTGATCACTTATTCAAAGATGATGTAAAATCAAATGCCATGACATATACCCAGAATCTCACTGCACTTCTGTCATGTGTTAAAGACTAATCCGCTCCACCTTTTTTTTTCTGGGAAAGGTGTGGCTGTTGAAAATAGCAAAATAATGGTGTGTCATTTCCAAGTCATCCACTCCTGAGGAAAAGTCATGAAGAAAAATTCATTTTCCTCTAGAGGGAATGCTCATCCTAATGCCTTCAGATGCTGTGCAAGCAGCCTGATGGCCTTGAGGCTGTTATTTTGTGAGGAACCAAATCTAGCCTACAGAGGGGTCACTTGTAGAAGCTCTCAAACTGTCTAGAAGGAAAAAGTAGAAGTCAGCCTCAGTCTCAGTAGTTCTTGTGCCCTGAGGTCTTAGCTCCAGTCACTATCTAACCTTAGCTTCAACAATTCCAAGTCAAACTCTTCCTGCTAAGGCCTTTTCCTATTCTATGTCATGAGAGATAAATTTTTCCTAAGCTAATTGGTTTTAAAGCCATTTATTACAGATCAACAGAGAATTAAAATAAATGTATTCTCTTATTTTTAGCTGTTGAAATAGTTATTGTAAACATTTTAAAAATCAAATTGTATTTGTTCCTGTAATGATACTTTTCTTTTTTCAATTTCATGTCTCAGGGATCTCATATGTTCACACTTGATTTTTCTAAACAGTTTCATTTGCCAGTTTTGAGTTTTCAACTCTTAGGTAACCAACACCAAAACAACAACAACAAGAACAAAAACAAAAACAAAAACAAACTTTCTGAACTAAAACTTTATAGAGTGCTGACATGATGCCCTGACAAGTGACTGAGTTTTGCGGTTTCCGTATTTGGGGAAATAGTTAAATATTTATTGTACTTTTTTATTTGGTAAAAATGGGAGGGAGAATTGAAAAATAAAAATGCCAACACTAGGGAAAAGAAGTACAACTCTCATAAAATCAGTTATAATGAAGGTGATAGCAGCAGGATTCAGTCTTGCCAAAAGCCAGTGATAGCCTTGAGTAAGTCTTCAGGGTGAAATGCTCAACTGTGAAGGAAAGGAACAAACTTAAAACACATACACAACATTATGAATGTGGCACAAAAGATTCTATCTAAAAGGTAAATTACACTTAGGGATTTCCTAAGTATCTTTTCACTCTGGACACTGTACCTCTATTAGTCTACTCCTTTTTAATTAGCTCCAGTACTGGGTGAAAGTTTGGTGAAGATTTTATCACCTACATGCTTTCCTGGATTCCCATGTGAAGAGCTCACTTGTGATAATGACACAATAATGAGAGGTGCTGATGTACAAAGAGGACTGGTAGAGTTCAACCTTGAGGTATCAAATGGCAATGGGTGTCTAGTTCCTATTGAGGAGGAAGAAGAAATTATCTTTGAGTTCAGTGTGTGGGCAACACAAGCCCTGCATTTTAATTGCCTTCCTGCTCACTATCAGAATGACCTCTCTACTAATGTAATACATTTTTCTGCTCTACACTCCTTAGTCTCCTTCTTATAGTTTGTAGATTGCTTGACTTCATAGCATTTTTCAGAAACCTATTACATAAAATTTATGGAAATATTTGTGAAGAGATGACATTTACTACACATATTGTATAATATCTATTATTTTACATACTACATAATATTGTATATTAATGTTAACAACACATCTTAGTGTTTTAATGATTTTAATAGAATAAACTGAGCTATTCAGAGAGAGTCTCATATCATATATAAGTATTATAAATTTATTTCTTAGACTTCAACATTTATTCTCCTTACCATTTCTTTATAAAAATAATTTATTTTGTGTATAGTAAGCACATGTATTCCTGTGTATATGTGCCACCACCACACATGTAAGGATGCCTGAAATTTCCAGAAGAGGTTGTTGGATCCTTTACACTTGCAGTGACAGGAGTTTGTGAGCCATCTGACATGGGTGCTGGCAACCAGACTCTGCCCTGATAGAATAGTACTATGTGCTATAATATGCCAAGCCATGCATCCAACTCCTATTTTTGATTTCCATTCATTTTCCTGTGGATTTCATGAAGTCATTGTTTTTTTTTCTTTTTATTAGATATTTTCTTTATTTACATTTCAAATGTTATCCTCTTTCCTAGTTACCCCTACAAAAATCCCCTCTCACCTCCCCTCTCCCCCTACTCCCCAACCTACTTAATCCTGCTTCCTGGCCTTGGCATTCCACTATACTGGGGCATGGAACCTTCACAGGACTAAGGGCCTCTTCTCCCATTGATGACCAATTAGGCCATCCTCGGCTATATATGTAGCTAGATCCATGAGTTTCACCATGTGTTTTCTTGGGATGGTAGTTTAGTCCCAAGGAGCTTTGAGGGTACTGGTTAGTTCATGTTGTTCCTCCTATGGGTCTGTAAACCCCTTCATCCCCTTCGGTACTTTCTCTAGTTTCTTCAATGGAGACTCTGTGCTCCTTCCAATGGATGACTGTGAGCATCAACTTCTGTATTTGCCAGGCACTGGTAGAGCCTCACAGGAGACAGCTATATCAGGCACCTGCCAGCAAAATCTTGTTGGCATCTGCAATAGTGTCTGGATTTGGTGGTTGCTTATGGGATGGATCCTCAGGTGGGGCATTCTCTGAATGGTCATTCCTTCAGTATCTTCTATGAACTTTGTCTCTGTAACTCCTTCCATGGGTATTTTATTCTCCATTCTAAGAAGAAGCAAAGTGTCCACACTTTGGTCTTCCTTCTTCTTGAGTTTTATGTGTATTGCAAATTGTATATTGAGTATTCTGAGATTATGGCTAATATCCACTTATCAGTGAGTGCATATCTTGTGTGTTCTTTTGTAATTGGATTATGTCAGTCAGGATGATATCCTCCAGATGCATCCATTTGCCTAAGAATTTCATGAATTCATCTTTTAAATAGCCGTGTAGTACTCCATTGTGTAAATGTATCAAATTTTCTGTATCCATTCCTCTGTTGAGGGACATCTGGGTTCTTTCCAGCTTCTGGCTATTATAAACAAGGCTGGTATGAACATAGTGGAGCATGTGTCCTTAATACAAGTTGGAGCATCTTCTGTGTATATGCCCAGGAGTGGTATTGCTGGATCTTAAGGTAAAACTATGTCCAATTTTCTAAGGAACTGGACAAACTGATCTCCTGAGTGTTTGAACCAGCTTGCAGTGCCACCAGCAATAGAGCAGTGTTTCTCTTTCTCCATATCCTTGCCATCATCTGAAGTCACCTGAGGTTTTGATCTTAACCATTCTGACTGGTGTGATGTGGAATATCAGGGTTATTTTGATTTGCATTTCCCTGATGATTAAGGATGTTGAACAATTTTTTAGGTGCTTCTCAGCCATTCGGTATTTCTCAGTTGATAGTTCTTTGTTTATCTCTGTACCCCCTTTTTAATAAAGTTATTTGGTTTTCTGGAGTCCACCTACTTGCATTCTTTACACATATTGGATATTAGGCCTCTATGGGATTGAGGATTGGTAAAGGTCTTTTCCCAATCTGTTGGTTGTCATTTTGCTTTATTGACAGGTCCTTTGCCTTACAGAAACTTAGCAATTTTATGAAGTTCCATTTGTCAATTCTTGATCTTTGAGCACAAGCCATTGCTCTTCTGTGTAGGAATTTTTCCTATGTACCCAAATCTTCCAGGCTTTTCCCCACTTTCTCTTCTATAACTTTCAGTGTCCCTGGTTTTATGTGGAGTTCCTTGATCTACTTAGACTTGACCTTAGTACAAGAAGATAAGAATGGATCAATTTGCATTCTTCTACATGATAACTGCCAGTTTTGCCAGCACCATTTGTGGAAATGATGTCTTTTTTTCCACTGCATGGTTTTAGCTTCCTTATCAAAGATCAAGTGACTATAGGTGTGTGGATTCATTTCTGAGTCTTCAATTCTATTCCATTGATCAACCTGTCTGTCATTGTACCAGTACCATACAGGTTTTTTTTTTTTTTTTCACAATTCCTCTGTAGGACAGCTTTAGACCAGGCATGGTGATTCCACCAGAACTTCTTTTATCATTGAGAAGAGTTTTTGCTATCCTAGTTTTTTTGTTATTCCAGATGAATTTTCAAAATTTCCCTTTCTAACTTGATGAAGAATTGAGTTGGAATTTTGATGGGAATTGCATTGACTCTGTAGATTGCTTTTAGCAAGATAGCCATTTTGGCTATATTGATCCTGACTATCCATGAGCATGGGAGATCTTTCCATCTTCTGAGATCTTCTTTGATTTCTTTCTTCAGAGACTTGATGTTCTTATCATACAGATCTTTCACTTCCTTAGTTAAAGTCACACCAAGGTATTTTATATTATTTGTAACTATTGTGATGGGTATTGTTTCCCTAATTTCTTTCCCCTGAGCTCCTCAGCTCACCTGTGGATATCCACCCCTAGAAGCTGCACCTCCTCTGCTGAGGAGGCTTCCTCTAATAGCTATGTCTCTGGATGCCCTTCTGGGATCCTTCCCCTCTCAGAACTGTGTGGTTACTGAGTTTCTAAGTCCAGAACACCTTCTCATTCAAGCAGGAAGGCCAACAGTAAAAATAATAAATTGCTTGACCCATTCACTAATCATTTAATTTAATATTTCATAAACATCTAATGTATATTCTAATAGTAAATGTTCCACAGAGTTCCTATCTTCAAAGACACTATAGTGAAGGGGAAACCAGATGGTAATGTTGCAAAATGTTGTACCATCTGTCTGTATAATGTTGTCACCTCCCTCCGTTTCAGATATGATCTCCCTGTGCTTCTGGCCGTCTTCCTTTTGTCTTTGGCCTTATATATCTCCTAGGCCTAAACATTAATGATGCTTCTTCTAACCTCTAACCCAATGCCTAATTCATAGTTATCTTTTGAGTTTCAGTCTGACTTTCCATTTCTGGTTGTGAGCTTGTGGTCCACTGAACTTCATTCCATTTGTTATCATTTCTTCAACATTTGCTTTGTCCATTGCATCCCAGATTCTCTCTGACTGGAGTGTTGCCACTGTTTGCTGACCTATATCACTGTTCTCTTTCAGAGTATGTGTAGAATTTGTGAGGTGAGAATGTAACTAAGCTGTAGGAGTCACTTTTTTAGCATGTCCAGTTGTTGAGGGCTGTGAGAAGGTCTCCAGAGCTAGTTAGAGAGAGGCTAAAGCCATTTGGAACTCATTGCAAACAGATGCCATGGATCTAACCTGCCTCTTTGGTGTGAAGAGGAAAACTGGACAACTGTGGCCTTTACATCTGCAAATCTGTGCCTGATCTTTTCATTACTTTCAAGTTACCAAGGCCAGACGCAGCCAAAATGGACAATTTTCTATTTTAGACTTCTCCCTCTTCTTTGCTCTTGTGCCTTTCTGCCATGTGGTCTTTGAGCTCAGTCTCAGTTGGGACAAGAGCAGATGTATTGCCTCTCTGCTGCTCTGGTCTAACTCTGAGACAAACTATTATTCTTTTTCTTTGCAGCATATAAAAATAACCCCCAGAGAGTTATTTTATTCTCTGCATTGCTCCTTCCATTAGGAGAAGCATAGCATGCTGCAAATGTTGAAAATGAGATCAGAAGAGGCTCCTTTACATTTCCCCTTTGCAATATTGTTGGTTAGCTATGGTTTTGGTACCTGCTTATTAAATGAAGATGTTTATCATATTACCTGATATAACTTATGGAAAGTAATGGAAATACTGTTTTCATAGATCAATATATGGCACACATAAATATGATATTTCTTTACTCAAGTTGGATTGATCTTATTCATTCTGAGAGGTATACGATGGAATTTCAGAATTCAGGCCTTATGCATTCCAGGCAAGCACAAGACTACTGAGCTGTATCCTAAGTCTACTGTTAAATTCAATTTGCTAACATTTTTCTTGAGGAATTTTACATCTATGTGCATGTGCTGGTAGTTTCCTCTTTTGTAGTGTCTTTATATGTTTTTAATTACAATAGTGAAGAGTTTATATTATAAATTAAGAAGTGTCTATTGCACTATCTCTGGTTTTATGTGGAGTTTTTTGATCCACTTAGACTTGAGCTTTGTACAAGGAGATAAGAATGGATCAATTCTCATTCTTCTACATTATAACCTCCAGTTGTGCCAGCACCATTTGTTTAAAATGCTGTCTTTTTTCCACTGGATGGTTTTAGCTTCCTTGTCAAAGATCAAGTGATCATAAGTGTGTGGGTTCTTTTCTGGGTTTTCAATTCTATTCCATTCATCTACCTGTCTGTCAATGTACCAGTACCATGCAGTTTTTTGTTTGTTTGTTTGTTTGTTTGTTTGTTTTTTATCACAATTGCTCTGTAGTACAGCTTGAGGTCAGGCATGGTGATTCTACCAGAGATTCTTTTATCATTGAGAATAGTTTTTGCTATCCTAGGTTTTTTATTATTCCAGATGAATTTGCAAATTGCCCTTTCTAACTCAGTGAAGAATTGACTAGGAATTTTGATGGGGATTGCATTGAATCTGTACGTTGCTTTTGACTATATTGATCCTGCCAATCCATGATCATGGGAGATCTTTCCATCTTCTGAGATCTTCTTCAATTTCTTTCTTCAGAGATTTGAAGTTCTTCTCATACAGATCTTTCACTTACTTAGTTAGATTCACAACAAGGCATTTTATATTATTTGTGAGTATTGTGAAGGGTGTTGTTTCCATAATTTGTTTCTCATCCTGTTTATCCTTTGTGTAGAGAAATGCCACTGATTTGTTTGAATTAATTTTATGTCCAGCTACTGCGCTGAAGCTGTTTATCAGGTTTAGGAGTTCTCTGGTGGAATTTTTAGGGTCACATATATATACTATCATATCATCTGAAAACAGTGATATTTTAACTTCTTCCTTTCTAATTTGTATCCCCTTGACCTCCTTTTGTTGTTTAATTGCTCTGGCTAGAACTTCAAGTATCCCTTATCTCTTCAGGACTTTTATTGTGAAGGGTATTGAATTTTGTTAAAAGCTTTTTTTAGCATCTAATGAGAAGATCATATGTTGAACCATCCCTGCATCTCTGGGGTGAAACCTATTTGATCATGGTAGATGATTTTTTTAATGTGTTCTTGGCTTCCATTTGCAAATATTTTATTGATTATTTTTCTTTTTTGTATCAGTGTTCATGAGAGAAATTGTTCTGTAATTCTAGTTCTTCTTTGAGTCTTTGTTTTGTTTAGGTGTCTGGGTGACTGTGGCTTCATTAAATGAATTTACAATGATCCTTTCTCTATTTTGTGGAATAATTTGATGAATATTTGTATTAACTCTTCTTTAAAAGTCTGGCAAAATTCTTTCCTAAAACTGATCTTTCAAAGCCTACTTTAATAAGGGTTCTTACATACTCTAACCTCCTTTTTAGCCTATCATCCACCAGAGGCAGTAGAGACAAAAGGTTAAAGAGACCTATTTACAAGTAGTTCTTTGAGGCTATTAAGCAGTCCAGTTCAATACAGAAGAAACCATGAGGCTTTGCCATTTGGTCTGAGTGGATGGAAGTGGCAAGAAGCTGCAGGAATATCAGGTGAAATTCTTTGGCTTCAACAAATTATAAAGTTATGGCGAATGAAGTTTAGCAATGCAATGCAGGGCAACCCAGTGTCAGAGTGTCACCAGCGAAGACTAGCAAGGTAAACCAACGCCAGAGCCTTCTTCAACTGTTTATGGGGTCATATTTATATTCTTTCTAAACATTATGTGTCTTCTCACATGTCTCTCCTGAAAAACCTCTTCTCATATGTGTCTGCTTCAGCAAAATAACCTTTCACCTGTTTGTTCCAAGAAGATACTATATGACACAACTGAGTTTCCAAAGAAACCTCCACTTCATAAAACCATCTGTCCCTAGGCTTATGAGATTTTTAATGACTGGTCCCCCCTCCCCCCGCTTTATGTATTATTGGTCTATTTAAATTGTAGCTCTCGATTTACTTTATTTAGTGGCATCTATGAAGAATATTGCCTGTTTCTTTTAGATCTTCCAATTTTGTTGAGTACCGGTTTTTGAAGTATGACCTAATGATTGTTTAGATTTCCTGGTGTGTATTATGTTCTTGTTTTTCTTTCTGATTTTGTTAATTTGGATATTCTCTCACTGTTTTTTGGTTAGTTGGATAAGGGTTTGTTTATCTTGACTTTTTCTAAGAATCAATTCTTTGTGTCACCAATTCTTTTTTTTTTTTTCTTAGAATGAATTTACATTTTTTATT
The DNA here is from genome assembly GCA_902729485.2 of Mus minutoides. Classification (NCBI taxonomy): domain Eukaryota; kingdom Metazoa; phylum Chordata; class Mammalia; order Rodentia; family Muridae; genus Mus; species Mus minutoides. The sequence goes on from LR749507.1 coordinate 775,169, forward strand.
GGTTATTTTATTTATTTACATTTCTTTTTATTAGATATTTTCTTTATTTATGAATATTTATTTATTTATTTATTATATATAAGTACAATGTAGTTGTCTTTAGACACACAAGAAGAGGGCATCAGATCTCATTACCTGTAGGGAGCCTAGCGGCTGCGCCTTGAAGATGGCGCTGCCTGTCTCGGCCTTATCAGTTTTGCTGGCATAAATAACTCCTTATATGGCATTAGGCTGTGTTGGCAGTGACATGATTCTAAGCCCGAGAATGTGAAGTTGAAGCCCGAGAATTCCTGGCGTATGAGCAGGAGCTACGTGGCATTCTGTGTGTGGCCAGGATAGGGTTTAATTGGTTGCTTCCGGTGGAGATAGTGCCAGAGAAGAGAGGGAGAAAGGAATTTACTATTACGCTTAAGCTGTAACTGCATGCATAAGACTGAGTAAACAAACTTAAGTCGAGGAACCCGATTGGTCTGTGTCTTCTTCCTGCGGGACAGGACGGGCGCAGATCAAAGTGGTGGCCCGTACGGTGAATCTAATTTCACCTGGTAAGCGGGTTCCCGAACTTAAGAGGAACTCAAGGGAGGAGCTAGCTCGGAGGCCCGTATAGTGAGGCCTGTTGTCGCCGTTCCATGACCGGGAAGTGCGCACGCGGAGGCCCACATAGTGAGGCCTGAGGTCGCCTGCGACCGAGAAGTAGGCGCCAGGGAGCACACGCACGTGGAGGCCCGCATAGTGAGGCCTGGGGTCGCCGTTTTGCGACCGAGATCAGGTGCCAGGGAGCGCCCGTCACACGCGCTATTGCGCACCGCACATTATTGCGCATTACTACATTGCCTAGCAACCCACAGAAAGTTCGCTGAATTGCGAACGAGCCTGTACGAGCTTCAGGTACTAGCCTGCGTTAAAGCGGCGTAAAATAGAAAACATAACCATGGGAAATGTGCACTCGTGCCCAATTCATGAAGCCCTTACGGAGTTGTTAAAGACAAAGGGCATTAAGCTCACGGACTGCGTTCTGAATACGTTCTTACAGGAGGCAGACGTGGTTGCTCCGTGGTTTGCACTGTCAGGGAATTTAACCCTTACATGTTGGGATAAACTGGGTAAAGATTTAGATCTTGCCTGAGATCACCACAGTCTGAAAGACGGGGTCAGACCCATATAGAGACTTGTTCGTGCGTGTTTAGAAAGTGAAAATTGTAGGCAGGCTGTGAGGAATGCAGAAGCAGCTGTGGAGGAATTAAAAGAAAGGCGGTCAGTGCTTTCTCAGGAGGAAGAGCTCCCTCAAAACTACTGAGACGAAGACAGCATTTTCTCAGACGGAGGTGATACGAGAGAGTCTTTTAGAGCTAGAAAAGATACAACCCAGTGAGTTAAATGAGTACCCCGTAGAGCATTCTCTAGAGAAAAAAGGCAAGGCCCAGAAGAGAAAGAAAGAGATTGTATCCAAGTTTGAGTGAGTTAAGCAGTTCGTCCAGTTCGGAGGAGGACGATCCGGATCCGATAGAAAAGATTGAGGAAGGCCTAGACGCCCTTCTTAACAAGATGGAGTCACTTGGTATAGAGTCAAAGAAAAGAAAGAAGAAGAAAGGGAGATTGAAGAAACCGGAACAAGAACAAGAAAGTAGGCACAATTGTCCACCATGGCCGGATGGGGCCACACCCTGTCCACCTCCTTATACGAAAGCAACACCATCTTTAAGATCTACAAGGCGTGGTAAAGCAGCAAGTCAAGTTCAGGGAGAGGGACAAGTCTCTGGCCCTTATTGGAGGAATCCTTAGTTTTGAGTCCCTTAAGTAGATATCTGAGTCCCTTCAAGATGTTTAATTCTCTTTCCTCTCTGTCTATTGTCTGTCATTGGCGTGCCAATCTGTCCATGTCCTTCAAAAGTGTTTCATGTTAACTCCATGTTTTAGTTTTATGGTTTGATTGTCTGTTCGGTGTTTCACGTTTAAAAAACAGTTTGCCTGTCTCCCCACTCTGCCTTTAAAACCGCAAACAAAAGGGGAGATATTAACCCCTGTTTAGCCTCTGCCAGAAAGCACTGCTCTAACACAGAAGCAGTTGCCTAAAAATTGGCTTAGCACCCAGTTCCCAGTTCGGAGTCTGGCCAGCTACGACTGAAAACCGGGTGACAAAATTCCAACTGACATGAACTTTGGAGGCTGATGCCTTCTTTAAAAGCACCAAAATTTAAAGGATTTTAACACATATTGCCAACAAGGCAGTGAAGGGGATAAGGTTGTTTATCTGTGCAAAGTCTTTCTTCACTCCACTCCCATTCTTCTCCAGGTTAGAGGAATAAGGTTTAAACTAGAATAACTGTTAGCTCAAGTACATTTATGTTGTTCTTGCTTCCCAAAAACAAGAATGATAAGTATATATATGAACGGATTGTACAAACAGAAATGAGAATGGTAAGTATACAGAAAAGTTAAAAGTCAAAAAAGCAAGGAACTAGAGAACAATTATCAGACTCCTCTCCCCTCCTTTGGCAGAATTCCCAGAAGTAGGATAAGAAACTTGTTTGAAAGACATTCTCAGTTTGTGTAGCAGAAACTGATAACTTAGAATGCACTGTGACAGAGATTCAAGGACACCTGAGAAAGCCCTGCTAGAGGCAGCTCTTAAAGGAGCCACAGCCTTTTACCTTTAACAGAAAAGTAAATTATACTTGGTAACTCAGGGCATAAGTCATTACAACACGTGACTTGCAGGCAACCCATATAGTATACATCTACTGTATTTTATTCTTCTGAATTTCCTCCTACTTCCAAATAGATGATGGAATTGTGTGCTGTAGCCTATGTTTTGGAATCATAAAAAGGTCAAGCAGGTGGAATATATGAAAGTCATATCCCCATACACCGCAAAAATTTAAAATTTCTATGCTAAGGAACTCTGAGTGTAGAGAAGAGAGAGGGCATGTTTGTGTTTTTTCTACAGGACGCCAAGAGAACAAACTATCTACCAGAGTGGTTAATAAAGACATGCTGATGCTAGGATGAAAAATTATGTTGATCAAAGATGAAAATACGTCAAGGGACATTGATTCTGACACTCTGGATTTGGACATTCACATACCCTCTGGGGGGCACATCATCAGTAAGAAACCTACTGAAAACACCAGGGCAGACAAAAGTATTATTGCCTTACAAGTTTGACCAAAAGGCTGGCATGTGCAAATTTTTTCCCTAAAGAGAAACATGGGATGGCATCCTTCCCATGGGTTAGGAAAGACTTTACTAAGAAGAAGAAGTCCTATACAACCACTAACTCAAAATTCTAGGCAAAGAAGGTTAACCAACACTTAGAAGTCAGAGGTTCCAAAAAAATTGGAAGCAGCACAGAATTTAGGATAAGAGCAATAAGAGTGGTCATATTAAACCTTCAGTGTCTCCTTGGAATACTCCCATATTTGTAATTAAGAAAAAATCAGGTAAATGGAGACTTTTACATGATTTGCGTGCTATCAATCAGCAGATGCAGCTCATGGGGCCAGTACAGAGAGGATTACCTCTTCTGTCATCCTTACCAGCTTCCTGGCCTATTATAGTTATAGATATTAAAGATTGTTTTTTCTCTATTCCATTATATTCTAAAGATAGTGAAATCCGAGTGTCTTGAAGAAGCTTATGTAGAGCTTTGTCACCTATTGGAAAAGAAAGGACTATAAGGACTATGTATAGCTCCTGAAAAGGTACAAAAGGAACAGGTTGTAGATTATCTAGGTGCCAAAATAGGCATGAGACAAATAGTGCCACAAAAGGTAGAGTTTAAGAAAGATACTTTAAAAACTTTGAATGATTTCCAACGCTTGTTGAGAGACATTAATTGAGTTAGATGTTATTTGAAGATGCCAAATTATGAGCTAAAACCGTTGTATGACATTTTAAGAGGTGATTCGGCTCTTGATTCCCCTCGACAATTAACACCAGAGGGGAGGACAACATTGCAAAAGGTAGAGGACAGGTTACAATCTGCATTTTTACAACGTTGGCAAGAAGACAAGCCTATACTTTTGTGTGTCCTTGCCACCTATGGACAGCCTACTGGAATTTTATGGCAAGAGGGACCACTGTTGTAGATTTATCCAAAAATATCTATAGAAAAATCTATTGAACATTATCCCTCGGCTGTCGCTGCACTGACACTCCTAGGAATTCGCCAGTGTCTGCAGCATTTTAGATACCCACCTGCTACAGTAGTGGTTCCCTATTCTAAACAGCAGGTGATAATATTGGCTGACACGGTAGATGATTGGGCTATTTTACAGTGTAGCTTTGATGGAGACATTGACAATCATTACCCTAAACATCCGTTAATCTCTTTGTTTAAAGAACATCCTGTAGTATTTCCAAAGATTACGTCTACCTCGCCTGTTCATGGCGCTCCTAACATATTTACAGATGCTTCCAAAACAGGATGTGGTGCTTATATGATAGGCACAAATGAACCAGTATTATGCCAATTTCAGCCTGGTTCTCCTCAAACTGTAGAATTACAAATTGTAGTTGAAGTATTTAGAAACTGTAGCTTTGCTTTCAATTTGATATCTGATTCTCATTATGTGGTGAATGCAGTTAGGATTTTGGAAATAGCGGGACCGATAAAATTTAACAGTCCAGTGTGTACGATTTTATTGGAATTGCAGGACTTGATTTGGAAACGGTCTCAAAAGTTTTATATTCAGCATATCAGAGCTCATACTGGATTACCTGGACCACTGAGTGAAAGTAACGACATAGTGGACCGGTGGACCAGGATGGAGTGCATCTTTTTTAGTACTAGTATGGAACGCGCTAGGGAGTTCCATCAATTATATCATGTCAGTGCTAAAGCTTTACAACTAAAATTCCAGCTCTCGCGAGCTGATGCCAGACAAATTGTTCTAGATTGTCCTCAATGTGTGATTCACCTGCACCCACCTCATGTGGGTGTGAATCCAAAAGGATTGCTATCACTTAAGATTTGGCAAATGGATGTGACTCACATTTCAGAGTTTGGGACTCTGAAGTATGTACATGTTTCAATTGATACTTGTTCAGGAATTATTCATGCTACTCCTTTATCTGGCGAGAAGGCTCGCCACATCATTGGACATTGCCTGGATGCCTGGGCCGCCTGGGGTAAACCTCAGCAGTTGAAGACTGATAATGGTCCGGCATATACAGCGCACTCCTTTAAATCCTTCTGTAAACAAATGGATGTCAACTGCAGTCATGGACTGCCATATAATCCACAGGGCCAAGACATTGTGGAGCGAGCCCATCACACTTTGAAAGAGTGCTTACAAAAACAAAAAGGGGGAATAGGCCAAGGCCGTACCCCCAAGGAAAGAATATCTCTGGCATTGTTTACTTTAAATTTTTAAAATTTGGATGTGCACGGTCACTCAGCAGCTGAAAGACATAGTGCGGGGTGTGCACCCCCTCCAGAACGAGTAAAATGGAAAGATGTCTTGACGGGTCTGTGGCGAGGACCAGATCCCGTGCTGACATGGGCACGAGGTTCTGTTTGTGTTTTTCCACAGGATCGACAAGACCCAGTGTGGGTGCCTGAACGACTAGTGAGGAAGGTGAAGACTGAAGATGGCCCTGGTGACCTTGATCGGAATGTTGAGTCTGCTGAGCCTACGACTGACCATTGTGATACCAACGAGTGAAGCCATTCAGCTATGGGCAGTGGCTAGAACCTGGCCCATACCAATGCCAGTACATAGTAATTCGTCGGTTATGCCGACTTTCTTTTCTACTTCTTGTGCTCGAGGATTGCCATGTATTATTCCTCATAATGATCCTCCTTGAGTATATTCAGCTACCAATTTTACCCTTAACGGTACACTTTGTTTTTCATTTAAGTCCGGAATGGTTCCTTGTATATGGCTAAAACAGACATTATTGGCTAATTGGGTGGATCCCATAGGGAGCCACCCTGGCGGAAGTGGACTTCTTGCTTCTTTTCTTGCTCACATTGCTTTTGGAACCATAGATGGGAGTGATAGCACTCCAATTAATACTTCTGTACCTCTTAATGTTACTACCTTACTTATGATTCATAATGGTACAGTGCCCTTTGCGGATGTTTCTCTTATGCTTTCCGATTCTACTTCTCGCAAAGTGCTTCCGTCTTGTCCACCTGAACAGGAGTTTCCTCCAGAACATACCCCATGTCAAAGTAAAAGACATAATAGCAAAGAAATAATTCCAGGATTTGAGTTTTCTCCCCCCTTAAAGGGGACACAATTTAATTTTTCAGGTAATCATACAGGGAAACGACATGTTTGGCCTTGGTACCAATGGCTATTATCTAATAGCCGAGGAGCTTTTACTTCTCTCACACCCTTTGCTCGGCTTTTAGGAGAGACCTTTGAGTTATTTAACATTTCAGCCCTTCGCAGTAAGGGCAGTGACGTAAATTTAACTAACATACATTATAATAACCGGTTGTCTGATTATTCCTATGATGCTGCTCCTGTTTGTGTCAAACCACCATTTTTCTTTCTTATTACTCACAATCCTGAGAATTCTTTTTTAGCTTGTAATTCGTCTACTGTCACATGTTATTTAGGGGAATGTTGGGCTGGACGTAATGATACAGCCCTCCTGACTAGATTACCGACCTTTGTACCTGTTCCAGTAGAAGCTGATCCTGAGAATTTCCCAATTCTGAGCTTACTACGAGAAAAGAGAGATTTTGGAATCACTGCGGCTATCATTTCTGCAATAGTTTTTTCAGCAGCTGCTGCTACTACAGCAGCCATTGCCATGACTAACCAAGTTCAAACGGCAGATACCATTAACAGTGTTGTAGAGGAAACAGCTTCAGCTTTGACTGTCCAGGAAGACTTTAATGCTCATATGTCTTCTAGATTATTATTAGTTAATCAAAGAGTAGATTTAGTGCAGGATAGTGTGGAAGAACTGTTTAAACTGATGCAGATATCTTGCGTTTCTTCCCTTAAAGGATTGTGTGTTACCTCTCTGAAAGCTAACTTTAATCGGTCTCTTGAACAGAGCTGCCTCCTTTCAGAGTTTCTTAAAGGCAATTGATCTATGAAGGCAGAAGAACTATCGAAGAATTTGGCTTCTCAAATCATCACTTTGAATGGCACTAAACTTAACCCTGTTACTCTTAAAGGCTTTAACAAATAGATTACTGGTGCCTTCTCCTTTTTTAAGGAATGGGCAGGTATGCTGGCCTGGGGAGCCCTACTTTTTGTTGGAATTTTATTTTGCCTATGGCTTTTGTGCTGTTTAAAACGAGAACAGGCACGTCAGAAAGCCGTGGTATATCAGGCTCTGGCAGCCATTGAGGATGGCGCCTCCCCTGGAATTCGGCTGGCAACCTTGAGGGATTAATAATTTGCCAATTATGCTTGCTTAACCTTTTGCTTTAGTCCATTATAGGAAAGTTGCTTCTTTCCAGCATTGACAAGGGGTGCGACAGAACCCCGAGTTTGTCATCACTATGGCGTTCGAAGGGAGGCATCTATGATCAAGAATTGTTGGCACAGAGTCTACAAGCAACGTCACATCTGAGAACTGGGCGGGCTTGGGAGCTTTAACCTTAGGCCTGATCCTGGTCCCATTGGTTGCCTGTGGTGTCTCTACAAAAGGACGCAGGTTCACAGAGAAAGAGATCTTGTCATGTTGACTAATGCCACTATTGCCATGGAGGTCGGCCAGTCCCCCCGTATTTGCCTCGCTGCAGCCAAGCAGTGATGGTTTCCTTTTCGAGTGTGCTTTCTTCCTATCATCAATGAGCGCTGGGGTCCCAACGGTTAGGGTTCAGACAGGCTATCGCCTAAGACAGGGGCCACGCCCACAGGGGATACCAGCTTACCCTGGGCTTTAGCAAGCTTGTGTTGCGTGAGTACTCAGTGACGGGCTTGATGGCCTGACCTAGAATAGATTTGACCTAGAACATACGTACTGCTAGAATGCTGGTTACCACTTGCTCGTATAAAATAAAAAAGGGGGAGCTGTAGGGAGCCTAGCGGCCGCACCTTGAAGATGGCACTGCCTGCCTCGGCCTTATCAGTTTTGCTGGCATAAATAACTCCTTATATGGCATTAGGCTGTGTTGGCAGTGACATGATTCTAAGCCATAGAATGTGAAGTTGAAGCCCGAGAATTCCTGGCGTATGAGCAGGAGCTACATGGCATTCTGTGTGTGGCCAGGATAGGGTTTAATTGGTTGCTTCCGGTGGAGATAGTGCCAGAGAAGAGAGGGAGAAAGGAATTTACTATTACGCTTAAGCTGTAACTGCATGCATAAGACTGAGTAAACAAACTTAAGTCGAGGAACCCGATTGGTCTGTGTCTTCTTCCTGCGGGACGGGACGGGGCGCAGATCAATTACCAATGGTTGTGAGCTACTATGTTGTTGCTGGGATTTGAACTCTGGACCTCTGGAAGAGCAGTCAGTGCTCTTAACCGTGGAGCCATATCTCTAGCCTTATCAATTCATTTTGTTTCTATTTTATTGATTTCAGGTGTGTGTTCAATTATTTTCTGTGTTCTATTCATCTTGGGTGTGTTTGCTTCCTTTTGTTCAAGAGTTTTCATGTGTGCTGTTCAAGTTGTTTTTAAGGGGTTGACATACAACTTGAACAGCACACTTTATAAAAGCACTCAGTGCTATAGACTTTCCTCTTAGCTTTCATTGTGTCCCATACATTTGGGTATGTTGCATATTAATATTCACTGAATCCTATGAAGTCTTCTAATTTCTTTATTTCTGCCTTGTTCCAATAGTTCTTCACTAAAGAGTTTTCAGTTTTCATGAGTTTATAGGTCCTCTGTTGTTTCTGTTGTTGGTCATATAAAGCTTTACTCTGTGGTTGTCTGATAGGATACATGGGGGTTATTTCAGTTTTCTTTTACCTGTTGAGAACTGCTTTGTGATCAAGTATATGTGGTCAATTTTGGATAATATTTTGTGAGTTGCTGAAAAATGGTATATTCTTACTTGTTTGAATAAAATATTCTATAGATATGTTAGGTCCATTTGAGCCATGAAGTGTGTTAGCTGCATTATTTCTGTTTAGTTTTTGTGTGAATGGCCTGTTCATTGGTGAGAGTTAGGTAATGAAATCTCTCATTATTAATGTGTAAGGTTCAATGTGTGATTTGACCTTTAGTAATGTTACATTTACAAATGTGCTTGCCCTTGTTTTGGAGACATGGATATTAAGAATTGAAACCTCATCTTGGTAGATTTTTTTCTTTTGATGAGTAGTAAATTTCCTTCTCTATCTTTTTTTATTAACTTTTTGAAGTTTATTTTGCTAGCTATTATAATACCTATATCAACTTTCTTTCAGGGTCAATTTGCTTGGGCAATCTTATCATTGATGTTTAGCAATGTTTCTTGTATACAGCAGAAGGATGAATCCTGGTTTTATATCCATTTAATTAGCCAGTTTCTTTATGTTAAGGAATTTAGTCCATTGATGTTGAGAGCTATCAGTTATCCATGATTGTTTAATTTCTGTTATTTTGATGTTGGTGAGGCAGGGTTGAATGTGTGTGTGTGTGTGTGTGTGTGTGTGTGTGTGTGTGTGTGTGTGTGTGTGTGTGTGTGTGTGTGTGTGTGTGTGTGTGTGTGTGTGTGTGTGTGTGTGTGTGTGTATGTGTGTGTGTATGTGTGTGTGTGTGTGTGTGTGTGTGTGTATGTATGTGTGTGTGTGTGTCCCCTCTTTGTGTTTTGCAGGTATAAGGTTATTTCTTGTGTTTTCTTGGGCATAGTTAACTTCCTTGGGTTGGAGTTTTTCTTCTACTGCCCTTTAGAGGGATGGGTTAGTGCATAGCTATTGTTTACACTATACCTTGTCATGAAATATCTTGTTTTCTCCTCTGTGCTGACTGAACATTTTGTTGGATACAGTAGTCTGGACTTGTATTTGTAGTCTCCGAGAACCTGCAAGACATCTTCTCTCCAGGCCTTTCTAGCTTTTAACATCACTATTGAGAATTTGGGTATAATTTTAATAGGTTTTTATGTTACTTGGCTTTTTTTCCTTGCAGTTTTTCATGTTCTTTGTTTTGTATATTTAGAGTTTTCATTATTATGAGGAATGGTGTCAAATCTGTGTGTGTGTGTGTGTGTGTGTGTGTGTGTGTATGCCTGTGGGCATACATGTTTGCAATCTACCTTTAATAAGGGTTCAACCTGCTTCTTGTACCTTAAAGCCATCCTTAAGTTAGAAAAATTTTCTTCTGTGGTTTTATTAAATACATTTTTTGGGTTTTTGAGCTGACATTTTTCTTCTTTCATTTCTATTATTCTTAGGTTTGGTCTTTTCATAGTGTCCCAGATTTCTTGGATGTTTTGTGTTAGGAAACTTTTAGATTTAATATTTTCTTTGACTAATAAATATATTTCTTCTATTGTATCTTCAATGCCTGAGTTTTCTTTCTTCTATCTCTTCTGTTATTTTGCTGAAGGTTATGTCCATAGGTCCTGTTCACTTACCTACATTTTCCATCTTCAGAATGCCCTCAGTTTGCTTTCTTTATTGTTTCTATTTTTATTTACAGGTCTTAAACAGTTTGCTTTGCCTGTCTGCCCTACCCTCACTTGGCTTTCTTTGCATTATTTAAGGAATTTATTGGTTTCCTCTAATATTTTGTTTGTCTTTTTCTTGATAGCTTTAAGAGATTTTTCCCATTACCTCTAAGAACCTCTATCATCTCCATCACATTATTTTAAAAGTTGTTTTCTTGTGCTTCAGCTGTGTTGGGATATTTGGGTCTTACTGCCATAAAAAATCTGGGCTTGGTGGTGCCATATTGCATTGGCTATTGTTTATTGTATTCTTACACTGGCATTTAGGTTTTGGGATAATTATAGATCTAGGTGCTGACATCTGAGTTTGTGTTTGTTGGATGGGTGAATTGTTCTTTGGTGTATGTTCTCTCTGGTCTTTTTGTCTTTGTATCCTGGATTTCTTGTGGCTGCAATGATTACTAATCCTGTAGGGCATTTTTTGTCTAAGTTGAGGGCTGGACTTATGGAGGCTAGCATGACCTTTCGAACAGCAGGTGGTTTCTGTCCATGTTAGGGGGGTGAAGAGGGGAGTGGGAATTGTGGACACTGAGTGGATAAAGGTGGTCTACTGGTGGTCTGCCTACCTATGACTCTGGTCGCTGGTATGATATCTAGTCCAACAGAAGTTTCTGCCTCACTTCACCTATCTTTTTTTCTGACTTGCTTAGCCTGCTTCTGACTGGCATGACCATGCTCCTGGGGAGCAGAAGTCTGCTTTAGTTGAGGCCCAGGGCATAACAGCAAAAGGAAAAGTGGGATATGGAGGGGCAGTGGAATGTGTCTTTTGGAACCAAATCCAGGGAGTAGAGCAGTTCATCTGGCAGGCAGATCACTCATATGATTTTCTGAATGCTGTGGCCAGAACCTGAGCATTGGAGGTCTGCCTGGTTGGGGTTAGGAGCCTGGAAGAGGGCATTGGTGGGGTGGGTAGGTGTGGTAGTGGAGTGGGTTTATGGAAACTGAATTGTGGGGCAGTTCTAATAGGCATCAGATCACTCACCTGTTCTTCTGAGTGGCATGGCCTGCTCCTGGGTAAGTGATTTATTGCTGATGTTATCTTTTATTGAGTCTGTGAATTTTACATCATGCACCCCAATCACACTCATCTCCATGATACTTCTTAGTTGTCCCGTTCCCTTGCAATCTCCCTTCTAGCAAAGAAAATAAAAACTAGAATAAAAACAAATCAAGAGTCAAAAAAACAAACAAACAGAAGAATGAAAAAATAAACAGAAATTTCAACATGGAAACTGCAGCGTTTCCCACAGTATGCTCTTTGTTCCATACATGTTTACTTGAAATGTCCATTGCAAAGTGTCACTGGTCTGGTTTGAGGTCTTTGGCTCGAACTACATTATCAATATTATTACATCCTCACTGGGAGTCCTGTTGTAAAGAGTTAGCTTTTCACATTTTGTTGAGTTTCTAGTTAAGACATGAAATAAGATCTTTTTTGTTATTAAGAAAGCCTTGTTCAGTATCAGATAAAAATATTTGGATTTCACAACTGGTCAAAAGAGAAAAACTGATGGTGGGCCAATGTGACCCAATTGACACAAATACAATACAAAGTCTAGAACTAAGGCTCAGAGAACATTACAAAAAAAAAAAAAAAAAAAAAGGGGAAACAGGTAAGATTGTTAGAGCAACAATATCAGGATATTTTCTGTGATCTGAGAATGTCTTCTATATATGACAAGCTAAACTCATGAGATCTCAAAAGTGTGGTCACTTAAATGAGTCTTGTGTGATGATGCTACCAGTTGATATGCCGGTATAAATAGGCAACACCCTCACAAGACCCTACTTCTAGATAAAAAGCTAGGGAGAATTAATGGATTCTGAGAGAGTGAGAATCTTTTCTCTAGGGATGAGTGAATTGGAACTTAAAGATTCTTTGGAAAGTCAGTTGGATGGTGTTTTGCTGGGAAAAACACAAGAAGGAAGGTTTATCTGACATGGACAGAGGTGAAGGACTAAGGCAGACTCATGAAGAAATGCTAAGCTGAAGCTGACACTGGTAAAAGGATGTTCTGCTAAAGGAAGCATGTGACAGAACACATGATGAAGAATTCTTTGCTAACAACATGCATGTATGGTCTGCCTTACATTGTGTAGCTAAGCTGCATTTGTCAGGATGCCATAGAGAGAACCCCCCCCCCCAAAAAAAATCTGACAGTGTGCAGCACTTTCTTGCTGCTTCCAGAGATTCAGGCTGATTGGCAGAATGATTTCAGCTGAGACAGGTGCATGTGCTGAGGCAAGACACGTGCCAAGAGAAGACTCATGGAAGACACATGATGTTCAGAGGGTATAAATAGGACTCAATGAACCATAAAGGAGGCTGATCTTGCCTTGCTTGTGGAGCTGTCTGTGAAATGCTTTGAGTCTTGAGTTCTTGCTAATCCTCACTTCCCTGAGAGAGGCACAGATGAAAACATCTTATGGTATTCCTCCTGGTTCCTCCTGTTGACTCATGCCCAGGCTTAGGCCTGGCTGTCTTGCTAGGTAGTGCGACAGCTACAGATTCATGTTTGCCATTCCTACTCTACTTAATGGGAATGCTGGTCTATCCATGAAGTGTTCGGGAGTAGATCAAGCTGTCACTACTAACCTGTGAACTGAATGGCCAATTTCTAGACCACACAGTCAGGAGCTGCTCCAAAGAACCTTTTTAAACAGGTCCACTTCTCCCTTTCCCCATGTCCTTTCTTTTCCACTACCTCTAGTGGGTGGTAGGATAAAAGGGAAGTTAAAGCATTTAAGAACTATCATTAAAAATAAGGTTTGAAAAATTAAAGTTTCAGATGAGTCCTCTAACAGATTATTCAATCTCAAGTTGTCAGCAAAAAACACATAAACATACCAGTAGCACAAAACACATACACATACCAGTAGCACAAAACACATACACATACCAGCAACACAAAATGGACTTGGTAACATTTTTGTGTGTATGTGTGTGTGTCTGTGTGTATGTGTGTGTGTCTGTGTGTGTGTGTGTGTGTCTGTCTGTGTGTCTGTGTGTGTGTGTGTGTGTGTGTGTGAGAGAGAGAGAGAATAATTGAATAAAAAGCATAAATTTGAGAAGTAGAGGCTTGTGGAAGGAATTGAAGAGGTACAAATGACAGAAATGTAGTATGCATTTATAGAATTATCAAAACATTTAAAAATTAAAGCATATTTTTATTACATGAGACAATTACAAAAAAACATTGGTCAAACTTCAGGGAGAAAACAGATACATAGCATAAGATTTTCTTTCAGTTAACCAATGTTGGGATTGAAGTTGATTCCATGTTTTACAAAGTTTTATGGTAACTGTTAAATCCTTTTTTAAAAAAGATTTATATATTTATTTTATATATATGAATACACTGTAGTTGTCTTAAGACACACCAGGAGAAGACAGATACTAGAAGAGGGTATCGGATCCCATTACAGGTGATTGTAAAACCACTATGTGGTTGCTGGAAATTGAACTCAGGGCCTCTGGAAGAGCAGTCAGTACTCTTAACCTCTGAGATATCTCTCCAGCCCTGTTAAATCATTTTTGAAATGCAAAATGATGCTAATTGTGTGGCAGTTTTAAAATATTATTTTACATTTTTTTTTCTGTTTTTTGATTTTCTTTTTATAAAAGTTTCATGAACTCAGGTTCTCTGTCTTATTCTGAGTTCCATCATATTCAAGAGGATTCCATCCATGAGAGGATGGCTGAGCTGGGCTATGAATAGAAGTGCAGCTTCTGCCTTGATTTGTAGCATACTTGCTGGTGGGGCTGTGATCTACTAAGATTAAAAGTTGACCTGCTCTATAGCTACAAGCTTGTGTGCCTCTGTGAAAGGTTGTGCCTTTGTTTTTCCTTTCCATTGCTGTGGTAAAATACCTCAATAGAAAAGCAATATAGGAGATGAAGGGTTTATTTTAGCTTACTATTCCAAGCTAAATCCACCATTTGGGGAAAAGTCAAGACCGAAATCTGAAGCAACTGGTCACATCTGCAGTTAAGAGAAGAGACAAATGAATAAACTCATGTATAGTCAGGTAGGGTAGCTTTCTCTACTAGAAAACTGTCCACTGTCCACAACTCAAAATGAGGGAATGGTACTGACCATTTTCAGGCTGAGATTTCATATCAATTTAAGTCAGTCAAGATACTCATCTATAAACCTTCCCACAGGCCAGTCTGATCTAGATTGAGATTCCCTTCCCAGGGTATTCTATACTGTTCCAAGTTGAAAATTAAAACTAACCATTGCAGGTCATGAATGAGGTTTCCGTTTCTGTTTTGCAAACTATCCCTATGAAGAATTTCTTCTCAGGACCAATTATTTATAACTTCTGCTTAAAAATTAATATTTGAAAGATTTCAGTGACATGTTTTCATAGTAAAATGACACAAGGACAATGATATAGAGAAACAGAATGAGTTAAAATGCATTCATTTCCATTTCTGACACCCACACTTCACACTTCAGGAGAACAAGACAAGTAATTAAACTCAAGAACAAACACCATATAACATCTGAAGTCAAGAAGAATTGGGAGCTCAAACCTTCACATGGCTTTCTCTCCCCTTGCAGAATAGATAGAACTTTTGAAAATCTAGAACAGGTCTACAATCATGGAACTTTTGGATATATTCATATTTCATTCACCTAACTGGAAAAATTAGGGGAACCAAAACAGGAGAGAGTATTAGTGATCTGATAGGTGAAAATATGGGTTAGATTCTAGATGTTACCTGACTGCAGAAACCTCAATTGGGTTAAAATAGCTTCCGATTTTCTACCATAGGCTCATGCTAGTATTTCTATTCAGTGATGTATATAAATTATTTTAGGATGATATTAAGATCTAGATTTTCATTCAATAGGTTGAGTATTTATATTTAATTGGTACTATATATTTTAAACATTCCCTAGAAAACATTTAAGAATTTCTGAGGATCTGCCTCCCACCCTACAGCCCTGTTTGTCTCCCATCTCTAACCAGGGATACAGGTGAGATTCCTGCCTCAAGTCCCATTCCAGCTGGGACCACACAGAACCCAGCAGATATGGGCTCATCCCCACCCTATCAGAGCCCCATCTCCCTTTCAGTCTTCATCACCACTTGCCACAGAGGAACAGCATGACTGCTGTCCCCCCAAACCCCGGACCTCTTAGTCCTGCCTGTCTGCCAGGAGGCTTACTTACTCTCACCAGGGGACAGGAGGCCTACTCTAACCCTAGATACACAGATCTACCTGCCTCCTGGAGGCCTGCTCTATTCAGGGACACCCAGGCCAGCTACAACAGAGACAACCATATGGCAAAAGGAAAGTGCAAGAACATAATCAACGGAAGGCAAATGCAATAAGAAACCAGAAGCCCTGTATATCCTAACATACCTGAAGAGCAAGAGCCCAACTTTAAATTCCATTTCATGAAGATGACAGAGGCTTTTAAAGAATGTTCTCTTGAATAAATACAGGGAAAAAAAGACCAATCAAATAGAAACCCTTAAAGAGCAAACAAATAATCCCCTTAATGAAATATAGGACAATATAAACAAACGGGCAAAGGAATTGAATAAAACCGTTTAAGACCTAAAAACATAAATAGATTAATAAAGAAAACACATATGGATGCAGTCCTGGAGACAGGAAACCTAGAAAAGAGAACAGTAGCTACAGACACAAGTATCACCCAAAGAATATAAGAGATGGAAGAGAAACTCGTGGGCAAAGAGGATACCATAGAAGAAGATGATATATCATTCAAAGAAAATGTCAAGTGTAAAAAGTTCCTAACACAAGTCATTCAGGAAATTCCCTGTTGGGGGCCGCACGCGACTCCCTCCCCAACCCGAGCGGGTTACCTAGAGACGGTTGTAAACAAGCTCAGTGCGCAGGCGTGGTGACAAGATCACGTAAGTCACCGCCCACCGCGATTCCCGAATTCGCGCTCCAGCGCCGGTTGCCTAGATACGTAAACAAGTTCAAGTGCGTGTGCGTCTTGGCAGCCACAAGTCACCGCCCATCTCGGGGCGTATCTTGGCAGCCAGCCAACCCAAGCGTCATACGTCACATTGAAGTAATATTGAGCTGGGTATTTCTAGAGGCTTTTTCTCTTTCTCGCTCTCTTTCTCCACGTGGATTAATAAAAGGATACTTGCAGAAGAATTCTGGGCCCATTTATTCCTCTCTTGCAGGCAAGGCGGGAAAATGGGTGTTTGTTTTTTACAATTCCAATCACAAATATCAAACCTGAGAATAATAGAAATAGAAGAGGGTGAAGATTCCAACTTCAAAGGGCCAGAAACATCTTCAACAAAATCATAGAAGAAAACTTCCTTAATCTAAAGAAAGAGATTGCCATAAACATACAAGAAGCTTACAGAGTGCCAAATAGAGTGGGCCAGAAAAGAAAATCCTCCTACCACATAATATTAAAACAACAAATATATGAACAAAGGCAGAATATTAAAAGCTGCAAGAGAAAAAGGCCAAGTGACATATAAAAGCAGACCTATCATAATTATATCTGTCTTTTAAATAGAGACTCTAAAAGTCAGAATATCCTAGACAGATGTCATACAGACCTTAAGAGACCACAGAGGCCAGCCCAAACTACTACACCAAGCAAATTTTACAGTCACCATTGATGAAGAAACCAAGATATTCCACATCAAAATAAAATTTAAACACTATCTGCTACTAATTCAGTCCCATAGAGGATACTAGAAGGAAATCTTCAACACAAGGAGAGTAACTACACCCTAGGAAACAGAAGAAATTAACCATTTGACAGCAAACAAATTAATCAACAAAAAAATAAAAGGGATTAACAATCATTGGTCATTATTATCACTCAATATCAATGTACTCAATTCAGCAATAAAACAGCATAAGCTAACAACAGTTGGGATATGGATCCCGAAGACTACTTCCAGTAGCCAGGCAGGATCTCCCGTGGAAAGATGGAGATACCAATATACCTACGAAATTTTTGACCCCAAATTGGTCTTGTCTAAAAGAATTGTAAGGACAAAAATGGAGCAGAGACTGAAGTAACGACCAACCAGTGACTGACTCAACTTGGGATTCATCCAACTGGTGGGCACCAGTCCCGGACACTATTAATAATACTATGTTGTACTTGCAGACAAAGCAAGTCTGCTCAGCAGCTGACGGAGACTGATGTAGATACCCACCGCCAAGCATCAGCTGGAGGTCAGGGATCCCTACGAAAGAGTTAGGGGGAAGGACTGAAGGCCCTCAAGGAGATGGCAACCACATAAAAAGGCCAACAGTATCAACTAACCTTGATCTCTGGGACCTCTCTGAGACTGAATCACCAACCAAAGAGCAAACATGGGTTGCTCCGAGGTCCCTGGGACATAGAGGTCTGCCTTGTGCGTTCTCAGTGCAAGAGTTACCTAATCCTGTAGAGACTTGATGCCTCAGGGTCAGAGGTGAAGTGGATGGGTGATAGTGGGAAGAACTCTGCTAGGGGGGACTGGGAGGGTGAAGCATTTAGTACGTAAATAAATAAAATAATTACTTAATAAAAAATTAAAACTTCTGTTAGTAAAAAAGAATTCGTCTCCCAATAACTGGCAGCCACCTCAGACAGGTATATGTGGGTGCATATGAGTGTGTATGGATGTGTGTCAGTGTGTGTAGGTGTGTGTGCATGTGTGTGGGTGCATTTGGCATCGAGGCCTTAGCTCAGCCATAGGCACAACTGTTTCATAATG
Source organism: Mus minutoides (assembly GCA_902729485.2). NCBI lineage: Eukaryota > Metazoa > Chordata > Mammalia > Rodentia > Muridae > Mus > Mus minutoides. The sequence goes on from LR749507.1 coordinate 793,470, forward strand.
TCTGTGGTCAAATGTGGGTGTCCTCAACATTATCATCACTAGCCTTACGTGCTTTTGCAGAGTACTCATTAGGGAATTTTCTTTTGAAAATGATGTTTCGAGCCAGGCGTGGTGACACACACCTTTAATCCCAGCACTTGGGAGGCAGAGGCAGGCAGATTTCTGAGTTTGAGGCCAGCCTGGTCTACAGAGTGAGTTCCAGGACAGCCAGGGCTATACAGAGAAACCCTGTCTCGAACCCCCCCCCCCAAAAAAAAAGAAAATGGTGTTTCCCTAGAGAGTGTGAGGGTTGATGTAGCCTATGTGTGTGTGTGTGTGTGTGTGTGTGTGTGTGTGTGTGTGTGTGTGTGTGTGTGTATATATATATAAAATTCTACTTTACATAGGAATTCAAACAGTAGCTCCATGCAAAATAATCCTTGACAGCTATTTACCCATAGATTTTCCCCAGGCACTTAAAAATGAGTTTTGTTTCCTCAAAATTAGTTGTATTTTAGAAAAAAGTCACTGATTTAGCACTCTACTGAAGGTCTAAGTTTAAAATCTTATCTAATTCTTGTGTGGCTTATCAGTTAACTGTTCCCTGTATAGAACCTTCCAAAGTAATAAAGTTATTAGTATAAAAGGTTTGTTTGTCATAGAAGAAGAAAGTAGTGTATATTTTCTTTCAAGTAAAGTTAGGTGCAGTTTGACAACTTTGATTGATATAACATGAATGGGTAGCATTTAAAATATTTATATTTTAGGAAGGTTTCTTTTTTAAAACAAAATAAATAAAGGGATTTAAAGTAACTTGGTTAAAATATTTATATTTTAGGAAGGTTTCTTTTTTAAAACAAAATAAATAAAGGGATTTAAAGTAACTTGGAGATCTGCCTTTCAAAAGTTAATGTATGTAATGGTAACATGGAGTACTTTCTTTCCTGCTTGTGTGACATTATATATTCATGCCCATTACCACATATGTAATCTTTCCATCAGGCAGTAGAAAGGAAATGACTGAAAGAAATCATATGCCTGAATGTCTAAAGCATTGAGCAACAAATGACTCTCACAGCTCACCTACTTTGTAAATAAATTCATGAAGCTAAGTAACTCTCTAATTAGCAGTTATGTATGTTTTTTGATGTCTTTGATTTCTCTTTGAAAGACACAGTTATGGCTCACTAATAATGTACCTGCACATGGAAATATTTTAGGTCATTATCTGTTCCGTGTGATAAGTTGGGGAAAGGGATAAATTGGTTTAAGAATTGATGCTGTGTTAGATCTCCAACTGTGAGTCGAACACTAATCTCACACTTTATTACAGAAAAGAGAAGGAAAGTAATAGGGCTCATAATGGTGCCTACACAGGGCATTATCAGACACAGATCTTCATGAATGACTTCTGCCCTGACATTGATCCCGCAGCAGGCAGCAAGGGAATTAATGAGATGACAAAGTACTTTAGTAATTTAGGGGTTTTGATTGCTTTAGGGGAAGTGGCTGTGCAAGTCCAAAGCTTTGTATTATCTTGCCTTTCTCCAACCTCTAAATTTTTCACATTATGCTGGCTTGTCAGGTCTCCTGCGGTGCCCTGTTCAGGCTACTGTGATTTTATTTCTCATTTTAAGGGTTTATGTTTCTAATTGAGAGACATGGATGTTTCCAGATTCATCCTGACAGATTCATACGCAGCAAGAGAGACCTGCTGTCAATGGGTGCCTTGAATTGCATGTTTTAAATTGTCTTTGATGGCACGGATGCCAAATTACTCACTTGACTAGCATGTTCTGTGCTTCTCCGTAAACTATGTGATTGAAAACTGCAGAGTGTTGAAAACTTTTACTATGTTTGTTTGGTGGGTGAAATTGTTAATAAATTATACTTCTGTGAAATTCCATCTTCTATTGCTATTTGGAGAAAAATAAATGAAAGACTTAGTAGCTTTGAAATTCAACTCCTAAAAATGTCAGCCTTTTAAATCAGATTCAATTTTGAAAAAAATCTCCTGGATTAGCACTGTAGCAGGACAGATATGTATTGGAGTTTTAATGGGGTGGTGATGGTATTTTGCACCCACTGGGAATATGTGTCCAGGAAATGAATCACAGGTTAAGTTCACAGTGGAGCACATGCCATTTTTTTCCTGGGAGTTTTCAGTGATTTCTGAAAAAAAAAAAAAAGTCTTCAGTTCCTCAGCTTATTCTTTGAATGGTATGGTAGATACTGGTCTGAAGAATATTTTGGAAGTGATTTCCTGTTAAGAAACACAGTAATGATGTCCCCAATTTTTTGATGCAAGTAAAATAGGCATAAATTTCACAATTCTGTGTCTGTGTGGGAAAATAATAAATGTAAAGAAAAGTAAATTACCTAGAATTCTTAGGCCTGGATTAGAAATGCAGCAGTAAAGTATGAGGTTTCTGGTACAATGGGTGTTTGAAACCATCCAAATGCTCTTGAGATTCCTGAGGTGATGTATGACTCTGGTATGCAAGTGAGAAATCAAGATCTTCAGGTGTCCAAGTTCAGGTAGAGGTAGATTCAAGTTGAAGTTTGATCTGAACTCCCAGATAGCTTAGCTTAGAAATTTGACCCATTTCATGTTAAAGCACAGCTATAACAAAACATAGCATTTAGCACATTCTAGTTGTCCATTTCTGCTCCTGCCAAAATGTAAAAAGAATATTTAATTGTCTTAAAGTTGAGCTTCCATCCATCCTAATTTCAGCTAGACACTTCTCTTTAGACATCTTCAGGTTTGTGTCACAATTTGGCAGCTTCAGAGCCATTAGCTTGCATATGAAAAGGTTCAAGTTCAAATGTGATTATTTAACTGCAGGACAGAGATTGAGTTGTCTTTGTGATTTCTTGTTGTAGTTTCTGAATTCATGACTATGAGAGGAGTGCATATGTAGGGGGATGGACATACACTGTATGGGGTACCTTCCCATCCAACATCTGAGAAGATAGTAGTAAGCACATGTTCTTTTGGAGTAAACAGAAAGCATATGCTAGAGAAAAGTCATTTCCATCTAATTCTCTCACACATGCACATAATCTATGTCATTAGATCAAAGAAGAGGTAGGTGTGTGTGTGTGTGTGTGTGTGTGTGTGTGTGTATGTGTGTGTGAGAGAGAGAGAGATAGAGAGAAACAGAGAGAGAGAGAGACAGAGAGAGACAGAGACAGAGACAGAGAGATTGCAGGTGTGAGGATGTGTATATGGTCATGCATGTGGAGCACAGATGATGAGACAACCTTGGGTTTTGTTCCTCAGAAACCATTCTACTTATTTTACTGACACAGTCTCTCTCTCACTTTTCTGGAACTTTCCAAGTAGATTAGGCTGGCTGTCCAAAAAGCCCATGAATCCACCTACCTCTGCTCTCCCAGCATTGAAACTATAAACCTTCTTACTCATAGCTTTACATGGCTTCTGAACATTGAACTTGACTCTTTGTGCTTGTTCAAGAATCACTGCACCAACTGATATGTGTCCATGTTCTTTGAGATATATATTTCATACTAAATGTTAACATATACATACTTTGGAATCTGCTAATGGAATGAAAGTCTGTTTTCAACTGTTTTAACAAGAAAAATGATGTTTCCTTCTTAAGATCCTGAGATATTTTATTTTATGAATTATGCAGAAGAACATGTGTGTGTTTCCAGAATTAAACAACTCAAATCTCCTGTAAAGATACTTAGCATTCAAGGAATATGGCACCTTTCTTCTCAGATGGCTGTCTATCTGGTAACTAATTTTGCCCAAAATCTGAAAACTAAGAGATCTATGATAAAAAGTTGCCATGTACTTTCATGTATTTCTATTTCTAATTCTCCTTTCCAAGCTTCGTACAATGGCACAAATCTGAAGTAAAGATTTACTAGTGCTCCCTCCCCGACAGTTTTGCTACCAGCAAATCACTGATTCATTGGTTCCATGATATCATAGCTTTGTCTGTATGCCATCTTTCATCATAAGGGAAGACTTCTGTAAAAAGATGAAAGGAAATATGAAAAAAGTGTCAAAGAGATTAAAAGTACATGATAATAAAAATGGTATCTCATAAACTTGCTAGTCTATAGAGTGCTTGAGTTAAGGGAAGGAAGCAACTGGTAGCATACTCCCTTGGTCCTAGTGGAGAAAATTTGGACGTAGCAAATAGGAAATGTGTGTTGATGTCCATTTGTGTAGTGTGTGGTACAATATTCATTCCTTCTAAATTAATGAATTCTGTAGGCCATAAAATTAGATGCACTGCCTGGATCTTGTCATATATAAATTCAGAAACCTATGCACATATACTAATTGGCACACATACACTAACACACACACACCCCGCAAACCTCACAGACAGAGCATGGTAAAGCATACTTGATTGAGTGAACCACACTCACATAAAATGTCATCTCCCATTGCCTCTAGGTAGTAAAGAGGAATTAGAATGAGGAAAGAGGCAAAACCTGAAATTTTTACTTTCCTATCCTTTTCTGTATGATTTGATCTTTCAAATTGCAGGTTGTATTATTTGTGTTATTATTTAAAGACTAAAAGGACTGTGACAAGTCATGTTAATTTTGTCTATATAGGAATCATGATGTATTTGTACCAGGCAAAGACATTTATAAGGGCATACAATGGCATTTTCTTTTTTCTTTTTTAGTTCAAAATCAACAGGTAACTCAATCATTGGGTGTAGCAGCTAGCATCCTAATTTTGTAAGCTATACTAAACACAAGTCCTCTGGTGGCAAACCTGGTGGATTACATCTAAACCCGGGGTCTCTTGTTAGCTACTCTTTGGCCCCCACTCATCTGCGATCCAAAAGCAGATACCTTCTGCTGCCTTCCCCTTTCCCCTCTCGACTCAGAAAACCCCACCAGGTGATTGATCCTCTGGAATCTTTATTTATTAAGGGGAGGTTCTGCTAAATACCACCTTTCCTGTCCAATAAAGAAAACCGTTTCTCTCAAATATAAACTAAGTGTAACTATTACCATTTTGTAATTTACAAAGTACAAGATAGACCTAATACCCAGTCCATCATTTTTGTCAATTAAATAGAACACTCTGTTATCTATCTTAACTTTAAAAGACTTATAAATCTATCTGTTATGTCCTTGTCTTAGCTTGTATACTATCTGAAAACTATCCTCTTAAATATATTCTCTCGTTGCTAAATAGCCTGGGTAGGATATGAGACTATAATTAGTCTTTCCACTTCACAAGAAATACAAAAGTGACCAATACTATCTGAAAATATAGGAAGCCTAACACAGCTTCCCGAACTGAGACAAATTGTAGAGACAGCTTCCTACCTATATAGGCCCAGTATGTCAGGAAGTTGGAGCTTCAGTTTTCACTTTTCTGGCCTAGGATATTCTGACAGACCTTGGTAAACAGGATTATTAAGGACTAGCTTATTCTGCCTCAGCAGAAGTAAGCTGTCCTAACCTGTGACTCTCAAGAGTGGTATATGCCTGTAGGAGAAATAGATAATTTCTGCCCAGTAGCCACCTAGCCACAATGTATAACCTCACCTGGAGGTAAGAAGCAAAGCTGCTTCTTTGAATCCATGAATGAAGAAATGTTAGGAGCAGATATGTCTCAAAAATAGGTGAATAAGTAACATTAAATGTCACATTCTGTGTATTTCTGATGTTTTTTAAAACTATCTATATAAAGTAATCTGGACTGTTGTCCATTAAATATTCTCATCTATTTCTAATTAAAATATATTGAGAACACTGTAACAATAAAGTCAGAGTCATGAATTTGCTATCTGGCCCTTAACTCACAGGCTTAATTAATCATCTCAGGTCAGCTTGTAATGGCATTTATAGAAGGACTGCATCCAAGCCTTGTACTTTAAAAATTTTTGTATCTATAGAAAAAATGTATACCAATGAAAACCCTGATTCTATATCAAGATAAATTCTGTACCAAAATAAGAAATTATGACTTCAACTTAGTACCTATTTTAAAGATTTCTACCAAATGAGATTATGGCCACACAATCAATTTTAGCTATTTCCTGACTATTCAAATTATGACCATTTCTAAATTCTCCAGAAAGACAACATAGAATAACCATCTCCAGACCCTCAACTTCAGGGAACTGAGGTGAGGACTCTTCCTAACTACTTCTAGCTGAATATGGGCATTGATATATCTTTGAAGCAGGGGGAGGGAGAGAAAGTTAGGGATTTGGTTGGCCTTAAGAGGGCCACACCAAGGATTGTTTTAGTCTTGGGTGTTTGTTTCCTAACTGGATCCGGCTGAAAGTCCAAGACATCAGGTCAGTTCAGCATGTCTGATGATGAGACTCACAAAGTTTGTATAGTCTGTAATATACAAATCTCAAAACAAAATTTTAGTATAATCAAGATAACTTTTTTATTTGATTCTCTGGAATCTAGTCTTCAGGGGGGTCTCCCTTCATCATATCTGACCCATATAACTCTGGAAGGTATATAGACACTAATCACCATAACTAAAAATGCAAAGACAAAACCTTTCTACCAAATCAGTATATCCTTTCACCAGCAAGCAGAAAAACCTTTAGCTTGACCTCTCTCCCAGAGGAATAAGATAACCACAAAACTCAAAATCACACCCATTTTGAAAATTAAAAGAATCCAAAACAAATAAAGTTAACTAAAATACAGAATCAGCCTATTCTTAGGTGTTTTTTATTCTGTCATGCTAGGAAATTAACCCAAAATTCCTGTGGAACCCATGATCAAAGAATATGAGTTTCCTGCAGACTTTAATATACCATATATCTGTTATGCTCTCTACCTGAAGCCACAGAATTCTATCAATTCCTGTTCATAGCAGGCAATTATCATTGCTCTCTACTTGAAGTCAGTGACTAATTTTTCCTATCTTAGTTCTGAATCTTGGAGTAAATTCCCCACATGATTTGGACAACATCTGTATATAAATCTATCATAAAAGAAAATAATCCCAGTTTTTACAGTTCAATCAATATCTTCCCCAAGAAGCAGCCATCTTGTCTCTTTTCACAGCAGGGGAACTCAAAGCCCTCTTTCTTTGAGTCATGTGACTTGACTCTGCTCTACTTGCCAAATCTCTAAATTTCCAACTAAATTTCTAACTCATAGGCTAAGAATCTTAAACTTGTAGTGTGTAGGAAGCCGCAGTCTCTCTGTGAAACCGCGGCAGCTGTGTAAAGCAACAGCCCTGGTTTCTCCCTGAAACCGTGGCTTGTAAAGCCGCCACCCAGCCCTGGGAAAAACCGCCTCCAGAGGCCCAGGGAAAAACCGCCTCCGACGGCCTGGAAAAACCGCCTCCGGCGGCTCTGGGAAAAACCACCTCCGGCGGCTCTGGGAAAGCTTTCGGGCTCCGGGAAAGCCTCCGGCTCCCCGCCATTACAAGATGGTGGGGGACCAGATGGCTGTCAGGGAAGAGAGCCTAGTGCTCATGCGCAGCTCTCTTCAGGCTCTCCTCAGGCAATAGCCCCTCCCAAATATGCTAATGAGGCATGGCTTGTTGCACCAATGAATGGGCCATATGCTAATGAGGTGTAGCTTGGTGCACCAATCCGCAACCACTATGACACCCTCCCCCTTCCCTGGGAAAGTATAAAAGCAGCAGCTCTGCTGCTGTCCAGGGTCCTGGGAATCTACTATCAAGGTGCTCCAGAATAAAGCTGACTGAGAAGATCCCAGTGGTGGTGTGACTTTCTTCTGGTCGAGGGAGGCGCTTCACAACTGGTGACAAGAACCCGGGAACCTAAGAATATCTTCGTGAGATCAGAGCTCTTCAGGAACCGAAGACTATCTTCATGGGATCTGAACTCTTCAGGAACCGAAGACTATCTTTGTGGGATCTGAACTCTTCAGGAACTGAAGACTATCTTCGTGGGATCAAAACTCATCAGCTACGGAGCGGTGGTACCGGTAAGCTTCCCGGAATATTTTAGAGAAGTTATGCTTCCCTATATTGTTGATCCATTTTGGATTGGTGTGGCCATTTTAGTTGTCTTAATGGCCCTCCAAACACTGTTAGAAAAGCAGAGTGTTAAAGACAAAACAGCAAAGAGGAGGCTAGAACCTACTCTTAAAATTAAGGGGGAACAAGAAAAGGGGATTTACCCCTCTCTCAAGAATAAAGTTCCCAGGTAAATGGGACAAGAGAAAGTTCTCGAGTAAGAGACAATAAAGAAAAGGAGTGCAGTTAGAAAAGGAGTAAGTAATCATGGGCGCTTCTCATTCGCACCCAATTTTTTGACTCTTCAGGAGCTGCTTGTATCAAAAATTTTAAAAATCAAACAATCCACCCTTGAAATGTTTTTGAAGGAGTGTGATACCGTGGCCCCTTGGTTTGTGGTATCTGGGAGTCTTACTGTTCCCTGCTGGGACAAACTTGGCAGAGACCTAGATTTTGCCTGGAATCAGGGCACATTGAAAGCAGGTGTGAAACTAGAGTGGATGCTATGGTTTTTCTTAGGATTATTGGAACCAATAAATCTTTGCAATTGCCATCCACAGTCATGGAAAAGGAATGTTTTGTTTAATATATCTTTGAAAGGTAGCTTTTGTTCTCCTATAAAAAGAGTCCATGTGGAATGCATAAGATGGTTTCTTTGGTATCAGGATGGAGTCTTGTGGCTTATTCGAAATATGGGCATCCCACAATTAAAGCAGCACCTCCTCAACCTAGGTGGACAGCTCGATGCAGAGCTGAAAGAGAAAGGCCATTTACCTGGACAGGATGTTAAGATCGTCAGGCTAATAATGGTTAATATCTATAGCTTTTTGAGACTTATCAGAATTCTCATCAGTTGATTACCTTGGATCTCTTTAAGTCATGTATCACCCCACTAACTGCTGATATGTATAAGAACTTTAATTATAGCAGGGAGTTGTCAGAGTACCTTCAAGGGAATTGGACGGCAGAGGCAGAATGACTTTCCTGCAAGCTCCTTATCCAGATTTCTATCCTGAACAGCACCAGAGTCGACCCTGTCACCTTGGGGGATTTTACCTCTTGGCTGTCTAATGCCTTTTCCTTTTCTAAAGAATGGGCTGGGATGCTACTTTGGGGTGTCCTGGTGTTTGCGGGTTGTGTACTTTGCCTCTGGTTGTTATGTCGTATGAGATGCACTCAGGCCCAACAGAAAGCTGTCATTATTCAAGCCCTGATGGCCATAAACAAAGATACCTCATCTGAGTTCTGATTGGCCCCTCTTAAGAGTTTGTAATGATTTCCTAACAGACTGGTTTGCCGATACTTCCCCAGTTTAGAGACAGACCTAATGACTCCCACTATACCACCTCAAAGGATGTCGGAGTAAGGAAACTCAATTTTGCTGACAGAGTGTCACAATACAGTGCAGGGGATATTACATACAGGATAGATTCCTTGAGAGCATGTCAAATTGCATGGAGGTTTTGTGTCATCCTGACCTATCCTCCCCCTGATGATTGCACAAACAATTTGACCTCTGTTACATCCACGTCTGCCAGCAATGTGCTGGTGGCATCTTCTCCTACTCCAGATCTTTGCAGAGTCAGACTGGTGGTCATGTCTGATGGTAGTCCAATTTCCTATCAGTCACTTGTCAAAGGCTGCTCCCTCAGGCTGGGGTATTCACTGACCAGATTCGCAGGACTTCATTTTTAATTAATAAAGAAGGGGGAGATGTAGGAAGCCGTGGTTTCTCTCTGAAACCACGGCAGCTATGTAAACAAACAGCCATGGTTTCTCCTTGAAAAAACCGCCTCCGGACTCCGGGGAAGTCTCCGGCTCCCCGCCATTACAAGATGGTGGGGGACCGACTGGCTGTCAGGAAAGAGAGCCTAGTGTCCATCTGCACTAGGCCCTCAGAGAAGAGAGCCTAGTGCGCATGCGCACTAGGCTGTCAGGAAAGAGAGCCTAGTGCTCATGCGCAGCTCTCTTCAGGCTCTCCTCAGGCAATAGCCCCTCCCAAATATGCTAATGAGGCATGGCTTGTTGCACCAATGAATGGGCCATATGCTAATGAGGTGTAGCTTGGTGCACCAATCCACAACCACTATGACACCCTCCCCCTTCCCTGGGAGATTATAAAAGCAGCAGCTCTGCTGCTGTCCAGGGTTCTGGGAATCTACTATCAAGGTGCTCCAGAATAAAGCTGACTGAGAAAATCCCAGTGGTGGCGTGACTTTCTTCTGGTCGAGGGAGGGGCATCACAGTAGTGGATTCTAGCCTGACACATTGGATGTTATCTGTTGTGTGAAATATTAAAAACAATCCACACTAAGTCATCTCATGGAGACTCTCTGACCTGGAGCTCTGAAATTTCTACACACTGCTTGCTAAGTTCCCATGACGAGTTGTTGCCACATCAGCCCCACACTTCCAAATTCCTATAGCCTTTTGGGGTGCACTTCTTGCAAACCCATATTTTGCTGTCATACCTTTCTCTCTGGAACCCAGTTGAATTTCCAAGTGAAGGAAAACACTGCACAAACTTAGTTCAGAATCAACAGGTAACTCAATTGAATCACTGGGCACAGTAACCAGCATCCTAATTTTGTAAGCTATACTAACTATAACTTCTCTAGTGGCAAATCCTGGCAGATCTGCCATCTAAACTGGTGGACCTATTGTTAGCTATATTTTGACCTCCACTATTCTCCTATCCAAAAGCAAGACACACAATGACATTTTAAACACACAAAATACAATCATTACTTCTCTTCAACTGCTTACATATTTATTTAAACTATGTTTGTTTGTTTTGGAAATTGTAGTTGTTTTATAGTTGTTTTGAGGCAGTCTCACATAGTCCAGGGAGGCCTTGAGCTCCTGAACTCCTGATCTTCTTGTTTCCATATGTCAAGTATTGTCATTACAAGTATTCAATGTCTGGGTTTTGTTGATTGAGCTTTTCCCACCAACAACTATCCCAACAGTACCAGCTTGAGGGATCAAAAGAAGAGAAAGTGACTGTTGTTGTGCAAGTCCATAGTGTATATTTGTCATTTCCACTTGTCACCATCTGGGTCAAAAAAAGTCATAGGGGTCACAGGATAAGGAGAGATGGAGACACATTACTTTGTGAGAGAAGGAATGACTTGTTTGTAACACAAAAGGAACTGCCACATGCTGTGCGTACTGATCTCCAAGCAGGGCCATCTTTCTTTAAAATCTCAAGTATATTTGTGGTGCAAAATTAAGTGTTGCTTCAGGCAATTGCTCTTGTGACATCCTCAGAACCAAATCAGTGAACTCATGCAACAATATTGTTGGGAATTGGTTCTTTGCTTTATTTCGGCTCCCAAAAGCCACACTTTCAGACCTGAGGGTCCCTGCCTCCAGCTGGTTTGAATTGATGTCAAGAAGGCATGGTAGGACTTTTAGATTGTGCAGGCAGGGTACCAAGAGGGAGGGGAGAAATGGACAATGGCCATAATAGAGAAACAGAAAGATGAAACTTAAAGACCTGCCTGCATATAAGAATCAGGAAAAGTGGACCTAGGGGCCACTTCTCTGATTGAGTCCTGGGTAGCATAGTTGAAATATAGATTTTAAAAGATGTTAACACAGGAATTCTGGAGTGGAGTGTTTACAATCAGAAGTGAGGTTTAGAAGTGCCCAGCCACGAGCTAGTCAGGCATATCAAAATTAGCTGGCGTCTATGTCTCTTTCATTCGGGAATCCAAAGAGCTCTTGGGCAGGTGTAGCATGCATGAAACTGGGAGCCAAAGCAGTTTAACTAATTCACTGCTACACGACAGACATTACTTTTCTTTCCTTTTATTGATTTTTGAGACAGAGTCTTTCCTGCTGGGGTTAAAGCAGTAGCAATCTTCCTGCCTCAGCCTCCCCAGTGTTGGGATCATAGGCATTATCCAGCTGTGTATTGTATATTTATATAAAAGTTCTAGTGTTCTAGGTGTGACTTCTTTTATCCAAATGGTAATTTACAGTTCCAATCTGTGTACTTTTCACTATGTAGTTATCAGACAGAGTTCAGAATTTCTGATCTGCCACATTCATAGGGAAACATGAAAATGAAAGAGATGGGGAACCAACACAGATTTTTAGATGACAGATACAGAAACAGTAGAACCCAGTCAAATGTTTGGCATCACATTTATCTGGAAGAGAGCTTGGGAAATGAGGTCTGGTGATTATGTGTCCAAACAATCAGGAAAGGCTAGTGGACTGGCCAACATTCTATACCATAAGCTGTCACATCACAGTGCTCCCTCACCAAAAGGCAAAAAGGAAAGAAGTAGTTTTGTGTGTGTGTATGTGTGTGTGTGTGTGTGTGTGTGTGTGTGTGTTTTATCAGTACAATAGGACCCAATTTATTTCCTATCAGTTGAAGATTCTCTGAGTTTCAATAAAGATTTATATACAGAAAGAAACATTGAGGGAAATTTAGTTAAGAAACCTGAGAATAAGTTTAGACTATGACTCAGGTCTTTTCCTCTGAAGAGAGAAAAGGGTTGAGCATGAAGAAAAGGAGTTCAGCAGAAATGTCTTCAGCAGGCCTTAGGCTGTTCAAAGACAGTTTCTGCAAGGCTGGGCCCCAGCCAAAATTCTATGCAGGGGATTCTTCCTGCATTGTGTAGAAATAAACTGGGGGAGCCTGCAGGAAGCATGGTCCCATCAAACCCTGTATTTCAGGGAGCAGCAGTCAGTGCTATTGGGCAATTACATTCTCAATGGGAAATCTGAGAGATGCATCTTCATACCATGGAGCAGATGGGATAATAAAAATTAGTTTGGTATCAATATAACTCTTCAGCAACTAAAACAAAAATGTTTCAGTCAGTTTATTTTTTTTCTGTTCTACTGGATTGAATTGGTGACTTCTTGGTGTGAAAATAATTTTATTTTATTTTATTTTATTTTTTTTATTTTATTTTATTCCTTTTAGCTCACAGGTTGAGTCCAGTCCAGAATTTCTGCATGTTTGTGGGAATGTGGAGTTAGAATTTCTTCCTCAGTTGAATAGAAAATAAATGCAGCAAAGAGGATGAGGCTACAGTGTTGTAAACCTAGAGAACACACCCCATTGGCAATCTTACTTCAACTAGGCTCCCTGTCTTTCACTTCCAACAATACCTTCAAGTTACAAATCTACCTAAAAAGGGGTTTGCAGGTAGGACTGGGAAGAGAGGATGGAGGGGAAGCTGTGACTTAATGTAAAGTGAATAAATTAATATATTAATGAAAAAAGAGATTGATCCTTTGAATAGGTCAGAGTCTTTGTGATCTAGTGTTATCTGGAGATGCCATCACAGACATATTCAGAGCTATGATTCATTCATTGCCTGGATATTTCTTCATCTATTCAAATTGACTCCCCAATTTAGCTATTACATGACTGTGCAGAACAGTATTCTGAAAACTTTTTTTGAGAATTATTAACTTTTTGGTTGCTTGAGGCCTTTTTGTTCAGAAACTTACTTGTACAGAGTTCTGTGCAAATATCTGATGTTTACGTCGGTTTAGAAAGGAGAAGCACTTTAAAGTCTCATCTCAGAGGCCTCATTTTTTTAAAGTGATTTCAACTCTATTACCCTGCTATATCTAAAAAATATCATTTCTCAGAAGCTTCATCACAATGAGATGTTGACAGCAATAATACTTATATGGAAAATAATTTTTAATAAAAGTCATTGAGTAAGTTTTAAGCAGTGGGGTCTTTAATAGCACATATGAAAACCTTTGTGACACTGAGAAGGTCTTTTGCTTTCTTTAAAGTATTTTGGAAGGAAGAGAGGCTATTGAGGGGGGAGAATTTACAATGCTATGCCTTTGAATCATAGCTTTGTTAGGTTTTATTCTAATATATGCTAAGCATAAGACCTTGAAATTAAAGGGGCTTGTAAATTTTTTTGGCATTTTTCTCTTAAAAGTGACATGGATTCTTCTCTCAAACTGTTAGCTGGATTAAAAGAATGACTATAATCAAATCAGGTTAACAGACAAGTCTCTTTCCAGTGATTCAAACATTAATTAAACATGTAATTAATTATAGAGCAGGATTATGGATAAGTTGCATAACAGACTAAAGTATCTATACTCATTGAAATGAATTGCCTTAACAGATTTAATGTGCTGGCCTGCCATCCTATAGTCTTTGCTGGTGAGAAAAGCACAGCACATTTAGTAAAATCTGAGGTGATCAGCTGGTCTGCAATCATAATGCATCTTCTCAGGTGTCTGTGTGCTTATCACAGAACTGATAAGTAGATTTACCAGGATTGGCCCCAGAGAGAAAGGAGCTCAGTGACAGCTTTAAAATCTACCAGTGTATGTGATGAGATGGGTGTTTTGGTACAGTCTAGGAAGAAATGGAGAAAAAAAAAATCATCATTGCAAGATCCCATGACATCTGTGGGATAGTGAATGTGAAAGAGAAGTAGTGCAAGGCATTTGATAAATCATTCATTTATTCCTTCTCTCACTCATTCATGCCTGTTTGGTTTTTGTTGTTGTTGTTGTTGTTGTTTGTTTGTTTGTTTTTGTTTTTTGTTTTTGTTTTTGTTTTCTCTTTCAGTTTCTGAGAAGATAGCAGAGACCACATGGAAATCTTCAGGGGAAAAAAATATTCCTCAAATTGACACATTTGTCAATGTATACTGCACTATAGGACTACCTGACCAATCAATGTGATAATCATGGTAATGTTGCAGTTTGAGTGTGAAATAATCCTAACAGGCACATGTGTTTGAACACTTCATCCACATGACATTGCTTCAGTGAGAGACTATAAAATCTTTGGGAGGCAGGGCCTGGCTGGAGGAGATGAATCAAGGGGGGCAGGCCTTTGATACTGACAATCTGGCCAGATTTTCTGTTCCCCCTCTCCTGAGTCACTGACTCACAATCACATGGAGACCCTGCTACCATGCCTTCCAGCCATTGCTGACTGGACCTCTTTAAACAGTGACAAAAATAAACTCTTATTTTGCTTTGTCAAGTATTTGGTAACAATGACAAGAAATGTAACAAATATAAGAACTATTTATGATAATTGTTTTGAAGACTCTGCTGATTGTGTGTGTGTGTGTGTGTGTGTGTGTGTGTGTGTGTGTGTGATGTAATTCTCAAAGAGAATCCACAAGCACTTATCCTTTCCAGTCTCAGTTGGTTAAAGAGATGCCATCTAGAGAGAGCTGAGGTAATTTTCAGCTGTATTTGTCTTCAGACACCAAGATAATTATTGCTGGTTTGTTTGTTTATTTTATTTTATTATTTTTTTTATCATGAGTTAGGAAGAAAGGCCTTTGTTCACTTTTGCATAAGTTGGTTTGCAGAGCTTTGCTCAGCCTTCAATATGTGGACAGCACACAGTGGAGATTGTCTTTATTTGGGTCTTTTAAAGTTTCCCAGTATGTGTGGTGTTGTGAGGGTCTATACTCACATGTGGACATGTGGAGAGTTCTGAGTAGGCTCAGTGCTTCATATTTTGTCCAAATCTGAGATGAATGTGTGCTATGAACAACTGCAAACTTCGAGGCTCTTTAAATATTCTTTTCATTCTCACCAAGATGTTACTTACAAGAAGGACAGAAAAAAAATAGGAGGCTGTGAGACTGGGCTTATAAGTGTAGTTGAAGCAATTCTGGGACTTTCCATAAGGGACTTTAAGTATGAGAGATTTCACGTTGTAACTGTTTTATAAAGACAATCAAATGACACAGAAAACCTGCTCATGGTTTTTGGAATTTTAGCTAAAAATATAATCAAGTGCATTTTATGTACTTGATCTTTGAAGGGGCTGTGAAGTACATGGTCACAATTTAAAACCAGAAAATCTCATCTATTACATGATGAGAGTCTGCTACCTGCAGTAGGAATGAAGGCTAGTAAGTAGCAATACTTAGCCTTTTAATAATTCCTAAATTTTAACTATCAGTGGCAAAATCAATAACTTCTGTCTACAACCCAATAACTCAGAGTAAGGTAAATGGATCTTTGAGGTAAAATGTATATAAAACTACAATTTGAAATGAATGCCCAGTTACTATCTATAGATTAAATGTTTACAAATGAAAAAAAAGTATCTGAATAGGTGTGCATTTTTTGAGTTCTGTGTATGTTATGGAATCACATGCTCTAAACCTATCAAGACTTCCTTTGCTGAAAGAATTTTTGCTTGATATTCCTGTTGATGAGTGGCTATTTACTGTCTATCTTGTTTTAATTGTGATTTTAAAACAAGCAACATATATTCATTTATAGGCTATAATAAATGAAAAATACATTCACAATGATTTCACAAGTAAGATAATACTCAGCACACTTATTTTGAATAGATAAACTGTAAGTTCAGTGTATTTACACTACTCCCACTGGTTGTGTTTTCTAGAGCAATGGTATATGGTGTGATTGTTGGGAGTTCCATAGTTTGGGGTAAAGAACACAGATGTTCTGAAAGATGACAGACAGTACACATTTCAGAAAGTTTTTCTCAGAATTAATAAAGAAGTCACTAATAAAATACTTAAAAATATCTTTGAGCTGCTTCTTTAGTCAATGCTGGACTCTACCCTGAATGGAGACTCATTTCTTTTGTTTGTAACTTACTGTTGATATTCTTTTGTGTTGAATTCTCATCATCCCTTTGAGACTGTGTTGAAAACATGACCACAGATATTATTGTTTCCTGTGGGAGATCTTCCAAATGCTGAGTATTACATTTTCCTTTCCTGCCCTGCTGGCAGTTTTTTCACCATTTGAACAGGCTACTTGTTTCTAAAGAGAAGAAGGAGAAAAGGAGAGAGGATGAGAAAGAACACAGGACAACATCATTAGAGTCTGCACAGGGGGCACACTGCGTGTTCCTGGTATTCTTCTTCTTTTCTGAGATGCTGTTAAGCCCAAATGAGGCTGTTTCCTGGGTAACATGCAGCATTCTCACTGCTTCTACTCTTGTCCCTAACCATCTCTTTTCTAAACAACAGCCAGAGTCACCTTTCAAGATATTAATTGCAATGTCTCTGTTGCTCATCCCTGCCTGTTCAGGATGCTGCAGTGGCTTCTTACCACATTCAAAATAAAATGTATGCCCCATCCCACAGTCCTATTGGCTTCTCCCCCTGAGAGTGAATTTCCTATCTCTCCTCCCTAACCCCTGCTATTTTATCATCCTTCAGGGGCATTTCTTGGCCTTGGAACATTCTACTTGCTTTGTTTTTCTTAATTGAGTTCTGCTTCTGTCTAGCTTCTGGGCTTCATTTTGATACTTTGCTGGGGTATGTTTTCCACTTCAGAGACCCCACCCAAAGCCTTTTCCATCTGAATAAAACATTTCCCCCTGCAATTATGTTTCTCCAATTCAATTAATTTTCCTTTAGGTAAGTTTCCCATCTAGCACTAAACCATGTGCTTATTTGTTTCTGTCTTTTGGTGACACAGTAGCTCCATGGTGGCAGAGTCCTTCCAGTCATGTTCATTGTTGCATAACCAGCATGCTTGGCACAGACTAGGCAACTGCAGTGAGTAATCATGAGAATGGAATCCTAGTTGTTCATATGAAAAATAAAAATGATGGAATACTAAGGCATGGTTTGAGGGAAGTTCTATGGAGAGTGGTACAAGGCAAGATTGGGCTGAGAGAGACCTTGAAGGGAGAGTGCAGACAGCACAGCCTACTGATTCCCAGAGAGGAGTGTTGGAGCTAGGTTGGCCCTTTAGGCCTATACTGTACTTAAGTGAAGGTAGCAGACATTCACACTCTTGAATGTGAGTGCATGCTCTTCCTCAGTAACTGGATGTGTGAACTTAGATTGCACTGGCACATGAGGGGATGCCAGAGATCCATATGATATTAGAGGAGGTCTCTATTTGCTTAGATACTACCATTATTTCTATGTCACTGCCTTCAGAATCTTGGTCCCCTATACCAACAGGTAGTTGATATATATCCTGAGACAACCAGTGTTGGCCAGGGTCTTTGATGTTATCTGAACTGACAGTCAGATGTGAAATGATAACATCACCTTTAAAATCCACCCTCTGTCACCAGAGGACATGCCTTTATTTGCTAATCACAGGAAGGTGGTATGATGGATATTGCCACAGTATACAACATTCCAACAAGAATTTCCTTATAAGACATTTCTAGTTTTTTTTTTTTCTAGTTCTCAAATATTCTGCAAGTCAAGGATATTGATTTATTTTTCCTAGCAGCATTCCATTTGAATTGGATCAAGAAGAAGATCAAACAACCATTCTAGAGGTCTTCTGGAAGAAAAAAAAATAGGAAACAGACAAGGGCAGGATCATTACAGGACAGTGGCAAACAGTCCTTTTGTCTGACTTTGGGAACTCTCTAGGGCTTCAGTTGCTTGTTCTGTCAAATTCCATAGTTCCTTGCTATCATTTCAGGGCTGCCATCCCATGACTTGCAGCTATCCCATGACTTTCATTCTTGTTTATAGTACTAAATATCCATCACTGCCCTTCACCAGGATTATTTTTCAACAGGCTCCACTACACAGTTTAACCCATTTAAGACTGTGCCCATAAGCCGGGCATGGTGGCGCATGCCTTTAATTCCAGCACTTGGGAGGCAGAGACAGGTGAATTTCTGAGTTCAAGGCCAGCCTGGTCTACAAAGTGAGTTCCAGGACATCCAGGGCTATACAGAGAAACCCTATCTTGAAAAACCAAAAAAAAAAAAAAAAAAAAGACTGTGCCCATGAAAGTTTGAATCAAATATGTACAGTATCTTTAAACATTTCCTAAATATAAAGAGCTATGAGCCTTCCAGTCAGTGCCAGCACCAGGTCACCTAGGGTGCAGAGTCAGCAGACACCCCCACGGTCCCTAGAGGACTCTCCACAAAATCTTAAGATCACTAGTGAGTGGAACACAACATCTGTTCCGATCCAATCATGATGGACCTGAAACAGCAGTAGGGAAGCAGAAAACTGGCCTGTCCAGGAGCAAAAGTCTCTTCTTGTCAGCATCAGCACCAGGTCAGCTTGGGAATAAGCAGACACCCCCACAGTTCCCAGAGGACTCTACAAATAATCTTAGGATCACTGGTGAGCAGAACACAATATCAGTTCCAATCCAATTGTGACAGGACTCTGACAGCAGGAACAGGGACACCAGAGATCTTCCTGACAAGAGACTCGGATTCCTTTTGATCAGTTCTGGTTTACCTTGTTTTCGAACAGACCAAACAGCTCCATGGTCCTCAAAGGAGGACTGCATATGTAGCAGAAGATGGCCTAGTTGGGCATCATTGGGAAGAGAGGCCCCTTGGTCTAGCAAACTTTATATGCCCCAGTACAGGGGAATGCCAGG
This sequence comes from Mus minutoides, assembly GCA_902729485.2. Classification (NCBI taxonomy): domain Eukaryota; kingdom Metazoa; phylum Chordata; class Mammalia; order Rodentia; family Muridae; genus Mus; species Mus minutoides. The sequence continues at coordinate 812,758 of LR749507.1, forward strand.
GCCAAGAAGTGGGAGTGAGTAGGTAGGGGAGCAGGGATGGGGGAGCATATGGGGACTTTTGGGATAGCATTTGAAATGTAAATGAAGAAAATATCTAATAAAAAAATTAAAACAAAAACATGATAATATCCACATGGATGATAGATGTTTAGATGTTTAGCTTTAGGCAGTTTTGGTGCAGGTATACAAAACACAACTTAAAACTATATTTTAAGGTTCTGATGAACAGATATTTAGGGCAAAGGATATCATTTCACCTTCTCTGTTATCTTTCTAATATGCTCAAACATTTTTATATATTATTTACATATTGTTTAATTTGAAATTCCATGCCCTTTTGTTTAGGATGTTTTCTGTATAGCATTAGAAATAAAACTGGGCTTCAGTGGGCGAAAAGGATCACAAAGACTTACAGACAGCTGGAAGAGGTTTACAGGGGAAGGATAAGGCAGCTAAGGAGAGCCCTGAGGATACAGGAGGAGAGAAGAAACAGGGGATAAGACACAGATGCAATGGACCAAAAAGCTTGCAGTCAGCTCCTTTAAGTGAGCTGAAGCCTGCTGACTCAATTAGCTTCTCTTCTGCACTGTGACCACATCTGGGTGAGATCACAGCTGCTTGATAAGCAAACATAGTTAATATGGCAGATGTGGCTCTGGTAAAAGAAAAACTCTGTTGGACTAAAGAGAAATGAGCAAATAAAAATACAAATACCAAGGGGACTCAGCAGCAGCAGAATTAATGTCCATTTCAGAGGTCTTCTGTCTGCTGAGCTATGCATGGGCTGCTACTCACCCTTCCATACCTCCTGTCTTTACATGCAGCACCCCCAAATAAGCTTCAGGTAGTCCAGGAGTATTCTTAGGCTCAGATTTTTCAGGGGCTGTTTTTATGAGGTATCCACATCCTCCTGTTGTCTCCTCCCCCACTTCCGAATACTGCTAGGACTCATTGACCAGTCACCCATGCCTCTCACAAGAAGCTATATCCTTTCCCTTTCTGTGATGGTTTGAATGAGGATGCCCCATAGGAATATATGTTTGAATACTTTGTCCCCATTTGGAAATATTTGGAAAATGCTAGGAGGAGTGGCATTGTTGAAAGAATGTGTGTCACAGGAGTGGGCTTTAGGGTTTCCAAAGAGTTGAGCTATTCCCAGTGTCCTCTCTCTGCCTCCGGCTTGTAAATTAAGATAAGATATCTCAGCTGTTCTTGCCCCAGTACTTTTGCTTATCTAACATGGACCTTCTGTAACAATATATGGATTCTTTATAAGTTGTCTTGATCAAGGTATTTTGTCACAGCAATCGAGAAGAAACTAAGATACCTTCTTTCCTCATGGGATCTGGGCAGCTTGATTATGGTTGCACTTTAACCAGCGCCACTCCCCTATCCAGAGTCTTTGTGACTATAATGTAAGTCACACAGCTCAGGTCACATATTGACTAAGCCTGCTTCATCCTTATCTAGAGTCCCATCATTTCCCAAAGAAACCTCTAAGAGTAGAGACACCATTTGTCTTGTGAGTCTGAGTTCTCTTATTAGAATCCCTGCTGAAAAGGACAATTCTCTGATCTCCCCTATTTCTTTCTTTCTTCAAATCTAATCCTAGTGAGGTTTCAGATGGAATAAATGCTGGGAATTAGACTAGAAGCTATGACTATTAAATTTATCCTTGTAAAACAAATCAAAACAAAACGTTTATTTCCTTGTCTGTAGCTTTGTTAACACATATACTTAAAACAGATGGGGTAATTTATTAGAGAAGTTTCCAGGTAGCCCAGTCTAGGTTATTCTGTATGGATTGGTAACTACCCAGTGAATCTATAGTGAAGATTCAGAAGCCAAACTCAAGTCAGAAAGACTTGAAATGTTTTCAGTTGGCCCAGAAAATAACTACATTTAATGTTGGACATAAGGAAGGGGTAGCTGTTAAAAATGGAGACCACTAAAATGAAGCCAAGTGTTTTGCGTAGGAGTAATAGGTAAGATATTTTGTGTATATTTCAAGAATCTTCCTGCTCCCACTAATAGCTGACTAAAAGGTGTAAAATATTAAACATGTTTCAAAGATTTTATTTTGAGAAGAGGATTCTAGAGCACCCCTTTTGCACAGGGAAGTCTTTCTCTGCACTTATCTCGCTGTATCACTACATTCATAGTCTAAGATGGCCCCCTGGTTAATGCTGAAGATCACAAGAAATATAACCAATGACAATAAAATGTTGGGTTTCAGGCAAACAAAGGATTTACATTCAGATTTTCAAGGAAAACCTGGGGCCAGGAGATGTTTAGAATGACCAGTTTCCCTGGCAGTGTCTAAGAAGACTGTGAATCTTTAAAGGTGAAGATGCATCTGAGATCCCAAGAAGTTAGAGATCCAAGGATTAGGTCTAGGTTTTGCAGAGCAGATCTGTAGGCTTTTAACATAGACAGTGAACAAAGTCAGCACAAAATATAGGCATTTTATGGACTGAAGATGGTGGGGACAATAGGGGAACTGTTTGAGACTTCTTGGACCTCATCATGTGCCTCACCTACTTGCTGGACACACAATTGAAGAATTTAAGGTTTACCTAGAGAATTTTGGTCTTGCTTGACCCTACCTGTCTTTATTTTCATCCCATTTCTCCTGTTCACAGTGGGAATGTAAACCTTCTGAGACTATATAATAGAAGTATATCATTTTCTTTTTTACTTCATAGAGACTCACAGCTGGTAATTTGCCTCAAGTCTCAGGAGATTTTGAGTTTGAACTTTTGAGCAATACTGGTAACTTAAGAGCTCAGGGTATATTGGAAGTGGGAAAAGGTATTTATTATGAAACAGATGTTGGTCAAAGGCAGAAAATGACAGTTTGAGTAGTTCTCCAGATAATGTGGCTATTATGAGAAATATTAGAAACTTTTGGAGACGGGGTCCAGATAGAGGAAGCAGGTTACTGGAGTATGTCCCAGGTCCCTTCCTGTAACAATTTTGAATCCTGTATGACATGAGGTGAACAGCTTTGTCCAACTTTACAATCCCCCCATGATGCAGTCTCTCAGGGACCATGGACTGAGCCTCTGGTCCATGACTAAACTAAGTCTTTCCACCTTTAACTTACTTTTAAAATATTTTGTCACATGAACGGAAACCTCATTTGGACGTGCTAACCTAATATATATTATTATAGAAGATAAGTAAATTAAAACAGTAGTGATCAGAAATACACAGGTGAATTAATTAATTATAGGCATTGATGGGGCTGGTGAGATGGCTCAGCGGGTAAGAGCACCCAACTGCTCTTCCGAAGGTGATAAGTTCAAATCCCAGCATCCACATGGTGGCTCACAACCATCCGTAACGAGATCTGGCGCCCTCTTCTGGAGTGTCTGAAGACAGCTACAGTGTACTTACATATAATAAATTTAAAAAAAATTATAGGCATTGAGGTACAGCTATTTGCTAGCTAAAGCCAGTTATTTTGTTCAAGGTTCAACTTAACCACATTTATATAATGGATCAATCCTACAATATAAAAGTCCTGATAAGGGAGATGCACAGTTCACAGGGCATATGAAGATAAATGACATGTATCTAAGAAAGAATCTGTAGAAGAATGATCATCCATGTAAGGCAAACAAAATCAGAGCAAAACAACAAAAGAAGCACTGGGAAGAGGGACCCTGTGTCAGCATGGAGATGCAGGAAAGCCATGCGGTAACTGAAATGGCAATCACAAAACTCCATATGAGGAAAGCATGTTTCTTCAAACCATAGAGATGGCATATAGAAGTCCTGGAGCAGGTGCTCATTTCAGTGCTCTGCAGATGTACTTTTACATTCTCCCACGTTCTTCCTACATCTTCAACTTAGCTAGTAGTGAGAGGGGACTCAAAGAATGGGACCAGAAAGGACTTTTAGAATGAGGAAGAAAGGAATTGGGCTATTTCCGGTGGTAATGGAAAGAATGGCAGAATTGGAAGAAATGAAGTCAAGAGAAGATGGGAGAGCTGGGATGCAAAATGTATCCTGTGTGAATTGTGCTGCGACTGAACCTATAGCTCTTCATAGTGTAGTGTTTCATTTTGAAAATACAATTGCAGCTATGAAAACAATGATTTAGCCATTCTTTTCTAACTCATTCATGAAGAGAAAGATAAAGGTTAGTTGTCAGTGGGTGGAACTCAAGGTGGGCAGTGTGAAGAGTTTGATGGGTTTACAGAACAGAACAGTGACAGAAGGTAGAGTGGAGTGGTGTCATTCTCTGACAAGTTTGGGAGGAGCAGAAGGTACAAGAGCAGCGGAGAATCTATGACAAACTAGGAACTGTAATTTTTCAGGGAACATGGGAAGGCACCAGAAGTGGTCGAGTAGGGCAAAGGTGTTTTAGCTTTAGTTTCATAGAATCACTGTGGATTCTGGGGGAAAAAGAGATTGGAAAGAGTTGGTAAGATGAACACATAGGTGGGAGGTCATGGAAGTAATCTGGGTAAGGAAATTGATAATTCGAAGTAAGGTGATGACTGTTAGGATGTGGGGCACACCAACTAAAGAGACATGAGTGGAATTGGTTGATTTAGAGATGTACTGGATGAGTGTTTTCAGGATGTGGAGTAAGGATCAGTACTTGAGGGCAAGTATGAGGGAGAGTGTTTTTCACAGTATCTGCAGAAAACAAAAACAAAAACAAAAATCAGCTCTCATTTCAAAGCGGGAACGGAGTTTATCTGGAGCCAAGCATGTGTGATCCAGGAACACAAAAGGAGAACACCCTGAATTACATATCCCAATGTGGTAACAGTTTGGTGAAATTTTTATAGGATTCAAGCTGGTTTTCGCACAACTTGAGGGAAGCATTAAATGGATGGCCTAGTGAAGTGGTGGAAGCTGTTGTAGCCCACATATCTGTCTGATGGCCTTCTTAGCCCTATGCTTGGTGGAGACTTGAATTTTATTAGTACATTTCAAAAGGTTTTTTCTTCTTAGTCACAAGATTTTAGATCAAGACGGTGGGCAGGAATGGCCATTTAGGGGGCAAAGATAAGTGTAATTATGCTCTCTAGGACCTGAGACATTCCAATCTCACAAGTCACTGAAGCTTCCATATTCTGTTCATAGTAGCTAGATTCACTTTACTATCATCTTGTATCCAATGCTCATGTTCCTTTCCACCAAAAAAGACCACGAGTCTTTACAATCTGTAACACTGACCTGTTTAACTTCTGAAAACCTTTGAAATGCAGGAGATCTCTCTTGTTACTATATAAAAGTACTATACTTATTGCCTTATGGACTTGTATTTTTTATCCCTGCTCTGTCTTTTGGCTCATCTAGTCCTGCAGATTTTGCAATAAATGGCTTAGATTGTGTCAAATTGATAAGAAACTAACCAGGGCAAGAAACAAAGCAGGAAAAGTAACCCCATTTGTACATTTATGGTTTTATGAAAAAAAAACAAAACAAGATGATCTAAGTGGAATCCTTAGAGTGTATTAATGAAAATCTGTATCTGTCTTGGTCAGGCTCTGGCAGAGCCTCCCAGGAGACAGCTATACCAGGCTCCTGTCAGCAAGTGCTTCTTGGCATCAGCAATAGTGTCTGGGTTTGGGCAGTCTCTGGATGGCCTTTCCTTCAGTCTCTTCTCCAGTCTTTGTCCCTGAATCTCCTTTAGACAGAAGCAATTCTGGGTTAAAATTTTTGAGATAGGTGGGTGGCACCACCTCTCAACTGGGGGCCATGCTTAGCCACTGGATATGATCTCTACAGGGTCTAATCTCCCCTTTGTTGAGCATTTCTGCTAACATTATCCCCATAGAGTCCTAGGAACATCTGCTCTCTTTTATCAGAGGTAGTAAAAAATAGTTTACAAGAAAAGCATAGGCAATGATCTTTTGTACACAATACCCATAGTTGCCTAAATGCAGAGGATTTCTTGTTCATGTTAGTCATCTGAGAGACTGGGCTGATATCTTAGAGACCCATCTTTGGAACTTCCTCCACAAGGAGCTTCAAACTTTCCACAAATTTGCTTTCTCACTAGGAGAGTGATGCCTAGCAGAGATGTCTGTGATGACAGAAATGGTCTATATATTCACTGTTCTAAATGGAGTTGCCAGCAGTTTGAGACTCTGAACATCTGAAATGTGGTTAGTGAATTTGAGCTAATTTTAAAAGTTAATTCATCAATATTTGCACTGAAAAAATATAGCACATGTATTTTCTGATACATTTGAAGATGGAATTTCAGAAGCAATGATTATGAAATTACTATCTAGCTTTATACCTCCTCAGTGCATTAGCTTGGGGTATTAGTCTGTAGAGTAACAGAGTAAATAGAATGAATATGTATCAAAGGATATTTATTAGGTTTTCTCTCCCAATATGGACTAGATAATACAATGGCTAAGTCACACTGGAGAAGTTGAGCATCTGGTAGTCTCTCAGTTCATGGGTCTAGAAATCCCAGCAGGCCCAATATGGCACTGAAGGCCTGGAAGATTCTTGGAGAGCTGTAGGTCTTAATTCTACATTGAATCAGTCAGAGGACTGATTCTAATACCAGGAAAGGAATGTAGAAGCTGCAGCAACCAGTAGGCAAAAACCAAACGTTTGTTTATTTATGTCCTTTCATTTGAGTTGACACATTTGGAGCATGGCTTCCTACTTCAAACAATCAGGCCAAGAATGCCCCTCACAGGAGTACCTAGCAGCTTGACTTTTAGTTGATTTCAGATCCAGTCAAGATGACAACCAAGATTAGTCATCCACTTAGTATGGAATTTTATTATTTCTCTTCCTTTGAAATATTGTGGACTTCACTTGTATTCCGTATGATTAACTCTAATAGAAGAAATACAATTTGTCACACTTTTATAGTTTCAGAAAGTGAGAATAGAGGAGATTGAGCATTTTTCAGAGACAATAAGATTCTCAAGACCAACAAAAAAAAAATTCAGGGAAGACATACTGACTTTTTTTTTCCATTATATCTTCTCTGAATACTCATGGGTCTGGGAATACCTATTATTAATAAAATAAATAGTATCTTTGAGTTCTACTTCTTTGCCAGGAGATAGCCCAGTATATGCCACTATAATAATTCATTTAATCTCCATAGCAACTCCATGCATAGTCACGTTTATTATTTTTATTTAATAAAGTAGACTCTTAAATTATTAAATAAAAAATTTAAAAGATCACAATTCTTTTGTACCAGGGCATAGCAACAGCAGTCTGTGTATCAAGTGTTTATTAGGTGTTTTCTGGATTAGGGTTGGATCATATATGAAGGTGACCTTGGTTGATGATGCTTCCTGTGGGAGTTCAATGAGCACATAGAACATCAGGAAAACATGGTTAATGAAGACAGCATCATGCCTCTGGGCAGAGTGGAACCCATCCTAATGAAGAGCTTCATTATAAGCAACTACTTTCCTAAACAATTGATTTTCCATAATCCTCTGGGCTGAGAGATACTCTTCCAGATCTGGAAACATCTGTTATGGTGTTCTCATATTCATTTAAATCTATAATTCTATGACTGCACAATGAGTAGGCAATGTCAAAAAAACCATGAGTTTGGAGATTATAAACCAGTAAGATTTTAAGTGTGGTTGTGGGGATGGCTGGGTGTCTATCTCATTGTAAAATGGAGTGTGTTGTCCCAAAGGTTGTCTTGGACATTACATGAGATTCAGGATATAAAAGGAAGGTGCTGGTGCTAAGTGACTCAAAGGGGTTTAATAAAAGTACCTATTGTTCTTACAGATAGCATTTCTTAGTGTGTATCTGTGCTACAGATTTAATCCCCAAGGATTTTCATGGAGAGAATATCATAAAAATACAAATAACTGAAAAAGAACCAGGCAATTCTATGTAGTTCTATTTCGAAGCAAGGAAAGGAGCTACCTTTAGCAAGATATTGGAAAGGACTGCAATGAAAGCAGTTGGAGACAAGGTCTGTTTATTGGAATATAACTTTGTTCCTGCCTGTTCAGTTCTGATGAGAATTTCTGCTTTGTGGATGAATGAATACACACACACACACACACACACACACACACACACACACACACACTTTACTGGACCTTTTAAATGTTTAAAAATCAAGGCCATTGCACATGAGTGCATTTTGTTTCCCTGAGTGAGACATCATGATATGGGAAAGTGAAGAAATTCAGGGGATTTCTGCATCAATGGTCCATGAGAGGACCAGAGAATTTTTAAATTTTTCCCAAGGGCTCTATGTATGAAAGATCACTTTTTAACTCTCAGAAATCTTTGCGCAGAAATTTGAAATGTTGTGAGTCCTACAGATTGTGCTAACAGGATTTTTTTTTTTTTTATCCATTGGAAATATTCAGAATGCTTCAAATCAGTTCCCAGTGCTCAAGCCACCTATAATGTCCATGCCTGGCTTGTCAATACAAAGAGTTAGTGTGGCGCAATGGGCAATACACAGACACTCGGGTCCCCATTCGAGCTGAGGTCTGAACCGTGGGACTCAGTGGTGATAATTCACCTACATGCCCTCATGCTCCTGGAACTCTGGCTCCTATTGAAGTTACCGCCCTCACAGCTCCCACAGTAGAAGCAAGTAGGCACTGTTCCAAGCTTCTGACCTTCAAGGTAAACTCCTCCCCAGTCACCTAGCAACAGCACACCATAAGAGGGGCTCTTCCTCATCACTCTCTTGCTCTTATTCCCTTTACTCTCCTCTCTCCTCTCTCTTCCTCTCTCTCCCTCCCACTCTCTAGCCTTTCTTCTCTCTCTCTCTCCTTTCCCCCTTCTCTCCTCTTGGCCATGGCTGGTCTCTCTCCACCTTCTCTCTTTCCCCCTGCATTTCTACAATAAAGCTCTAAAACCATAGACTGCCTCTGTTCATCAAGGCCCACTGCACAGACTGTGTGGGAACCTCTCTCCCTAAGCTCTCTCTCCTGTTGGGAACAAAATAAAAGGGGAGGGGGATGGGGGAAGAAGTGGGAAAAAGGAAAAGATGCCCAATGCCCCGCCAGAGTTTCCCTATTCTCTAGTCAGTCAGGCATGGGAGAGCTGCTACCTACCCTATCCACTCATCCTTGGGTGGACATTCCTCTATCCCACTCTTCAGGGGTTGACCAAGGGGCAGCCATGCCTGGGGACCCCCCCCCCCCCAGCTACTTTGATAAAGCCACCAGGGTTGTGGGAGAGAGGGAATAGGGGGAAAAGTTCCCAACACTAACCAGAGTGCACAGCAAAACTTGAAGGAGCAGAGCAGAGACTCTATGGTTTAAGAGCATTATTATAGAAATGCAGGGGAAAGAGAGAAGGTAGAAGAGAGGGAGAGGGAGAGAGAGAGAGGGAGAGGGGGAGGGAGAGGGAGAGGGAGAGAGAGAGAGAGAGAGGAAATGCTAGAGAGAAAGAGATAGAAAGAAGGAGATGAGAGGAAAGAAGACAAAGAGAAAGGGAAGAGGAGAGAGGTAAGAGAACAAAGGAATAAGAGAGTGAGGTAGGGGCTGAGCATCCCCTTTTATGGTCTTCACTGTTGCTAAGTAACTGGGGAGGAGTTTAGCCTGAAGGTTAGAAGCTTGGACCATTGCTTATGTGACTACTGACCATGCTTCTTTTGTGGGGGCTGTGGGAGGTGGTACCTTAGGCAAGGGCCGGAATTCCAGGAGCATGCAAGAATGCTTACCATGTCATAAAAGTGAATTATGACCATTGGGGTTCAGATCTCAGCTCAACTGGATACCAGCCTGCAATTCCCCACACTCTCCTATTACCCCGGGGCAACAGGGTGTCGCCCCGGGGCCACTGGTTTTGGGGACTTCCTATTGTCTACCCCTTGTTAAGTGGGGTCAGTGGCTTTTATGCTCACCGGGGGCGGGCGAGTGAAAAGCTTCTGGCAGCCCTCCTGAGTCTGCCTGCCCAGAGCATAGCAGGAACTCTGGCCAGAAGTGGGCTATCCTTCCTCTCCCCCTCTTCCCCTGCCCCCTTTTTAGTTCCCACAACTGCTTAAACTTGTATGTTCATAGTTAGTGGGCATCAATAATATACTCATCAGAAAGATAGCAACTATTTACAGATGCACAAAGTCAATCAGTCGTGTTTCCATGTAGAGAGCACAGAGAAGCCCTTCAATTTTCAGTATACATGGGTCACCAGATGTGATGGCTAATCTTGGTTTCCATATTGACCACATCTGTAATCAACTAAAACACAAGCACCTGGGAATGCTTATAAGGATTTTTCGTCATTAGATCATTTGAGATGGACAGTCCTATCCTAAATTTAAACCATATCTTCATATGGCAGCTGACAGAAAAAGACATGAAAGATGGAATCTTGGTGATTACCTGACTTTCCCTCACTTTCACTGGCAAGCTCATCTTTCCAACCCTGCTGCTGATATATTATTTTGCTAGAATTTGAACCTCCTTCCTTAGGGTTTCAATGTAGACTAAAGACCAGCTGAGACTTCCAATATTTTGGAATTAACCTTGGTTTTCCATTAGGAGACAGCCATAGTAATGGCTTTCTGTCTTATGGCTATAGCCATAGTAATGACTTAAGTCAATGTGTGTGTGTGTGTGTGTGTGTGTGTGTGTGTGTGTGTGTGTACACAGTTATATTCCTCTATTAATGGTGAATATCGGGGTAGGCAAAGAGCTAATATTGATATAAGATACAGCATTGCATGTTTGAGGCAATGACAATGAGTTTAGCTGTCACTTCTGTATGAAGTAGCTCAATGCAACAACTGTTGATATGCTTTCTATCTGGTTACAGTCCCTTTTAGCCTTCAGGAGCATTGTCAGCATGTTTAAGAGGTAAACTTGCATTCACTATGTGGTATCACTACTAATAATGTATGTGCATTTTCAGGTAATTAATCAACATGAAGAAACATTCACTGGGTAAAAATATTGCAATTTTTTGAGGCAGGTTTTCTCTGTTTAGCACTGGGTGTCTCTCTGGATCTGTAGCCATAGGATTTTCTCTTTAGACCAGGCTGGTCCTGAACTCAGAGATCTGCCTGCCTTGCCTCCTGAGTATTGAGATTAAGGATGGGCACCACCATGGCCAGCAGCTAAAAATAATACACATTTAAAAAGTACTGTTCTAAACCTTATAAATCAGTCTTACATGGCATTTCTTGTGAAAAAAAAATCAAATGTGTCCATCATACATTTCATAAAGGGATTGTTAGCATCCCCAAAAGAAAACCATAGGCCTATGTGACCCCCTGCTTTTAAAACTGAATCCAGTAAGATAGATATTTAAAATTATTTATTTGCTAGAATAACATAAAAATCTTCATCTTTCAGTCATAAAATTTCCTCTGACTTTACTCGGCACTCAGTTTCAAAAATCACTACATGGCAATATGTCAGATAATCAAACAAAAATATGTTTCATTCCACAACAAAATATACATTTATCAAGTTGTTATCAGTTTATAAAGACCTATACATAGCCCTATGTACTGCTTATTTACTTCACATGTGTCCTCAAGTTTTCCTCGTTGTCACAAAAATAACAACATAGTGATGTTGATCCTAGAACACAGAGGGCACCTGGAGAGTAAGGGACAGGATTTTGGCATAGAAGTTGAAGGAATTTGCAAGTACATATTTCACAATTAAAGCTAAATTCACCAGGCTGTATATTCTGGTTATGTATATATTTCTACCCAACCATTCTTAAACACAATTTATATTTCACAGCTGCTTACTGATCTTCCAAATGAGCAGACTGTGTGGACACTGATGACTAACAATGCATTGTTGTCCCTGGACTTTAGATGTGTTTCTGTGTCAAATAGAGATTTAGGAGTCTCTTATTTTGTGAAGAGTGAAAAAAATTGTCAACTATGGAGAATGTTCCATAACTGAGGCTCTGTCATTAATGAATGCTGTGTGCATAATGCTTCCATCTCTCAAGTAATTTTATGAGGTTGTAAAGTGCAGCGCATTCCTTGGCATTTAATCCATATTTCTACAAAGAAAAATAAGTCTCAAAAAATATAAAAGTTCTTTTTCTTATTAATTTATTGTCTCATTTATTATGGCATGACAGCAGTTTCCCTTCCCTTCCTCCAGCCTGCGCACACTCCATTCTCCCCTCTACTTCCTCCCTCCAAGTCTACTTCTTCTCTGCTTTTCTTCATAAAAGGGTTATCAACCCAACATGATATATCAAGGTATGATATGATTAGGCACCTCCCCTCATATTAAGGCTAGACGAGGCAACCAACTAGGAGAAAGTGTCCCCAAAATAGGAAAAAGCACTAGAATCAGCCCCTGCTCTCTCTTAGGAGTTCCCCCCCCCAAAAAAAACCCCAACACAACAACAACAAAACAAAAAACAAAACAAAACAAAAAACCCTATACAACTATAACATATACTTAAAGGTCCTAGGTTAGAACCATGTAGCCTTCCAGATAGTAGGTTCAGTCTCAGTGAGCCTATATGAATCCAGGTTGGTTGATTCTGTGGGTTTTCTTGTGGTATCTTTGACACCTTTAGATCTTTCAATCTTTCCTCTCTCTCTTCTGCAGAATTCTTTGAGCTCCACTTAATGTTTGGCTCTGGGTCTCTGCATCTGTTTCTATCAGTTGTTGGATGAAGGCTCTCTGATGACAACTGGCTTAGGCTTTTTGTATAGCAGAATATTATTAAAAATCCTTTCACTGATTTTTTTTCCAGTCATATTTGGTTCTACCCTAGGTACTGTGCCAACCAACTTCTGTTTTCTGGTTCTTCCAGGAATGACAGGGGTGAGCTTCCTTTCATGGCATCAGTCTCATTGGTTGGTGACTCCCACAATTTCTGTATGGTCTTCACCCCTTCACACCATGCTAACTGAACAAATTGTAGGTAGAAAATTTTGTGAATAGATTCGTGCCCCAAACCCTCCACTGGCAGTCTTTCCTGGTTATAGGAGATTGCTGGTTCTGATTCTGTATCTCCCATTACTAGATACCTTAGGTAGGACCACCCTCATAGATTCCTGGGAGTTTCCAAGGTACTCAGTTTCTACCTTGCCCCAGAATTGACCCCCCCGCCCCCCAGTTTCAGGTGTTTCCCTAGTATTTTTTTCTTTCATCCTCTTCCCACTGAAACTCTCCTGTTTTGTCCACATCCTCCTCCAGTTTATCTGCACTATCTATCCTATTTCCCCTTCTGGGAGAGATTCATGCATGCTGTCTTAAGCCACTACTTGTTACTTAGCTTCTCTGGGTTTGTGGATTGTGACATGATTGTTCTTTACTTTGCAGTTAATACCCAAGTGTGTACATACCATGTTTGTCTTTTTGTGTCTAGGTTACTTCACTCAGGATGAATTTTTTTTTTTACTTCTATCTATTTGCCTACAAATGTTATGATGTCATTGTTTTTTAGAGCTGAGTAGTACCCCATTGTATAACTGTACCTCATTTTCTTTACTGTTTATTGAGGGAAATCTAGGTTGTTTTCAACTTATGAATATTACAAATAAAGCTGCAATAAACACAGTTGAACAAGTTTCGCTGTGTAGGATGTGATGTCCTTTGGGTGTATGCATAAGAGTGGTATAGCTAGTTCTTGAGGTAGATTGATTCCCAATATTCTGAGGAACAATAATATTGATTTTCATAGTAGTTTGCATCCCCACTTGCAATGGAGAAGTGCTCCCCTTGCTCCATATCCTCACAAGTATGAGCAGTCCTCTATGTTACTGATCATAGCCATTCCAAAGTTGTTTTGATTTTCATTTCCCTGATGGCTAAGGATGTTAAATATTTCTTAAGTATTTGTCAGGCATTTGAGATTCCTGTATTGAGAACTCTGTTTAGATCTATATCCTTATTTTTAAATTGGATTATTAGACTTGCTGATGTTTACTTTCTTGAATTCTTTATATAATTTGGATATTAGTCTTCTATTGGATGTGGAGTTGTTAAAAAGAAATCATTTCCCATTCTGTAGGCTGCCAGTATATCTGATTATAGTTTCCTTTTACTTACAGAAGCTATTCAGTTTCACAAGGTCCTATTTATTAATTGTTGTTTTTTGTGCCAGTGCTATCAGAGTTTTAGTCAAAAAGTCTTCCTGTGACAATGAGTTCAAGGACATTTCCCATTTTCTCTCCTATCAGTTTGAGTATATCTGATTTTATGTTGAGGTATTTGATGAACTTGGACTTGAGTTTTACTCAGGGTTATAAATATGTATCTATTTGCATTCTTCTACAGTCAGACATCCCTGCCCTCTCTTCTAACTGGTTCAGTGTATTTGGTTTTATGTTGAGATCTTTGATGCACTTAGACTAGAGTTTGTGCAAGGTGATAAATATGGGTTTATTTACATTCTTTTACATGAAGACATCAAGTCAAATCAGCACCATTTGTTGACGATGTTTTGTTTTTTGCTATTGTACTATTTTGGCTTCTTTATCAAAACTTGAGTGTTCATAGATGTCTGAATTTACATCTGGGTCTTCAATTCCACTTTATTGTTCAATCTATTTTTGTTACAGTACCATGTGGATTTTAATACTGCAGCTCTGTAGTACAGCTTGAAATCAGGGATGACAATACCTGAAGTTCTTTTATTATAAAGAATTGTTTTAGCTATCCTGGATTTGTGTGTGTGTGTGTGTGTGTGTGTGTGTTCATATGAAGTTGATTACTTTTCTCTCAAGCTCTTTAATTAATTGTGTAAGAATGTTGATGGGTATTTCATTGAAACTAGAAACTGTCTTTTGCAAGATTGCAACTTTTACTGTGTTAATTCTACTAATCCATGGATGAATTATTTCATTTTCTAATATATTCTTTTTTTTTTTTTTACAAAGATTTGAAGTTCTTTTATACGGGTCTTTCACTTGCTTAGTTATCACATGATGTTTTATATTATTTATGGTTATTGTGAATGGTGGTCTTTCCCTGATTTCTTTCTCAGCCTTTGAAATTGCAGGGCAACTGACTTTTCCTGTTGAGTTAATCTTTTATCCAGTCACTTCACTGAAGATGTTTATCAGCTGTATAAGTTCTTGGTAGAATTTTTAGGGTCACTTATGTATGCTATCATATCATCTGAAAATAGTTATACTTTTACTTCTTCCTTTCCAATTTGTATCCCTGTGGTCTCCTTTTACTTTTCTTATTGTTCTAACTACAATTTCAGGTACTATATTGAATAGATATGGAGAGAGTAGACAGCATTTTCTTATTCCTGATTTTAATAGAATTGCTTTGAGTTTCTCTCCATTTAATTTGATGTTGGTTATAGACTTGATATAGATTTCTAGTGCTATATTTAGGTATGTTCCCATGTTCCTGATCTTTCCAAGACTTTTATTATGATTGGGTATTGAATTTTGAATTAGATGCTATTTCAGCATCTAATGAGATGATCATGGTTTTTTTTTTTCTTTCAGTGTGTTTATATGATGGATTACATTGACAGATTTTTGTATGTTGAAACATTTCTGCATCTCTGGGATGATGCCTAGTTGATTTTAGTTGTTGATTTTTTGATGTGTTCTAGGATTCAGCTCGAAAACATTTTATTGAATATTTTTGCACCAATGCTTATAAGCATTTGGTCTACAATTCTCTTTCTTTCTTGAGTCTTTGTGTGGTTCAGATATCAGGGAGACTGTGGCCACATAAAATGGTACTTTTCTATTTTGTAGAATAATTTTAGGAGCATTGGTATTAGCCCTTCTTTCAATGTCTGGTTGATTTTTGTGCTAAAACCATATGCCCCTGGGCTTTCTTTGGTTGGGAAACTTTAAATGACTGCTTTTATTTCCTTAGGGATTATATGACTATTTATGTCGGTTATTTGATCTTGATTTAACTTTGGTAAATGGATCTATCAAAATCATCCATTTTATTGAGGTTTTCCAATTTTGTGGAGTACACATTTTTGAAGTAAGAATGGTTCTTTGGATTTCCTTGGTGTCTGTTGTTATCTCCCCGATTTCATATCTGACTTTGTTTATTTGTATATTCTCTCAGTGTCTTTTTAATTAGTTTGTATAACAGCTTGTCAATCTTTTGATCTCCCCAAAGAACAAACTTATGGTTTCATTGATTTGTTGTGCTGTTCTCTTCGTTTCTATTTAGTTTATTTTAGATTCAAGTTTGATTATTTCCTGCTGTCTACTCCTCTTAGGTGTATATTGTTTCTTTTCATTTTAGATCTTTTAGGTGTGCTGTTAAGTTGCTTGAAGATTTTTCCATTTTCTTCATGAGAGCTATAACTACTATAAACTTTCCTTTTAGTGCTGTTTTCATTGTGTTGCATAAGTTTGAGTATGTTATGCATTCATTCTTATTGAATTCTAGGAAGTCTTTAATTTCTTTCTTTATTTTCCTCCATGAGTTTGTAGGCCCTTTGTTATTTCTGATATTGAAATCAAGCTCTATTCCTGAAACTGCTAGCTTGTGAATTTGACCTTAACTTAAAAGGACCTATTCAGAACCAACTGATGAAGTTTGGTATTGAGGTCATGCAGAATTCCCAAGAAATGTACAGAGATTTAGCCACCTGGGGAGTGAGAAGATGGGCAAACTGAAGGCCAGTGAAGTCTGGGTTTGTGAGCGACTCTGTAGCCTCCTGAAGATCATAACAGACCTGGAGAAGAAATGTGGAAAATCTTTCATAGCACTGTTCCAGAATGCAAAGTGCTATTTAAAAAGGAGTGAGTCTAAACTGCTTGATAGCTTACAGCCAGCTCAGATCACAGACCTGAGTTGATGACAGATAATAAGAATGGGCAATTTACTGCTGAGGCTCAAAGACATATTACTTTCCAAAGTACACAGCTTACTATTCCCTAGTCTTATCTGAGGACCCAGTAAGTGTGGAATTTGGAGATAAACCACTGGCTGTGTCTGACACTCTAAGGAGATTTGACGTCAATGCTGCTTGGGGGGGGGGCAGATAGATTCAACTCAGTGAGGCATTATTTGGAGGTGGCTGTGAGAAAGGCAACACAGTGACAGGTGGGCATATGTGACTATACAGAGAGAAAGAACAGCATTTCCTGGTGCTACCAGAGATAAAGTCTTGCTCATGATGTACATGGGTTCTATTGTACCCTCTGGCTCTTTCCCCCATTAAGAAAAGTCTGCTTGAGGTAGCAAATGTACCAAATTGGAGTCTTCCTTAACTGTTGATGTGGGCATCTATCATTCTACAATGTGACAGAGCAATCCCTCATTTATAGTTCTCTGCCCTTACCTTCTGAGGAGCAGTTATAGTTTCTTTTTGTATTCTAAAAGGAGACATGAGGTCAGACCCTCTCACTGTCTATCTCCCTCTAACTTATCCCTGAAATACTGCCAATAGCTCTTCATCTTCCTATTTGTGGAGCCCAATATCAAAAGACACAAGAAAATAAGATCAAGTCTTTGTGAAAACCAGTTATGTATTTAATCCAATAAAGCCCCAAGGCTTAATGTGGCTTCCAACATATGTCCATTAGAAGGAGTTCTATTAAAGTTAAATGATGATGGGGTCATTTGATGGCTCAGAAGATCAAGGCACTTACAGCCAAGGCCGGAAACCTGTGTCTAGTTCCTGGACCTCACAGTGGACAAAGAGAATAGACTTCCCAAAGTTGTCCTCTAACATTCACATGAGTACTGTGGCAGGTAATTATTGCCCCTACACCACTAAAACAAATAAAATGCAATAGAAAACAAAGAAATGATAAAGGTTGGTAACATTGATATATATCATATGATTATATATATGATTATGACACACACATTAATATAATTGGAAAATTAGAGAAAAAATGAATACAGTCTTGTTTCCTGGAAATAATAGAAATCTAGCTCTAACTGATAGTATTCAGGGAGTTATTTTAATTTTCTTGTATTTGTTGAGTCTTGCTTTGTGAACAAGAATGTGGTCTGGCAGAATGTTTTGTGAGGTGCTGAGAAGAAGGTATGTTAAGTTGTGATTTGGTGAAATGTTCTGTAGATATCTGTTAGGCTCCTTTGAGTCATAACGTGTACTAGTTTCTTTATTTCTCTGTTTAGTTTCCATCTCAATGACCTGTCCATTAGTGAGAATGATGATATAGAATTTCTAATTTGATTCAAATAAGTTTAGGAAGTTAGAATAATTGATAAATAGCCTAAGTATATGGCTTTAGTTGTTTTGCCAAAAAGATATAATAAGGGGAAAGTCAAAAATAAAATACACCTATCCTCATAGAACAATAAGAGCTGAGAGAAAAGATGTTCAATGAGCCTAGAATTAGGCTTAGGGCAGTTCTTATGATCAAGGAAAAATATTCATTCTAGGACAGGTCCAAGGATCAGGCCACAGGTGTGCTCGATGGTAAAGCAAGTCCATGATTGTAAAATTATTGCTTTCCCCTTTTTATATCTTTCTGGCACTTATATTGAGAGATATCAATGACCAATGATTGTTAATTTCTGTTATTTTCTTGTTTATGGGGGAGGCAGTATGTGTGTAAAATATTATTAAGCAAAAACCAAAATGTATTATTTATAATAAGTATTATACAAAGAATAATTCAGGAACAGAGTCCTGTATTATATTCTAATTACATAATTACCCATAGACAGACATACATGCACACCACACATAATGTACACAGTTGCACCTATATAAGAATACAACATATACACACAAATATATGCACATATATACATGCACACATACATTCATACATATTCACATATAAACATTTAAACACACAGATACATAAGCACTCATACGCACAATCATACACACATGAAACTTACATATACATACATACATACATACATACATATTCACTTAGACTGGTATGAATGTATATGCATGCATTACTGAATACACACAATTGCACTAGTGCTGCTCTTTTCACAAAGTTCCCATTTTATTTGTTCCTTTTTTATAGTCCTTTATTTCACAAGCTCTCAGAGACTCCTCCTTTCTGTTCATCTTCATGTGAAAGATGTTTGCACTCTTCTGACTGGTCCTTTCTGCTGGGAAGACTGCTAGCTAGTCTGCTTCTCTGGAGACACCATATCCTGAACCAGCCCAGAAGTTCCTCTGTACTCAGAACATTTGGTAAAAACACTCTGGAAGTCCCACAGCTGCCACTGGGAGCCGAGTGGACTCAGGGCACAATCACCACTCCCTCTGCCCACCTGCTGAATACCCATCCCCTTCCTCTTTGTCCTTTCTGCTGGGGCAGTCTGCTAACTAATATCCAACTCTCACCAATGGACAGATCATTGAAACAGAAACCGAGCAGAGACACAGTGAAACTAATAGAGGTTATGAACCAAATGAATTTAACAGATATCTACAGAACATTTCACCATAAAACAAAAGAATACACCCTCTTCTTCTTAGCACTTCATGGTACCTTCTCCAAAATTAACCATATAATTGGTCACAAAACAACCCCTCAACTGATACAAGAAGATTGAAATAATTCCATACATCTTATCAGATCACCATAGCCTAAGGCTGGTCTTCAATAACAGCAAGAACAGAAAGTCCATATACATGTGGAAACTGAGCAGCTCTCTACACAATGATAACTTGGTCAGGGAAGAAATAAAGAAAAAAATTAAAGACACCTTAGAATTAAAAAAAAAATACCCCTTCATGTTAATGTATTAAAAAGATCAGGAATTCAAGGCCCATACCTAAACATAATAAAAGCAATATACAGCAAACCCATAGCCAATATAAAAATAAATGGAGAGATACTTGAAACAATCCCTCTAAAATCAGGGACAAGGATGCCCACTCTCCCCATATCTTTTCAAACTTATGGGACACAATGAAACAGGGCTAAAAGGAAAATTCATAGCTGTAAGTGCCTGGTAAAGAAACAGGCGAGCTCTTACACTAGCAACTTAACAGCACAGCTGAGAGCATTAGAATAAAAAGAAGTAAACACACCCAAAAGGAGTAGAAGATAGAAAATAGTCAAACTCAGGGCTGAAATCAACCAAATAGAAAGAAAGAAAACAATATGAAGAATCAACAAAACCCAAAGCTAGTTCTTTTTTTTTTTTTTTTTTTTTGAGAGAATGAACAAGATAGATAAACCGCTAGCCAAACTAACTAAAGGTCACAGAGGCAGTATTCAAATTAACAAAATCAGAAATTAGCTGGGTAGTGGTGGCCCATGCCTTTAATCCAAACACTTGGGAGACAGGCAGGTGGATTTCTGAGTTTGAGGCCAGTCTGGTCTACGGAGTTAGTTCCAGGACAGTCAGGACTATACAGAGAAACCCTGTCTCAAAAAACGAAAACAAAAAACAAAAATCAAATCAAAACAAAACAAAACAAATAAACAAAAAACCCAAAAACAAAATCAGAAAATTAAAAGGGAGACGTAACAAGAGAAATGGAGGAAATTTAAAAATTCATCAGATCCTGTTACAAAAGCCTATACTCAACAAAATTGGAACATCTACATGAAATATATGGCTTTCTAGACAGATATCACATACCAAAGTTAAATCAAGAGCAGGTAAACTATCTAAACAGGCCCATATCCCATAAAGAAATAGAAGTCATTAAAAAACCTCCCAAACAAAAAAGCCCAGGGCCACATGGATTTAGTGCAGAATTCTACCAGACTTTCAAAGAAGACCTAATACCAATATTTCCCAAACTATTCCATAAAATAGAAACAGAAGGGACACTATGATTTCATTCTATGAAGCCACAATTACCCTGATACCTCAGCCACACAAGAACCCACATAAAAAGAACTTCATACCAATTAATTTCTCTTATGAATATTGATGCAAAAATACTCAATAAAATTCTTACAAACTAAGTCCAAGAACACATCAAACCATCATTCACCATGATCAAGTATGGTCAGCTCAAAATTCAAAGATCCATTAAAGCAATTCACTATATAAACAAGCTCAAAGAAAAAAAAAATCACCTGATCATCTCCTTAGATGCAGAAAAAGCATTTGACAAAATACAATACCCATTCATGTTAATGTATTGGGAATATCAGGAATTCAAGGCCCATACCTAAACATAATAAAAGCAATATACAGCAACCCATAGCCAATATCAAATTAAATGAAGAGATATTTGAAGCAATCCCACTAAAATCAGGGACAAGACAAGGATGGCCACTCTCCCTATATCTATTCAATATAGTATTTGAAGGGCTAGCTTGAAAAATAATACAACAAAAAGAGAACAAGCGTATACAAATTGGCAAAGAAGAAATAAAAGTATCACTATTTGCAGATGATATGATAGTATACATATGTGACTCCAAAAATTCTACCAGAGACTCCTCCAGCTGATAAACCATTTCAATAAAGTTACCAGATATAAAGTTAATTCAAAAATCAGTAGCCTTCCTTTATATAAATGATAAACAGGCTGAGAAAGAAATTAGAGAAACAACTCCCTTCACAACAGCCAGAAATAATATAAAATATCTTGGGATAACTCTAACCAAACAAGTGAAAGATCTGTATGACAACAACTTCAAGTCTCTCATGAAAGAAATCAAAGAACACAGAAAATGGTGAAATCTCTCATGCTAACGGATTGGCAGAATTAACATAGTAAAAATGACCATTCTACCAAAGGCAATCTACAGATTCAATGCAGTCCCCATCAAAATTCCAACACAATTCTTCAAAGACATGGGAAGAACAATTCTCAAATTCATTTGGAAAGGCAAAAACCCCAGAATAGCAAAGACAATTCTTTTTTTTTTCAACTTTTATTAGATATTTTCTTCATTTACATTTCAAGTGTTATCCAGAAAGTTCCCTATATCCTCCCCCCTCCCGGCCCTGCTCCCCTACCCACCCTCTCCCACCCCTTGGCCCCGGCGTTCCCCTGTATTGGGGCATATAAAGTCTGCATAACCAAGGGACCTCTCTTCCTATTGATAGCCAACTAGGCCATCCTCTTCTATATATGCAGCTAGAGACACGAGCCCAGGGGGTACTAGTTAGTTCATGGTTATTCTTCCACCTATAGGGTTGAAGACCCCTTCAGCTCCTTGGGTACTTTCTCTAGCTCCTTCTTCCTTGGAAACCCTGTGTTCCATCTAATAGCTGACCGTGAGCTTCCACCTCCATGTTTGCCAGNGATCAGGTGAGCATAGGTGTGTGGATTCATTTCTGGGTCTTCGATCCTATTCCATTGATCTACCTGTCTGTTGCTGTACCAGTACCATGCAGTTTTTGTTACGATTGCTCTGTAGTACAGCTTGAGGTCAGGCATGGTGATTCCACCAGAGGTTCTTTTATTGTTGAGAAGAGTTTTAGCTAGTCTTGGTTTTTTGTTAGAATGGCTGGGGGAATCACCATTCCTCACATCAAGCTTTACTACAGAGCAATAGTGAAAAAAAAAAAAAACTGCATGACATTGGTGCAGAGAAAGACACATTGATCAATGGAATAGAATTGAAGACCCAGAAATAAAACCACACACTTATGGACTTGATCTTTGACAATGAAGCCAGACAAATACAAAGGAAAGAAAGAAAGCATCAACAAATGGTGGTGGCCTAGCTGTCTGTCTGTATGTAGAAAAATGAAAATATACCCATATTTGGTCAAAGCTCAAGTCCAAGTGGATAAAGGGCCTCAACTTAAAACCTGATACACTGAATGTAGTAGATGAGAAAATGGGAAAGAACCTTGAACTCAATGGCACAGGAGGATATTTCCTCAACAGAACTCCAATAGCTCTTGCTCTAAGATCAACAATTGATAAATGAGACCCCATGAAACTGGAAAGCTTCTGTAAGGCAAAAGACAGCCAATAAGACAAATCTGAAACCTACATATTGGGAAAAAATCTTCACTAACACTTCATCTGATAGAGTTAATATCTAAAATATATAAAGAACTCAAGAAAATAACCACCAAAGACAAACAACAAAACAAAACAAAACAACAACAATAACAACAACAAAAAACAACCCAATCAAAAAATGATAGAACTAAGCTGAGAATGCACAGCAGAGGAATCTTGAATAGCCGAGAAACACTTAAAGAAATGTTCAAAGTCCTTAGTGATCAGAGAAATGCAAATCAAAATGACCCTACCCTGAGATTCTACCTTACACCAATAAGAATGGCTAAGATCAAAACCTCAGGTGACAGCATATGTTGGCAAGGATATGGAGAAAGAGGTACATTCCTCCATTGCTGGTGGGATTGCAAACTGGTACAAGCACTCTGGAAATCAATCTGGAGGTCCCTCAGAAAATTGAAAATAGATCTACCTGAAGATCCAGCAATACCAGTCTTGGGGATATAACCAAAAAATGTCCCACCATGCCACAGGGGCATATCTTCCACTAAGTTCATTGCTGCCTTGTTTGTGATAGCCAGAAGCTGGAAACAACCCAGATGTCCCAGAACAGAAGAACGGATACAGAAAATGTGGTTAATTTACACAATGGAATACTACACAGCTATTAAGAATGAAGACATCCTGAGTTTTGGAGGCAAGTGAATGGAACTTGAAAATATAATCCTGAGTGAGGTAATTTAAACCCAAAATGACATGCATAGTCTATACTCACTAGTAAGTGGATATTAGCCATAAAATAAAATAAAATAAAATAAAATAAAATAAAATGTACAGAATATGCAAG
The DNA here is from genome assembly GCA_902729485.2 of Mus minutoides. Classification (NCBI taxonomy): domain Eukaryota; kingdom Metazoa; phylum Chordata; class Mammalia; order Rodentia; family Muridae; genus Mus; species Mus minutoides. The sequence continues at coordinate 836,360 of LR749507.1, forward strand.
ATACAGCCCACAGAACTAAAAAGGATCAGCTTGTTAGCTCAAGGGCCCAAGTGAGGATGCCTACTTGAGAGGGAGAAGAAAGCAACCACAAGGGGGAAGAAGGGACCTTGGAGGGAAAGAAGGTGGGGGAGGGCAGAGAGGGAAGATGATCATGTATTGGGTGGGGGGAAAGGACTGAAATCCCTGAGGGTCAGCAGGAAGAATGGGAACATGCAACCTCAGGAGGTAGGAGGTTGGGGAACCCTCCAGAATGTACCAGAGACCTGGGAGGGAAAGACTCTCAGACTCAAAGAGAGGGATCTTGGATGAAATGCACTACCTTGGGGAGAGGGAACTTGCAGAGCACACCTCTAGCAGAAAGACAGGGCATCAAGTGAGTGATGGGGTTGCCATCCCACAGTCATAACTCTGACCCATAATTATTTCTGTCTGAAAGAATTACAGGGATGGAAATGGAGAGAAGCCTGAGGAAAAGAAGGTCTAGCAACAGGCCAAAAGTGGGATTCAGCTCAAGGGGAGACCTGACATTATTACTGATGCTGTGGTCTCTCACAAAAGGGACCTATCACGACTACTCTCTGAAAGACCCAACAAGAAGCTGAGTCAGATGCAAATATTTGCGCCCAAGCAATGAACAGAAGCTTCTGACCGCTGTGGTTAAATTATGGAAAGAAACTGAGGAGAAGGGTGGCTCTGTAGGAGGAACAGCAGTCTCAATTAACCTGGACCTCCCAGATCCCTCAGATACTGAAACTAGGCATCACACATCAGCTGATATGAGGCCATCAACTCATATACAGCAGAGGACTTCCGGGTGTAGGTTTAGTCAGAGAAGATGCACTTAACCCTCAAGAGACTGGAGGCCCCAGGGAGTTTTGATGTCTGCTGGGGTGGGGGTGGGGAGTGGGGACATCCACATGGAGACAGGGGGGCAGGGAATAGATATGAGATGTGGATCAGTTGGAAGGTAGACCGGGAGAGGAATAAAATCTGAAGTTTCAAATAAATAAATAAATAAACCATAATTTTAAACTAAAAAGAAAGGGTGTTTGCATTCTGAGGTTTGAATTTTGCATTAGACACAATAATACCCGTGAATTCTCATTTTCCTGTTACTCCCAGAGGCACATAGCACTTTCTTTTGAGACTTGGGTGTGAGTTATTAACCACCATATTAAATGGTCTTGTGAGAAAGACCGACCATAGAATATTCTACTCAATGTAAACACTTAGGTAATAGAGCTTCTGTGATCTTTTTCTTAGAACACACACTCCCCTGATCATGAAATATCTACAACATAGACATAAATGGAAAAAGTGAACTTTTGGATCTGGAACTGAAGATGAATCAACACATGCCTATGTAGGCTGTCTTCAGTGCTAGTGCATTTGACTGTATTCACTAATGCATGCATGTGGAAGCATAAGATGAATAAACCATTTCCTTCCCAAGTTTTTTTGGTCATGGTGTTTCACCACAACAGTAGTAACCTTACATAAGACAACATTCAACTATTTTTTTTTTTTTTTAGTTTTTTAAAAAATTAGATATTTTCTTTATTTACATTTCAAAAAAAAAAAAAAAAAAAAACCCTTCCCTGGTTTCCCCTCTGAAAACCCCCTATCCCCTACCCATTCCCACTGCTCACCAACCTACCCAATACTAGTTCCTGGCCCTGGCATTCCCCTACACTGTGTCTTAGAGGCTTCACAGGATCAAGGGCCTCTCCTCCCATTGATGACCAACTAGGCCATCCTCTGCTACATATACAGCTGGAGCCATGAGCCCTACCATGTGTATTCTTTGGTTGGTGGTTTAGTACCAGTATTCATTCTGTTGGTGATGCTTGCATCTATGGCTCCTGATTTCTTTCCTAGGTTTTCTTTCTGCAGTGTTGTCTCCCTTTGTGATTTCTTTATTGTTTCTATTTCCATTTTTAGATCCTGTATGGTTTTCTTCAATACCTTCACCTGTTAGGTTGTGTTTTCATGTAATTTTTTTTAAGGATTTTTGTTTTTCCTCTTTAAGGACTTCTACCTGTTTACCTGTGTTCTCTTGTAATTCTTTAAAGGATCTTTTGTGTTTCCTCTTTAAGGGATTCTACCTGTTTAACTGTGTTACTTATGTCCTACTTAAAATCCTGTACCTGTATTATGAGATATTATTTTAAATCTAAATCTTGCTTTTCCAGTGTGTTGGAATTCCAGGACTCGCTGTGGTGGGAGTACTGGGTTCTGATGATGTCATGTAGTCTTGGTTTCTGTTGGTAAGTTTCTTGTGTTTGCCTTTTGGCATCTGGTAATCTCTGGTGTTAGATATTCTTGCTGTCTCTAGATGTAGCTTGTTCTCCCTGTGAGTCTGTAAGCCTCTGTCAGCACTCCTTGGAGACCAGCTCTCTTCTGACAAGACCAGTCTACAGAAGGATGTGGTATAGTCCCACCTCCTGAGTGCAAATGGAGGCAGGAAGGACCTTGTCCAAGCTGCTCTGAAGCTTCTGCGGCCTTCTTTTCTTTATTTATTTTCAGAAGCAAGGCAGCAATCCATGGACTACTTCCTGTTTCTTCTGCAAGATCGGGGTGGGGGTAGTTAGTTACTCTTACTGAAGACTGCGTTTGACTGTACAGGTGGCAGATGACTCAGCCCACTCAGGTTTTTCTCTTTCTTTTTTTCCTTTTTTTCCTTTTATTTTCTTATTTGATATTTTCTTCATTTACATTTCAAATGTTATCCCCTTTCCTATTTTCCCTCTGAAAACCTCCTATGCCCACTCCCTCCCCCTGCTCACCACGTACCCACTCTTGCTTCCTGACCCTGGCATTCTTCTACACTGTGTCCTAGAGCCTTTACAGGGCTAAGTGCCTCTCCTCCCAGTAATATCTGACTAGGCTATCCTCTGCTACATATGGAACTAGAGCCATGAGTCCCATTATGTGTTTTCTTTGGTTGGCGGATTATTCCCAGGGAGCTCTGGAGGTATTAGTTAGTTCTTATTGTTGTTTTTTCTATGTGGCTGCAAACCCCTTCAGCTCCTTGGGTACTTTCTCTAGCTCCTTCATTGTGGACCCTGTGCTCCATCCAATGGATGGCTGTGACTATCTACTTCTGTATTTGTCAGGCACTGACCTGAGTGAGGTAACCCAATCACAAAAGAGCACACATGATATGCACTCACTGTTAAGTGGGTATTATCTCAGAAGCTCAGAATACCCAAGATACACAAAACACATCAAATTCAAGAAGAAGGAAGACCAAAGAATGGATACTTCAATTCTTCTTAGAAGGGGGAACAAGACACCCATGGAAGTAGTTACAGAGACAAAGTGTGAAGCAGAGACTGAAGGAATGACTTTCCAGAGACTGCTACACCTGGGGATCCATCCTATATACAACCACTGAACCCAGACACTATAATGGATGCCAACAAGAACTTGCTGACACGAACCTGATAGAGCTGTCTCCTGAGAGGCTCTCTCTTTTTTTCATAGTGAGCTACATCCATCCTTGTTCAACCTCTCTCTCCTTCTGACTGGCTGACTTCATCAGACTGTATAACAGATATTCAGTATATTTGTAACTCTATTGATATTTTCTATGTTAATGTTACAGTTTGTGAAAACATCATCTCTTCAGTAATAATTTTGTTTTATTTGCTGTTTTGTATCACATTACTTTTCAAAGAGTTGTTCTCAATTTACTATGGGTTATAAAATTTGTTTCCTGAGCTTGAGAATGAAAAGTGAAGTAGAATAAAATAAACAGAAAAGGTCAAGGTCTATGCTATCTAGAAGATCAAAAGTGGTTTAGTGAATTTATTATACACACACACACACACACATGCATATGCCACACTATTTAAAAATTGATTTATATTTGGGTTTTGGTGTTGTTTGGATATGAAATATCCCTAAAGTTTGATGTGTTAAAGACTTCATTTCCATCTACTAATGCTATAGGACAATGGTGGATACTTTAGGACTGGCTGTTGAAACCAATCATGTACCTTACTCTGGCCACTATGAAGTGAATTTCTCCATTATAGCTGCTTCTGACATATTGAGATGCTCTTTACACTGGCATACAGACACAGCAATTTTGACATATAAGCTTGAGTTGGAAGCCTTAGAATTGTGACCCAAGCATATCTCTTTTCTCTAACTGTGTATATGTTGGTGCTAGAGAGATATTTCAGAGGTTAAGGATACTAGCTGTTCTTCCAGAAGTCCTTAATCTCCAGCACTTACATGGCAGCCAACATCATCTGTAACTCTGCTTCCAGGGAATCTGGTGCCCTTTTCCTTCTTTTGTAGACAGTTCACATGTGTGCTACACAGTCATACATAAAAGAAAATGTTCATACACATAAAGATGAAAAAATATTTAATATTTGTCTTTCTCTGCGTGTGTGTGTGTGTGTGTGTGTATACGTGTGTGTGTGTGTGTGTGTGTGTGTGTGTGTGTGTGTACATGCATGTACAAGCCTGTGTACATGCATGCCTTTGGGCATATATCATGTTGTAGATATAGAATTCAGACAACTCCAGGGGACCATCATTTCTGCCATATTGTTGGATTCAGGAATGGAACTCAGTACTCAGGAATGCCTACAATTGAGTTTAGCTCAAATGTCATCTCAAACTCAACTATTCTTTTAAGGTGATATTCTCACAGTAATAGAAAGTGAAGAAGTGATCATATAATCTGAGTGCTGGTGTTTTATATTTATCTGTTGCTGAAGAAAAGAACTCATTAATAAATGTAAAATCCTTTTGCCTATTACTGAGACTGTATAGTTACAACATTTTTGCCATGGACCAGGCCAAGTCAGGCCCCCTCAATCCATGGGAAATCAGGGGTTCTGGCAGGTGGACATGGAGTCGGCAAGAAGGCGGTTACAAACAGACATAACACAAGAGAGTATGGATCTGAATGTATTGTCCAAACGAACATCAAACTTTTTTATACAGAAGAGAAACCAGAAAAGCCAGGCAAACACATCCTTCAAGTTACATTGACACAAAACAAAAAGGAATGCATACATAAAAAGATGGCAGGGACCAGGCTGCATTTACCACTTAAAATGGAGCCAGGTGAATGCTCTGAGGCAATGCTAGTCTATTGTTAAACCCACCACCAGGGGTTCTTTAGTAAATACCTGATTATTCTATTTCTCTGGGCCTAGTGAAGAAACCTGTACCAGGGGAATTCCCTTCCACTAACTCTTTCACATGACAACCCACGGATTTGCTAGGTCATTGTATATTCCTGTGTTTGGGTGTGACTCTGCTTTGTCCTAAGTAATCACTATGCAGACTAGCCCTGAGCTTTCCTAGCTCTGTACTTTGTAATGCCTGATTATTTTCACTGTCTCTATCAGAAGTGAATTTGAATGTTACTGAATAAGTTTCATTCTTACTGAATTCTAAGCTCAGGGTCTGCTTCAAGGATTTTCTAGAAACCATTGGAACACTGGTGGAGGCTTGGCTATGACAGAAATAAATTCTTAAAGGCACTTATAATAAAACAATACTGGAAGAGAGGACATGGATCCATACACCAGACTAATGCGGGGATAGGTTTTGAGTATATGGGCTATGGGGGTACCAAGGTTCCAGAAGGCAAAGTTTCCTTGAAACTTGTTGTCTTGTGACTGCTTTCAGGCCCTTAGGCCTACCAAGCAGACTCCACTGGAGTGGACATAGCACATTTTCACAGTAAGAACATTAACATCTGAAATATCACTGTTTCTAATGTTGGGGGAAGAATATTTGAAAGGAAACATAAATCTTTGACTCTTATTAGATATCTATCTCTAGACTTCCCATGAAAGTTCTCTTTCTCCTTGTTCCTCATTAATTGATGGAAGTATGCTAGATTTTAGAATAACTTAACCCTTAATTCTGATTTGTTTAGTGAGCAAATAGAATAGGCATCCAGGAAAAAAATGAATCTTTCTAAGATTCTAAGTTATATGTTCTGGAATATTCATTTATTATAGTTTTTCTACAGAAATTATGATTTAAATTTCACATATATAAAATGTTTTAATGGTTTTAGTCTGCTTTATGGGTGGTTTTGTTATTTGATGTACTGATATGAGAACTTAGTTGAAATTTTAACACTCTATATTAGGTATCTACCTAAAGGCTCAGTTTCATGTTTTATATGTCTTGCTTCCTATGTTGATTGAAAGAAAAAAGTACATATAATACATGTACTCATATTTTTCCTCTTTACTCTCTGAGTAGCTTGTTACTGCTGTTGCTGTTGTTGTTGTTGTTGTTGTTGTCATTGCTGCTATTGTTTATACATGTAACAATGATGCACCTGTGGGTAAGAGGTGTTGCTAATGTGATACAGAGAATAGTTGCCACTACCTCATTTTTCATAATCCAAAATGAAACACAAGTTTTGCACATGGCTACTTTTATAAAGAGAGGCATTTTCAAAAGATATGTGATGGTCTTGGAATATTGATCTTAAATATTCCAATCTTTTAGCCTCTTGGGTATTAAGTGATGCATAGGAAAGGGCTTCATGATATTTTTATGTAAGGTTATATAGCTCTTCATGCATAGATGTAAAATTATTATGGGGAATTGTTTAAAACAAGCATTTAAATCTAGAATGTAATTTAATTTGTTCTTTAAATCTATTTATATGTGACCCTAGAGTATATATCCTCCAACTCTATTGCTAATCCTGCGGCAAAATAATTTGGATACTGGCAGACTCCTTAGACTGTGTGCATATAAAAATACAAGCTTTTATTCATATTCTTTAAGTGATGTGTTGGACTATAGCCCTGTCTTAGGGTTTCATTGCTATGAAGAGATACCAGGACCACAGCAACTCTTACAAAGGTCATTTATTTGAGACTTGCTTACAGGTTCAGAGGTTTAGTTTATTATCATTGGTAACAAGAATGGCAGCATCCATGCAGGCGTGTCGCTGGAGGAGTTGAAAGTTCTACCTCTTGTTCCAAAGGCAGCTAGGAGAACACTGACTTCCAGAAAGCTAGAAAGATGTCTCAAAACCCACCCCCACAGAGACACACTTCTTCCAACAAGGCCATATCTAATCCAACAAGGCTATAACTTCTAATAGAGCCACCCACTCCCTGGCACCTTGTTCAACCAAATGAGTCTATGGAGGGCATTTGTTGCCATAGCATAATGCAAAACACAATTAGTTAAAAGTTAGTTCAAAAGTTCCTATAGTCTACCACAGTCTCAACCATGTTTACAAGTTCAGTCTCTTCTCAGTTTCATCTAATCACTTATCTGTAATGCCCTATAGAATTAAAATAAAAATATCAGATCACATACCTCCATACTCACAGCATATACACTATCATTCCAAACTAACATAGTGAGGAAATCCTAGACATGAGCAAGACCAAAAACCAGCTGGGCAAAATCCAAACTCTGCATTTCTATATCTGGTGTAATAGTGATCTTTATATCTCCTTTTTGATTTGTTGACTGCAACACACTTCTTGGTCTTGGGCTGATACTACCCCCTGTTGGCAGATTTCCTTAGCAGGTATCCCACTTCTAACATCTTGGGGTATCCAAGGAAACTTCAACACTACACTTCTTGTTCCAATGTCTGGGTTTCACACAGAAGCTTCTCAGCTTCTTCTCCAGCTCTGTTCTCTGTAGCACTCCAAGGACTGGTTGACTACATTCCACTACTGCTGCTGTTCCTGATGGTCATCCCATAGTCCTGGCATCTCTAGTATGCTGTGGTTTCTCATTGCAACTAGGATTTACCAATAGCGTCTCATAGGTTTCCTTTATGGTGCCAAGCCTCAACTTCTTTGAATAACCCCATTCAGTCCTAGGCTGTTAATTGAAACTCAGGCTACACTTTCACCAATGACTTCTCACAGTGCTAATCTCAGCTACTCTCCATGATTCCTATATGCCTTCAAAACCTGTACCACCTGGGTGATTCTTAGACATTAATAAATCCAGCTGCAGCACAAGGTACAACCTTGGTTATCTCTGGCACACAACTTCTTTGTGCTCTTAGAAAACATTTCCCAGCAGGTTTTACCTCAGTGATGTTGGTCTCTTCTTAACCACTGCTAATTTCTTAGCTCTAACTAATCAGCATCATCAATTGTCAGAGTAGTCTCCTTCTACTCTTGATTCTAAGCCAGACCCATGTGGCTAAAGCTGCTGAGTTCTGAGTTCTAGAACATGGGCCCCTTGTTTTACCACATAATCACCAGCTTTCTGTTTTCTAACTCCTTCACTGCTTAAGCTTGACTGTTGTGGAACTAGCTCTGTTGATTGACCTTGAACTCAGAAATCTGCTTAACTCTGTCTCCTGGGATCAAAAATGTGTACACACCATGCCTTGGCCTAAGCTTTCAAGCTCTGGATCAAAAGCCTACAGTTTCCAGCCTCAAGATCTGGAGCACAGTTGCGCTCTCTATTTCTGGATTGTAGTTCATTTCAGATTAAATGTCCCAATGAAAATAATAGCTGAGTACTTTGTTCAACTGCAAAAGCATAAACTTTCCTTTTCATCAAACTCCTTTTCATCAAAATGTTCTTCATAAGAATGAACTTTAGTAACCACATAATAGAATTTATACCAAGCTGTTTAGAGACTTCTTTGTCAAAGCAATTAATTTAAATCTATTCACCATAGTCTCCAGCAGACTCTTTGAACAATGGCAAAAAGCAGCCACATTTTTTACCGAAATATCCCAGAAACAATCTCTAAGTGACATACTGATATTCTTCTCCAGTGAAAACTCTTGGGCCAGGTCTGCACAGTTCAAATCATCCTAAACATCAATGTCTTCCATATTATTACAAGGACGGTCCATTAAGCTCCACTTAAAGCATTCCACTGCTTCCCAAATCCACAGCCCCCAAATCCACATTCCTTCAAATAAAAACATGATTAGACCTATCACGTAATACTCCAGTCCGTGGTATGAACTTCTGTCTTAGCAATTCATTGCTGTGAAGACACACAATGACCATGGCAACTCTTTAAAAGGACGTTTAATCGGGGCTTGCTTACAGGTTCAGTGAGTCAGTCCATTATCATTATGGCAGCAGGCATAGGAGCATTCATGCAGGCATGTTACTGGAGGAGCTGAGAGTTCTACCTTTTGTTCCAAAGGCAGTTAGGAGACTAACTTCCAGGAAGCTAGGAGGAAGGTCTTAAAGGTCATCCACAAAGTGACAAGGCCACAACCCATAATAGTGCCACTCCCTGAGCTAAGCATATTCAAATCACCACAAACCCCAAATAGCCTTTGCACCTTTAAAAATTATATTAATTTATTTATGCCTATATGTATACGTGCTTGTATGTGCACATGAGTATGAGCAGAGGTCAGAACAAATTTTCTGGGGTCTCCTATTGTTTTCTACCTCATGGGTCCCAAGGACTTAACTTAGGACTCAAACTCAGGTCCTAAGGCTTGGTGGAAAATGCCTTTGCCCACTGAGCCATCTCCCTGCCCTTGCATCATTTTGAAAACTTTTTTGTTTGTTTTCATATGGATATTGATACAAGCGATGCTATGGATGACTTTCTACTTGGGAATATTTTGTTAGTAAAAATAAAACCAGAATACTAAATTATAAAAAGAACTTTCTGAATGGGTAACAATGGCAAATTTAGTTAATCTGTATTCAAAACTCTCATTTTCATCAAACTATTGTGTTTGGGTTTTTGGGGGGAAAATTGCTTGTTTTTACTGCTAGGCTGCATTTTGTGTCATAAAGAAGAAATTCTTTATTCTATGTTGGAGTTTTTATAATGCAATGTCAAGATTTCTTTATGTGTATTACAATATTGTAAAAGATTATTTTATAGTAAAGCAAATGAAAATTCCTGAACTTGAGGATTTTACAAAACAAAGCTTATTCTCAATCTACTCATGAGTCAATAGCATCGATAACTCAACTTCATTTGTTAATGTAGGCTCTCTTGCCCCTTATTGGACCAAGTTAAATGGAAGCAATTTGAAGAGGGGGTCAAGAAAGATCATCAGATTTTCATGTGTATGTATGAACTCATTGATAGACATGAAAAGCTCAAGATCCAGCTCTCAGGGTACACCTCTAACTACAGCTCAGTTCCTGGGAAATCTATTTCTTGCCCAAAGCTCAAAGTGTTCCATCAGCCTTCTGAGGTCACACTTGATATCTGGACACTTGAGAAAACTGATTTGTGGTGCAGAGGTAGCCTAGAAAAGATTTTCACAACAACAGTACCAATTGGACTTTCAATAGAATTGTAAATCTCCACTGATTGATTTAGTGTCTCCAGGTGATTCTGAAGCCATTGGAGCTTCAAAAATCTGTCCTAGGCTGTTTACAAATGCAGTCTTATGGATGTGTTAATCATTGACTGCTGTTTCCATTCATCCTTTCAGAGACAATATTTGGTTTGGATTTTTTTCACTCTTTTAATTAATTAGTTATTATTATTATTATTATTATTATTATTATTATTATTTACATTCCAAATGTTGTCCTTGGTCCTGGTCCCATCTCTCAGAATTCTTCACCTCATTTCCCCTCCTCTCTGAGATGGTGCTATCCCTTCCTGTGCATCCACCTTCCCTGGGGCATCTAGTGTCTACAAGATGAGACATATCCTTTCCCACTGAGGCCAGACAAGTCAGTCCTCTACTATATATGTGCTGGGGGCCCTGGACCAGTCCTTGTATGCTCTTTGGTTGGTGGCTTAGTCTCTGGGAGTTCCCAGGGTCTGGGTTAATTGATACTCTTGGTCTTCCTATAGGGTTGTTATCCCCTTCAGCTCCTTCAATTCTTTCCTTAACTCTTCCACAGGGGTCCCTGAGCTCAGTCCAATAATTGGCTGTAAGGGAGAGGGAGAGGGAGAGGGAGAGGGAGAGGGAGAGGGAGACTATATGTGGATGCTCTTGAAGGCCAGAAGAGGGGGTCAGATCCCCTAGATTTGTGTTACAGGCAGTTCTTCACTGTCTGACTCCTCTGGAAGAATAGCATGTGTACGGAGCAATCTTTGTAGCCTAAGTATTATGGGATTTCTTTGCAGGCATGATTGAATAACCTAGCTTTAGTTGTGAAGGGTGATGGGACCAGATTAACATGCTTAGAGGAGATGAAAAGATAGGAATGGTGTAAAATCAAGATCAAACTGTTTAAAATGTTAGTTGGTGGGATCATAGGTCAAAAGAACTTGCTATAGTCAGTTCTCAGTGCCTACTTTGGGCAGTTAAAAATAATCTGTAATTTCAGCTTCAGGGGGTCCAGTACCCTCTTCTGGCTTCTGAAGGTGCACATAGCCATACACCCATACAGGCACACACAGGCTTTGAAAAAAATGAGTCTATATTAAAGTAAATCTTAAAAAAAAACTTAAATTCTATCTTGTTTTTATATGTACTTAGAGAGGAAAGCAAGTGCCAATCAAAAGGATGTAATGTCTAGGTCCTTTCTGCTGTCTTGACAACTGGCAGTCTTCTGGTCCTGGTGCTGACTGAAGAGTTTATCTACTTCTCTAGATACATTAAGACAAAAGATAAATTATTCATCTTTGATCTAGTTATAAGAAAAAATATTCCTAGTTCATGCAGAATGCTAGAATGATAACTTTTTTCCTCTTTCCCCCATTTTAAATCTTGCTAGTTTTCTGGGTTCACTAATTTGACCTAAGTCCCAATATGAGTCCCTCATGGAAATGCAGGCATTACCCCACTCAAAGCCAGGAATACTGAAATTTTACATTTTTTTAAAATTTATGTGTGTTTGCGCATAGCTTGGCATGCTTTCTGCTTCTTAGTTATTATTGTATAGATTCAGTTATTACATTTTTCTTAAAAAAAAGAGATGTATACTCTTTACACTATGGAAACCTAAAATTCTGAACAAGAAATCCCTTTCGCAATGAAAAACTAACATTTCTCAAGAACCACGAATTATATAAATGAATCAATGGCACAACCATGCCAATTTTCTTTAAAAAAAAAAATCTAGGGCATCTTGATTTAAAAAAAAACATCAGGGTGATTTCATTTCATTTTTCACATTTTTTGCAAATGAATTTGATTTGTTCTCATTAGAGCTGCTTCGGTTCTGTTGATCTTTTCAGTAGTAAGTGTATCATACCCCAAGATAAAGAGATGGAAGTAGGACAATTCTCCTGCTTCTCTTTCTTTTCCCTGGTAGATATTAGCATGTTGAAATGGCAGGCAATTGCACAAAGGAAAGTAAAAATACTCTCCATCCCTGTTAACAGTGTTAAAGGGCTAGAGCATGTACAGAGGTTGCCAGGAGCCGTGGCCTCAGCCATGGCCTTGTGGAATTTCTAGCTTACATAAATAATCCTGAGAGAACATTTGTTGTCATAACAGAAAGCATGTTTGTGGGTAAAGAGGACACTGTGACCATTGGTTCCAGGAGCTGAAGATTGCCACCTGGACCCCCCGGGTTTGGAGAGCCCCCAGGTTCTTCCCCCTTCCCTTGAAGCCTCCTCTTGCTTACGCTTATATTGCCACTCCCAAGTAAAGTTTGTCAGAGCTTGATCAATATAATTGACTTGCTCTCATTCTTCATGTTTCTTGTCCCTCCTACTCTCTCTCTTTCCTGCCCTGGGTCACTGCTGATTATCCCTGCAGGTCCAGGCAAGAGGTCAGATTGTGAGGAGTCAGTTATCTTCCTTACCCGAAAGGGGGTTCGGGGCTGAGGACTAAACTCAAGTTCATAGCCTTAGCAGCTTTTTACCCAGGGAACCATGCTTTCAGCCTGAAGTCTGGGGCATTTTGAGACTATCACAAAGGAGGTCAGGGCTTTGACTTGTAAGAGAAAGAAGTCTGATGTCTTCTTCTTTGATCTGTCCCAGCTTGGCTTGGGATGTTCTCATAGTCACTTAGTCTGTTTTTCTCTCTCTCAAACCTTACCTCTGTTTACAGACTCCTATTAGGAGATCAAAAATCTACATGCTGGGAGGGCCTAATAATTGTAATTTAATATACTTTCTTAGCATTAAAGAGCCTTTTGTAAATAAACACTTTAGATGCTACTTCCTCAGATAAAACTAAATCTTATTTTTAAAACATCGTAGAGATTTAGATTCATGTTTTAAAAGTAGATTATTGTTTTATGATGTTATGCTCCGTAGGTGTAGCCTGCCTCATTTTTCTTTCCAATATGCTCAGAATGGGGATGGGGAGGAGATAAATCATTGGCACCATTGCCAGGATGGATATGGGGAAAATGCAGACCAGGTAAACAGGTAGAAGCCCTTAAAGAGGAAACACAAAAGTCCTTTAAAAATTATGGGAAAACACAACCAAACTGGTGAAGGTATTGAACAAAACCATCTAGGATCTAAAAATAGAAGTAGAAATAATAAAGAAATCACAAAGGGAGGCAACACTAGAGAAAGAAAACCTAGGAATAAGATCAGGAGCCATCACCAACAGAATGCAAGAGATAGAAGAGAGAATCTCAGGTGCAGAAGACTACATAGAAAACAAAGAAACAACAATCAAAGAAAATGAAAAATGAAAAAAGATCCTAACACAAAACATCTAGGAAATCCAGGACACAATGAGAAGACCTAAGGATAATAGGTATAGAAGAGAGTGAAGATTTCCAACTTAAAGGGCCAGTAAATATCTTCAACAAAATTATAGAAGAAAACTTCCCTAACTTAAAGAAAGAGATGCCCATGAACATAAAAGAAGCCTACAGAACTTCAAATACATTGGACCAGAAAAGAAATTCCTCCTGTCACATAATAATCAAAACACCATATGAATAAAGAACGAATAAAGCAGTAAGGGAAAAAGGTCAAGTAATATATAAAGGCAGGCCTTTTAGAATTACACCAGACTGCCCACCAGAGACTGAGAAAGCCAGAGTATCCTGGACAGATGATATGCAGATCCTAAGGGAAAAAAAAAATGCCAGCCAAGGCTACTATACCCAGCAAAACTCTCAATTACCATAGATGGAGAAAGCAAAGTATTTCATGGCAAAACCAAATTTACAAAATATATTTCCACAAATCCAGCATTTAAAAAGGACAATAAAAGGAAAACTCCAGAACAAGGAGGAAAACTACACCTGGGAAAAAGCAAGAAAGTAATCTTTCAACAAACCTAAAAGAAGATAGCCACATGAACAGAATCCCAACTCTAACAACAAAAATAACAGGAAGCAACAATTGCTTTGCCTTAATATCTCTTAATATCAATGGACTCAATTCCCTTGTAAAATGACATAGAATAAGAGACTGGTTACTTAAACAGGATCCAACATTTTGCTGCAAACAGGAAATCTACCTCAGTGATAAAGGCAGACACTACCCCAGAATAAAAGGCTGGAAAACAATTTTCCAAGTAAATGGTCCCAAGAAAATACTAGAGTAGCCATTCTAATATATAATAAAATAGACTTTCAACTTAAACTTATAAAAAAAAAATGAAGGACATTTCATACTCATCAAAGATAAAATCTACCAAGATGAACTCTCAAGTCTGAACATCTATGCTCCAAATGCAAGGGCATCCACATTCATAAAAGTAACTTTACTAAAGCTCAAAGCACACATTCCAGCATACACAATAATAGTGAGAGAATTCAACACCCCACTCTCATCAATGGACAGATCATGGAAAGAGAAACTGAACAGAGACACAGTGAAACTAACAGAAGTTATGAAACAAATTGATTTAGCAAATATGTATAGGGCATTTTATCCTAAAACAAAAAAGATGTAGCTTCTTCTCAGTACCTCGTGGTACCTTTTCCAAAATTACCATACAATGAGTCACAAAACAGGCCTCAATAGATACAAGAAATTTGAAATAATCCCATGCATCCTATCAGATCACCATGGACTAAGGCTGCTCTTCAATAACATCATATATAATAGAAAGCCCACACACATGTGGAAACTGAAGAACACTCTACTCAATGATACCTTGGTCAAGGAAGAAATAAAGAAAGAGATTAAAGACTTTTTTAGACTTTAATGAAAATGAAGCCACAACATACCCTAACTTATGGGGCATAATGAAAGCATTCCTAAGAGGAAAACTCATAGCTCTAAGTGCCTCCAAAAAGAAACTGGAGGGAGGATACATTAGCAGCCTGACAGCACACCTGAAATATTTAGCACAAAAAATTATTTTTACCCAAGAGGAGTAGAAGTTAGAAAATAATCAAACTAAGGGCTGAAATCAACCAAGTAGAAACAAAAATAATTATACAAAGAATTAACCAAACCAGGAGTTGGTTCTTTGAGAAAATCAATAAAATAGATAAACCCTTACTCAGACTTACCAGAGACTACAGGGCCAGTATCCTAATTAACAAAAACAAAATTAAAAGGGAGACATAACAACAGAATCTATGAATCCAAAAAATTATCAGATCGTGCAAAGAAAGCTTATACTCAAAAAACTGGAAAATCTGGATGAAGAGGACAATTCTCTAAACAGATACCAGGTACAAAAGTTAAATCATGATCAGATTAATGATCTAAACAGTCCCATATCCACTAAAGAAATAGAAACAGTCATTAATATTCTCTAACCAAAAAAAATTCCAGGACCAGATGGGTTTAGTGCAGAGTTCTATCAGACTTTCTAAGAAGACCTAAAACCACTGCTCCTCAAACTATTCCACAAAATAAAAAAAGAAGGTACTCTATCCAATTCATTCTATGAAGCCACAACTACTTTGATTCCTAAACCACATGAAAACCCAACAAAGACAGAGAACTTCAGACCAATTTCCCTTATGAATATTGATGCAAAAATACTCACTAAAATTCTCATAAAACGAATCCAAGAACACATCAAAATGTTCGTCCACCATGATCAACTGGAATTCATCCCAGGGATGCAGGGATAGTTCAATATACAGTAATCCATCAACATAATCCACTATTTAAACAAACTCAAAGAAAAAAGCATATGATCATCTCATTAGATGATGCGAAGGCATTTGTCAAATCCCAACACCCCTTCATGATAAAAATTTTGAAAGATCAGGAATTCAAGGCCCATACCTAAACATAGAAAAAGCAGTATGCAGCAAACCAATAGTCAACATCAAATTAAATTTAGAGAAATTTGAAGCAATCGCACTAAAATCAGGGACTAGACAAGGCTGCCCACTCTCTCCCTACCTATTCAATATAGTGCTTGCAGTCCTAGCAAGAGCAATTAGACAACAAAGGAGATCAAAATGATTCAAATTGGAAAAGGAAGTAGTCAAAATATCAATGTTTGTAAATGATATGATAGTATACATAATTGACCTTAAAAATTCCACCAGAGAACTTCTAAACCTGAAAAACAACTTCAGCAAAGTGGCTTGATATAAAAACTCAATCAAATCAGTAGCCTTTCTCTACACAAAGGATAAACAGGCTGAGAATGAAATTAGGGAAACAACACCCTTCACAATAGTAACAAGTAATATAAAATACCTTGGTGTGATTCTAACAAAACAAGTGAAAGATCTGTATGATAATTTCAAGTCTCTGAAGAAAGAAATCAAAGATCTCAGAAGATGGAAAGTTCTCCCATGTTTACAGATTCGCAGGATTAATATAGTCAAAATGGCCATCTTGCCAAAAGCAGTCTAAGGATTCAATGCAATCCCCATCCAAATCCAACTAAATTCTTCAAAGAATTAAAAAGTGCAATTTGCAAATTCATCTGGTGTAGGGGGCTACAGCCTGTGGTTGATCTACATTACAAACTGGGTCCTCTGGATGATGGTCTCTGGGGCTAAAATGAGAAACTAGGGTGGGAGAAAGACAAAGGCCAAGTAGACACATACATTCTGATCAAAGCATCTACTTTATTTTTGGGTTCTCCTTAGGTTTTAGGGGGAAGGCCTCGCCCCCCAGTAGGTTCTGTACATGCACCTGGAGTTTGGCAGGAAGCCTGAAGCACTGTGGGTTGTTCCCACTGTAGGCAGGTGAACTCGGCAGAGCCAGGGTCCAGGGAGAGGCACAGTGGCAGACAGCAGGACACCAGAGTAGCTCAGGTATGATTTAACAAAACAATAGAAGCCACACAGCATGTGGCTTCCCATGGCTGGTCCCTACATCAGCTGGGAATAGGCTGGTGGGGGAGGGACATTATATCCTGGAGTAACAAAAAACCCAGAAGAGAAATGGTTATTCTCAACAATAAAAGAAGTTCTGGTGGAATCACCATCCCTGATCTCAAGCTATACTACAATGCAGTTATGATGAAAAAAACAAAACAAACAAACAAACAAACAAAAAACTGCATGGTATTGGTACAGAGACAGGCAGGTAAATAAATGGAATAGAACTGATGACCCAGAAATGAACCCACACACCTATAGTCACTTGATTTTTGACAAAAGAGCTAAAAGATTCCAGTGGGAAAAAAGACAGCATTTACAGCAAATGGTGCTGGTTCAACTGGCAGTTAGCTTGCAGAAGAATGCAAATACATATATATTTATCTCCTTGTACAAATCTCAAGTCCATGTGGATCAAGGATCTTCACATAAAACCACAGACACTGAAACATAGAGAGGACAAAATGGGGAAAATCTTTGAACATATGGACACAACAGAAAAATTCCTGTACAGAACACCAATAGCTTGTGCTCTAATATCAAGATTTGATAAATGGGACCTCATAAAATTACAAAGATTCTGTAAGGCAAAGAATACCATCAATAAGACAAAAAGGCAATCAACAGATTGGGAAAATACCTTTACCAATCCTAAATCTGATAGAGGATTATTATCCAATATATACAAAGAACTCAAGAAGTTAGACTCCAGAGAAACAAATAACCCTATTAAAAATGGAGTACAGAGCTAAACAAAGAATTCACAACTGAGGAATAGAGAATGGCTGAGATGCACATAAAATAATGTTCAATATCCTTAGTCATCAAGGAAATGCAAATCAAAACAACCCTGAGAGTCCACCTCATACCAGTCAGAATGGCTAAGATAAAAAATTCAGGGGAGAGCTGATGCCAACAAGGATGTGGAGCAAGAGGAACACTCCTCCATTGCTGGTAGGATTGCAAGATGGTACAACCACTCTGGAAATCAGTTTTCCAATTCCTCAGAAAATTGGATATAGTTCTACTGGAGCATCCAGCAATACCACTCCTGGGCATATACCCAGAAAGTGCTCCAACATGTATTAAGGACACATGCTCCACTTTGTTCATAGAAGCCTTATTTATAATAACAAGAACCCTCAACAAAGGAATGGATACAGAAAATGTGGTATATTTACACAATGGAGTACTACACAGTTATTAAAAACAATAAATTTATGAAATTCTTAGGCAAATGGATGGATCTGAAGGATATCATCCTGATTGAGGTAACCCAATCACAAAAGAACACACACGATATGCACTCACTGATAAGTGGATATTAAACCAGAAACTCGGAATACCCAAGATACAATTTGCAAAACACATGAAACTCCATAAGAAGGAAGACCAAAGTCTTTGATCCTTCCTAGAAGGGGAAACAAAATACCCATGGAAGGAGTTATAGAGACAAAGTGTGGAGCAGAGACAGAAAGAATGAAGATCCAGAGACTGCCCCACCTGGGGATCTATCCCATCCATATACAATCACCAAACCCAGACACTATTGTGGATGCCAACAAGTGCTTGCTGACAGGAGCCTGATATAGCTGTCTCCTGTGAGGCTCTGCCAGTACCTGTCAAATATAGAAGTGGATGTTCACATCCATCCATTGGACTGAGCACAGGGTCCCCAAAGAAGGAGCTAGGAAAAGTACCCGAGTAGCTGAAGAGACTTGCAGCCCCATTAGAGGAACAACAATATTAATTAACTAGTACCCCCAGAGCTCCCTGGGACTAAACCACCAACCAAAGAAAACATATGGTGGGACTCATGGCTTAAGCTCCATATGTAGCAGAATATGGCGTAGTTGTTCATTAATGAGAGGAGAGGCCCTTGGTCCTTTGAAGGTTCTATGACCTGGTACAGGGGAATTGCAGTGCCAGGAAGCAGAAGTGTGTGGGTTGGTGTCTAGGGAAAGGGGGATAGGATGGGATGGGGTTTTTTGGAGAGGAAATCAGGAAAGGTGGTAACATTGGAAATCTAATAAAAAAGTACATATTTCTAGAGATACTTTGTATTGATTATTTGCTTTTTTTCTTTCATTAATAAATATTAGTAGATTTAGCAGATGTCACAACTAGCCTTAGTGTTCTTTCCCCATTTACTTTTTGAAGCCACTCTTTAAAATTTCCTTGAACATTCACAAAAATTTTATTCAGAAGAAGTCTGCTGGAATGTTAGAAATACTAATACATTAAGAGCAAATTATAAAGAGAGATTTTAATGTCATCTTTTTGTATTTGACTTGTAGTATCATTTAGCTGTAACCCCTTGCTTTACCTATACTGTGCATCAAGCTAATAATGGTGAGTACTCACTTTCCTGTGGGGCAAGCAGGCAGGCAGGCAGGCAGGCAGGCAGGCAGGCAGGCAGGCAGGCAGGCAATTCATTCATACAACACAATTTCACCCTATTTGTGGAAATCCTTACTTCAGTAGCACCCCAAACAGGGAAAACCCAGCCAGTCACCTTTTTTTTTTTACTGTCTCAAGAGGGGTTTGGCCCACTTGGGAACTCAACTTTCTTATTCCCAACTTGCCTGTTCAGCTTTTTCCTACTTTGATGCTGAGTGGTACCTGTAATAAATTCTGGGTGGAAACCTTTCTCTATCCATAGTTTAGCCACAACACAACACAACACAACACATTAATGAGTAAATTGGGATAGTGGTTTCATTTTTGTTATCTTACAATAGACTGATTCAATACTTCCTTCAGAAAGGCCCTTGAGCACACTGAGAGATACCTGGCCTGAACAATCATCTAAAAACCTGGGAAGAAATATTTATGGCCTTTGATAAATTTGTGGGTTGAATTTCCTTAATGACTTTATGGTGATTCAGTTTACAATTCCATTTTATTTCCAGCTGAGGCATTTAAATACAGAGGCATCTCTCTTTAAGGTAAGCATCACCACAGCAGGGCCATGATTTATGTTCTGACTTACCAAGCCACACCAAGAGGTGAAAGGATGAAATGGTGACAGTATAATATATTTTCCATGCCTTATACAAACTATGTGGTAGTCCTCATAACTTCTCATCAAAATTCAGCAGCCTAACAAAAATAAAAATCAACTCATATTTCAAAATAGATTCCCATGCTTTTCACATTAGACTGCAAGATATAGCAATGTAATTCAGCCTGTGAAGGTATAGAAGCATGCATTTGGACATTCTATCATGATGAGAGACATCAGTTCAGTGTCCAGGCAGAACTCACAGAAGCTCAACTGTCAGCAACAGGACCCAGTTCCAAATGATGGAAGTTCACCATTGCATGCACCGTGAACATGAATACTGCATGAGACCTTCCCATGATGTGAAGTACCTTGTCATGATTAAACATTTTTCCTCACAAAGTATATTAAGTACAATTAGCTATGCAGTGTGGTCTAATTGCTGTCTCTGTAAAAGTCAATGGATTACAAGCGATTACATATTCACATGTAAACAACAGTGAAGGAATTCAGGTACAGGCAGCAGAGATACTAGCCTAAAAGATAAACTGCTCATGCTTCACAGACCATGTGTATTGTATGTCTCAGAGTTCCTATTGCTGTGCACAGACACCATGAGCAAGGCAACTCTTATAAAGGAAAACATTTCACTGGGACTAGTCTGTTATTATCATGGCTGGATATGGCAGTGAGCTGGAAGATGTGGTGCTGGAAAAGGAGCTGAGACTTCCATATCTGAATCCACAGGCAGCAGAAGGAGATTGTGTGCTACACTGGGCTCAATTGTAGGTTGAGCATAGGAGACCTCAAAATCCTCCCCCACAATGATACACTTCCTCCAACAAGGCCACGCTTCCTCCAACAAGGCCACACTTCTTGATATAGGCCAAGCATTCTAACACATGAGTCTATGGGGGCCATACCTATTCAAATCAACACATTGTAGTAGGCCTACATTCAGAGAGAGCTGACTTGTGAAAAATCTGCTTGTATATAACACCAAGACCTAACATAGAGGGATTAGCTGGTAAACAAGCAAAAATTATAGTAAAAGAAGATTATAGTAAAAGAAAAACTGTTTCTAATCAGTGATTGTTTTATAAATATTTGGGTCTAAATATCTGATGAAAAAGAAGTTAAGATCATCAGCTCTCCTTAATGTGTGTTATGTTTTCAGTCTACCCCCGTATCTTGAACAGAGACACGCACCTCATGGTAAGGAAATAGCATGGCTATGCAGTAATAGGATAGACCCAGGGGAAGACATGGTCTCTAAGGACAGGCTTCACTTACTTCCTGCCACCAAGACCCCACCAGCCACAGCCTTGGCAACTTCCAGTAGACGTTTCAAATCTTGGAGGTTTCAATGTACTCAATCTTTCATTAGTTCAGAATCCTGAACATATATACATTAAGAAGGTAGTTAATTTAGAAAAATTCTAGAAGACTTATGATAAATTTCTCTATATATGAGACCTATCAAAATTAAATCATGGATATCTGAAGCACTTATATAGATCTGTAACAAGCAATGAAATTAGAGAAGTAATTATGACTCCCCCAAATAAAATTCCTGGACAGATTCAATGCTAAACTCAACCAATTAAAAGTAAATTTGATTGCTGTTTGTGACCGTATCTGCAGGATAGGAAAAAAGCATTTAATTTATATTTTATGAAGGTAAAAATACACTAAACATTCACTATAAGGTAGAAATTGCTATGAAAACTTATACAATAGTGATTTATTCCTATCCTGTTTCTCTAGGGCTTGTAAAATTTTTTTGAAACTTTAAAAATGATAAGAAGGACTTTCATAGATAAAAATAGTTTTCAGAAGAAAGCATATGCATATTTCAGGAAGAGGATGGGGGCCTGTATCCTGACTCCTGATAGCTATGTGAATCCCCATAGCCTGGGCTTTCCTTTAGGAATAAAAATAAAAACAAAACCAAAAACAAACAGACAAACAAACAGACAAACAAAAAACAGGCAGAGAGTTCCTCATACTGTCCCTAGACAGAGAGGTCCCTCTTATTGTCTCTAGACAACCATTAATTTATCTCTGGGTGTATTCTTAGGAATTCATAATCCAGTGCTGTATTTTTGAGGTTTATAGAGACAACTAACAATAGACTGTTTTGTTCTGAGAGTTTTTTTCCAATTGAAGAAAAACTTATGAGGCATCCTGCTTATAGGTTTAGGACCATATTCTGTTTCTACATTCCTAAAGAGAGATAAAATTACTGTAGACCTTTTTCTTAGCCAAGTTCCAATGTAACAACATCATTTTTTTTGTCTTTCTTCCAAAAAAATAGGTAAAAGTTTCACAGATTTTTTTTCACCCCAACCCCACTTCTTAGAAGTCTTCAATTTTAAAAGAGAACATAATGGCTTTGGGAAATCTGAAACCATGAAGTTAAGTATAATTACTTCTTTTCATTTTTAAGTCATTTGTGTTAAAATGTTGAAAAGTAAGTTACTCTAAATTTAAAGGCATACTTTGACATTTTGTACAATGACCAGATTCTTTTTTTTTTCTCTTTATTAGATATTTTCTTCATTTACATTTCCATGTTATCCAGAAATTTTCCCTTACCCTCCCGCGTCCCCGCCCTGCTCCCCTACCCACCCCCTCCCACGTAATGGCCCTGGCATTCCCCTGTTCTGGGGCATATAGAGTCTGTAGTATGACCAAGGGGCCTCTCCTCCCAATGATGGCCAACTAGGCCATCTTCTTCCATATATGCAGCTAGAGACATGAGCGCAGGGGGAACTAGTTAGTTCATGTTATTCTTCCACCTAGAGGGTTGAAGACCCCTTCCGCTCCTTGGGTACTTTCTCTAGTTCCTACCTTGGGAGTCCTGTGTTCCAACTAATAGCTGACTGTGAGCATCCACTTCTGTGTTTACCAGGCACTGGTATAGCCTCCCACAAGACAGCTATATCAGGTCCCTTTCAGCATTATCTTGCTGTCATATGCTATAGTGTTTATTTTGGTGGCTGATTATGGGAGGGATCCCTGGCAGCCGCCGTCACTGGTTGGTNCCAGACTGATTTCCAGAGTGGTTGAACAAGCTTGCAGTCCCACCAACAGTGGAGGAGTGTTCCCCTTTCTCCACATCCACGCCAGCATCTGCTGTCACCTGATTTTTTGATCTTAGCCATTCTTACTGGTGTGAGGTGGAATCTCAGGGTTGTTTTGATTTGCATTTCCCTAATGATTAAGGATGTTGAACATTTTTTCGGGTGCTTCTCAGCCCTTCGGTATTCCTCAGTTGAGAATTCTTTATTTAACTCTGTGCCCCACTTTTTAATGGGGATATTTGATTTTCTGGTGTCCACCTTCTTGAGTTCTTTATATATATTGGATATAAGTCCCCTATCCGATTTAGGATTGGTAAAGATCCTTTCCCAATCTGTTGGTGGCCCTTTTGCAATGACCAGATTCTTATAAAGAATAAATTCTTAGCAACTGCATGGTCAGGATTAAGAGCGTACTTTGTCCTCTGTCATTTTTCCCACTGTAATTTTTTGGCATTTTTTCACACCTCAAAGTTGTGGGCAGCTGTTGAATATCCATCTGATAGTAGCAGGATACCTGTTCAATGGCCAGAATGCAGTTACTTACACACACACACACACACACACACACACACACACACACACACACACACACTATATATATATATATATATATATATATATATATATATATATATATATATAGTGTGTATATATATATATAGTGTGTGTGTATATGTGTGTATGTATGTGTATATGTATATGTAAACTATAAATTAATACATTTTCTACATTGAGATGTATTTCCTTAATGAAGATACAATTGAATAGACAATCCTTTTCCTTTGTGTAGGTATTTTGACTGCATGTATGGCTGTGTACCACCTACTTGCAGTTCCTGTAGAGGCCAGAAGAGGGAATCAGATCCTCTGAAACTGGATTTATATATGCATGTAAACTGTGGGTTTACCCTGTGTATCCTGGAAATCAAACTTTGGTCCTCAGAAAGAGTAGCCAGCATTTGAATTCCTGAGCCATCTCTTCAGTTTCTTGAACACATCTTCAAAAACAATGAATCTCTTCCATATTGTGGTTTGACTTCAGATTTCTTCCTTAAGAACAGTTAATTAGAGTCCATAAATAAAATACTCCTGATTTATTTAAATGTAAATGAAAAGAACATTTGTTCTTTTCATCACTCTTCTTGAAAAATTCACAAAGTGCTGCTAGAATGTTACTTTCCAGATGTATTCATATGCAGGGTAGTATGTTTTCTGTCAAAGTCCAGCAGAAAGAAGCAACAATATGCTGAACATGTCCACTGCAATGTATGATGTCGACTGTTTTTTGATTATTATGTGAAGTACATAAGCCCATTTTATGTTTATAGTGAAATAATATTATAAAACTTGGCAAGTTTTTAAAAAATGAGTTTACAGATGCAAAGGCTCACATGGTGCTGGTATCTATCTGTTCTGTTATAGTAAAGGCTATATGGTAGATGGCATCATGATAGATGACATGATGATGGAAGACATCATGGGGGACCAAAAATTATAATGGCATCATAACGGATAGTCTCTTGGTAGACAGCATCATAATGGGTGACAACACAGAAAAGGTACCATCATAGTGAAAGTATATTGGTGAAGGCACTAAGTTTTGTGAAATCACAGGGAAGCCAACATGATGGAGAGTATAATGCTGAATGTATCATGATATATTATACAACAGTGAAGCTACTAGGGTAAAGGTGTCATGATAAAGGCATTATGATATATGATGTGGTAAAAGCATCATAATGAGTTACATCCTGGTCAAGTCATCATGGTAAAGGTTTCATGGTGAGTTGCATCGTGATGAAGGCATCTTGGTAGATAGCATAACTATGAGGGTACAATGCTGTATGAAATTACAGTAGATAGCAACTTTGGTGGACATTGTCACAATGAAGGCATTATAATGGGTTATATCATTATGAAAATATCATATCATGATAGATGATATGATGGTAAAGCCATTAAAGTAAAGACATTGTGAGAGAGGCATCATGGATATATTGTAGAGTAAAGCCATTTTGATGGATTATATTCTGAAGGCATCGTAGTGGATGACGTCATGTTGGATGGCCTCACAGTTGATAGCATCAAGGTGAAAGCATCATGATGGGTATATTATGATGAAGTCATCACTATGGAGTACATTATGTTAGGATTATGATGAATAGGAAAGTCATATTAAAAAGACAGGAAGATAAAATATACAAATTGGAGAGCTACTAACTTCCATCAATATCCACCTGTAAACATTCTGAAACCACAGTTCTGAAAAATAAACCAGATCACATCAAACAATAGCACTTGACTAAAGGAGTGATGAATTTGAGTTTTTATTACTAAGTATGGCACAATATGACATAACTGATCAACTTTCTATTCTAAGGATCACCTTATAAACAAAACATAAAATGCATAAGTACAAACAGTTCAAATAACAAAAATAAACAAATAAAAGAACCATGCCACTAGGGTGCTGTTTATATTCTAGTGCTTTTTTTATGGAGTGTACAGGGTGATGTTAGAGATAGGCAAGAGGGGAATTTAGGTGTTTTAAAGAGTTGGAGTTCACTTTTCTCAGGAAATAGTGAAATATGATAAAACTTTATTTATTTTGGAGGATAGGGTAGACGATTTCTATGCAGAATGAAAGACAAGTGCAAAGTCTTCTGTTAAAGGCAACATAGCATATATGGAACATATAGAAGACTTGCTTTACTTGTGTGGGATGTAAAATGGGGAAATAACATAAGATGACATTTGGAAGGGAGGCGGGGCCTAGAGCCTTATTGACAGTGTTTTGCCTTGATTTGAATCCTCTTTATATTGCCCTGAAATAACTTTTTATATTCCCATCAACACTACTACTACTACTACAACTACAACTACTACTCCCCACCCGAGAGTGTGAGAGAGAGAGAGAGAGAGAGAGAGAGAGAGAGAGAGAGAGAGAGAGTATGAGAATAAGAATCAAGAGAACCTGTATTAAAGATGGCTTGGGCTTGATGGTACCTTCATACATTTTAGAGATATTTTATTGTAATGGTTTTAGTCTCTGAGAACAATGGAGAATGTTGTTTGTTCTGAATTAGTGGAGAGTCATATTTACATCTGTGTTTCATAATGGAAATGCTCAACAATTCAGGCAGAACTAATTGATTGCCAATTGGCATAGTAGAGGATATCATTCCAAGGGAGATACAGGCGATGACAGGTTGGAGGAGGAAAGATCATGAGTGGAAATGAGAAGAATGGCTGAATCAAAGCCCTGTTCAGAAAGTCAGGGTAGTAGCTCATAGTGATGAGGTGCAGAGGCTGGAGGAGAAGCAGGTACTGGAGTTTGCTCCTAGGATTCTGGATACCTTTTCCAGGAGTGAAACCAGGGGTGAAAAAAGACCCAATGTGCATGTTTGATGAGCTATTCTGAGTTTGGTGACTTTAAAGCATTCAAACAAGAGTGGCATAGTCTGACATAAATGTTTAATTGCAGCTCAAGGTAGAGATGTGAATGTGTTGTCAGTGCAATGGAGTAAGGGATTTTCTAGTTGTAGCCTAAGGACACAGCCTTTTTGCCCTAGGGCTGCTGACAGGAGAACTGTCCAATTTCTTGCAAGTCATAAATGTTTAGAACCATCCTTTGCAGTTGTAGTAGGCAAAGGTAACTCTGAATTTTGACAAGTCATCCTGGTGGGGCTGGGGGTTAGTTATAAAACCAGAGTGAAAGAGCAGTTTAGAGCTGAATGTTGATGTTTCTTACTGTTACTTTATAATGAAGGTAAGCAGAAGAAATGGAAGTGAATTCAGAAAATGTGTGGCCAGAGGACTGAGGAATATGTTAGGTTCTAGCACTGCACAGTGCTGTGTAATAGTCCATTTAGGACTAAATTATGTCTTCCAAATTTCTGTGTTTAAGCTCTGAGCCCCAAGAGCTCAGACTATGATGGAGAAACTGGACCTCTCATCACCCGGATCTTGCTCTTATGAGAGGATCAGTTGCTTAACTTGGCACTTGTTCTCTGTTGCTTTTAACCTGTTATATGTGAGAACTGTCACTCTGAGAAACTCAGATTCTAGGAGCACAAAGAACACAGTCCCTATGCTGGGTATTTGTCAAAGGACTATGAGCACAGCAGAGTTGAGCATTGGACAAAAGCAGCTGAACCTTTTCACATGCAGCAGAGAATCAAAAGTTTCAGAGAAAGGACTTAAGGGCTCGGTTATTAGTGTTGAACAATGCTGACAGGGTCATGAGAGATAACTGTAGATGCCCAGTGGATATGGCAGAAAGATGGTAGCAACTGAATTAAGTTTAGTATGGACATTTGGGAGTACTGGAAATGATATAGTTTGAAGACCAAGCCAAAACCAGGACTGAGTTCTTTTTTATTTTCCTAATGATATCAATATTTTTATTAGAAACTGATTATTTTTAACAAATGAAACAATATGTTTGAGTATCATTTAAAATGTCTTCAATGTTCATTATAAATTTTTGACCTAATATCATACTCTAGACTCAATCTGTATCTTCTTTTTTTTTTTATTAGAGAATTTCTTCATTTACATTTCAAGTGTTATACCAAAAGTCCCCTATACCCTCCCCCCCGCCTTGCTCCCCTACCCTCCCACTCCCACAATTTGGCCCTGGCAGTCCCCTGTACTGGGGCATATAAACATTGCTAGACAAAGGGCCTTTCTTCCCGAATAATGGCCAACTAGGCCATCTTCTAATACATATGCAGCTAGAGACATGAGCTCTGGATGTTCTGATTAGTTCATATTGTTGTTCCATCTATGGGGTTGCAGACCCCTACAGCTCTTGGGTACTCTCTCTAGCTCCTACATTGGGGACCCTGTGTTCTGCCCTATAGATGGTTGTGAGCATCCACTTCTGTATTTGTCAGGGACTGTCAGAGCCTGCCAGGAGACAGTTATATCAGGGTCCTTTCAGCAATTTCCTGCTGGCATGTGCAATAGTGTCTGCATTTGGTGGCTGATTATGTGATGGACCACCAGGGTAGGGCACTCTCTGGATGGTCCATCCTTTCGTTTAGCTCCAAAGTTTGTCTCTGCACCTCCTTCCATGCATATTTTAATCCCTATTATAGGGAGGAATGAAGTATCCACACATTGGTCTTCCTTGATTTTCTTGTGTTTTGGAAATTGTATCTTGGGTATTTTAGGTTTGGGGGCTAATATCCGCTTATCAGTGAGTGCATATTAAGTGACTTCTTTTGTGATTGGGTTACCTCACTCAGGATGATATCCTCCAGATACACCCATTTACTCAAGAATTTCATAAATTCATTGTTTTTAATAGCTGAGTAGTACTCCATTATGAAAATGTCCCACATTTTCTGTATCCATTCCTCTGTTGAGGGACATCTGGGTTCTTTCCAGCTTCTGGCTATTATAAATAAGGCTGCTATGAACATAGTGGAGCATGTGTTCTTGTTACCAGTTGGAATATCTTCTGGGTATATGCCCAGAAGAGGCATTGCTGGATCTTTCAGTAGTACTATGTCCAGTTTTCTGAGAAACCGCCAGACTGATTTCCAGAGTGGTTGTACCAGCTTGCAATTCCACCAGCAATGGAGGAGTGTTCCTCCTTCTCCACATCCTCAGCAGCATCTGCTGTCACCTGAATTTTTTTATCTTAGCCATTCTGACTGGTGTGAGGTGGAATATCAGGGTTGTTTTGATTTGCATTTCTCTGATGATTAAGGATTTCGAACATTTTTTAAGGTGCTTCTCAGCCCTTTGGCATTGTTCAGTTGAGAATTCTTTGTTTAGCTCTGTACCCCATTTTTTAATGGGGTTATTTGAATTTCTGGCGTTCAGCTTCTTGAGCTCTTTGTAAATATTGGATATTAGCCTCCTATCAGATTTAGGATTGGTAAAAATTCTTTCCCAATCCGTTGGTGGCCTTTTTGTCTTATTGACTGTATCTTTTGCTTTACAGAAGCTTTGCAATTTTATAAGGTCCCATTTGTCGATTTGTGATCTTATAGCACAGGCCATTGGTGTTCTGTTTAGGAATTTTACCCCTGTGCCCGTATCTTCAAGGGTTTTCCCCACTTTCTCCCCTATGAATTTCAGTGTCTCTGGTTTAATGTGGAGGTCTTTGATCCACTTAGACTTGAGCTTTGTACAAAGAGACAGGAATGGATCAATTCATATTCTTCTGTATGTTGACCGCCAGTTGTGCCAACAACATTTATTGAAAATGCTGTCTTTTGTCCACTGGATAGTTTTAGCTCCCTTGTCGAAGATAAGGTGACCAAAGATTTGTGGGCTCATTTCTGAGTCTTCAATTCTATTCCATTGGTCTACCTGTCTGTTGTTATCCCAGTACCATGCAGTTTTTATCACAATTGCTCTGTAGTACAGCTTGAGGTCAGGCATGGTGATTCCACCAGAGGTTCTTTTGTTGTTGAGGATAGTTTTTGCTATCCTATGTTTTTTATAATTCCAGATGAATTTGCAAATTGCCCTTTCTATCTCAGTGAAGAATTGAGTTGGAATTTTGATGGGGATTGCATTGAATCTGTAGATTGCTTTCGGCAAGATAGCCATTTTGACTATATTAATCCTGCCAATCCATGAGCATGGGAGATCTTTCCATCTTCTGAGATCTTCTTCAATTTCTTTCTTCAGAGACTTGAAGTTCTTATCATACAGATCTTTCACTTCCTTCGTTAAAGTAACAACAAGGTATTTTATATTATTTGTGACTATTGTGAAGGGTGTTGTTTTCCTAATTTCTTTCTCATGCTGTTTATCTTTTGTGTAGAGAAAGGCCACTGATTTGTTTGAGTTAATTTTATTTCTAGCTACTGCGCTGAAGCTGTTTATCAGTTTTAGGAGTTCTCTGGTAGAATTTTTAGGGTCACTTATATATACTATCATATCATCTGCAAATAGTGATATTTTGACTTCTTCCTTTCCAATTTGTATCCCCTTGATCTCCTTTCGTTGTTGAATTGCTCTGGCTAGGACTTCAAGTACTATATTGAATAGGTAGGGAGAAAGGGGGCAGCCTTGTCTTGTCCCTGATTTTAGTGGGATTGCTTCCAGCTTCTCTCCATTTACTTTCATGTTGGCTACTGGTTTGCTGTATATTGCTTTTATCATGTTTAGGTATGGGCCTTGAATCCCAGATCTTTCCATGACTTTTAACATGAATGGCTGCTGGATTTTGTCAAATGCTTTCTCAGCATCTAAGGAGATGATCATGTGATTTCTGTCTTTGAGTTTGTTTATATAGTGGATTATGTTGTTGTTCATCCCTGCATCCCTGGGATGAAGCCTACTTGGTCATTATGGATGATCGTTTTGATGTGTTCTTGGATTCTGTTTGCTAGGATTTTATTGACTATTTTTGCATCAATATTCATAAGGGATATTGGTCTAAAGTTCTCTTTCTTTGTTGGATCTTTGTGTGTTTTAGGTATCAGAGTAATTGCGGCTTCGTAGAACAAATTGGGTAGAGTACCTTCTGTTTCTATTTTGTGGAATAGTTTGAGGAGAGTTGGAATTAGGTCTTCTTTGAAGGTCTGATAGAACTCTGCACTAAACCCATCTGTTCCTGGGCTTTTTTTGGTTGGGAGACTATTAATGACTGCTTCTATTTCTTTATGGGCAATGGGACTGTTAAGATTGTTAATCTGATCCTGGCTTAACTTTGGTACCTAGTATCTATCTAGGAAGTTGCCCATTTCATGCAGGTTTTCCAGTTTTATTGAGTATAGGCTTTTGTAGTAGGATCTGATGATGTTTTGGATTTCTTCAGGATCTGTTGTTATCTCTCCTTTTTCATCTCTGATTTTGTTAATTTGGATACTGTCCCTCTGCCCTCTAGTTAGTCTGGCTAAGGGTTTATCTATCTTGTTGATTTTCTCAAAGAACCAGCTCCTGGTTTGGTTGATTCTTTGAATAGTTCTTTTTGTTTCCATTTGGTTGATTTCCGTTGTGAGTTTGATTATTTCCTGGCGTCTACTCCTCTTGGGTGAATTTGCTTCCTTTTTTTCTAGGGTTTCTAGGTGTTCTGTCAGACTGTTAGTATATGCACTCTCTAGTTTCTTTTTGGAGGTACTCAGGGCTATGAATTTTCCTCTTAGGACTGCTTTCAATGTGTCCCATAAGTTTTGGTATGTTGTGGCTTCATTTTCATTAAACCCTAAAAAGTCTTTAATTTCTTTCTTTATTTCTTCCTTGACCAAGGTATCATTGAATAGAGTGTTATTCAGTTTCCATGTGAATGTTGGCTTTCTATTATTTCTGCTGTTATTGAAGATCAGCCTTAGTCCATGATGATCTGTTAGGATGCATGGGATAATTTCAATATTTTTGTGTCTGTTAAGGCCTGTTTTGTGACCAATTATATCGCCAATTTTGGAGGAGGTACCATGAGGTGCTGAGAAGAAGGTATATCCTTTTGTTTTAGTATAAAATGTTCTATAGATATCTGTTAAATCCATTTGATTCATAACTTCTGTTAGTGACCATGAATCTCTGTTTAGTTTCTCTTTCCAGGATCTGTCCATTGGTGAGAGTGGGGTATTGAAGTATCCCACTATTGTGTGAGGTACAATGTGTGCTTTGAGCTTTACTAATGTTTCTTTAATGAATGTGGCTGCCCTTACATTTGGAGCATAGATATTTAGAATTGAGAGTTCATTTTGGTGGATTTTGCCTTTGATGAGTATGAAGTGCCCCTTCTTGTCTTTTTTGATAACTTTTGGTTGGAAGTCAATTTTATTCGATATTAGAATGGCTACTCCTGCTTGTTTCTTCGAGCCATTTGCTTGGAAAATTGTTTTCCAGCCTTTTATTCTGAGGTAGTATCTGTCTTTGTCTCTGACGTGGGTTTCCTGTAAGCAGCAAAATGTTGCGTCTTTTTTTGTGTAGCCAGTCTTTAGTCTATGCCTTTTTATTGGGGAATTGAGTCCATTGATGTTAAGAGAAATCAAAGAAAAGTTAGTGTTATTTCCTGTCATTTTTGATGTTAAAGATAGGAGTCTGTTCTTGTGGCTCTCTTCCTTTAGTTTTGTTAAAGGATTTCTTTCTTATTTTTTCTAGGGTTGTAGTTTCCTTCTTTGAGTTGGTGTTAGGATCTTTTTGCGTTTTGCGTTTTCTTTGATTGTTGTGTCCATGATCTCTATGGAATCTTCTGCACATGAGATTCTTTCTTCTATCTCTTGTATTCTGTTGCTGATGATCACATCTATGGTTCCTGATTTCTTTCCTAGGGTTTCTATATCCAGTGTTGTCTCTTTTTGGTCTTCTTCAGTGTTTCTACCTCCATTTTTAGATCTTGAATGGTTTTCTTCAATTCCATCACCTGTTTAGATGTGTTTTCCTGTAGTTCTTTAAGGGATTTTTGCATTTCTTCTAACTGTTTAGCACTGTTTGCCTGTAGTTCTTTAAGGGCTTCTACTTGTTTAGCAGTTTTCTCTTGTGATTCCTTGAGGGATTTTTGTATTTCCTCTTTAATGTCTTCTACCTTTTTAGCAGTGTTCTCCTGTAGTTCCTTGAAGAATTTTTGTTTTTCTTCTTTAAGGGCTTCTGCCTGTTTAGCATTGTTCTCCTGTATTTCTTTAAGTGTGTAATTAATGTAATTAATGTCCTTCTTATGATCTTCTACCATCATGATGAGATATGATTTAAAATCTGCGTCTTGCTTTTCAGGCATGTTGGGGTATCCAGGACTCGTTGCAGTGGGCGTACTGGGTTCTGATGATGCCCATTGTTCTTGGTTTCTGTTAGTGAGAATCTTATGTTTGCCTTTCGCCATCTGGAGATTTCTGATGTTAATGTCCAAGCTGTAACTGGTTTGAGCTTGATCCTCCTGTGATTCTGTTAGCCTCTGACAGCACTTCTGGCAGACCAACTCCCCCTAGAGATCCAGTGATCAGAGCACTCTCTGAAGGTAAGCTCTACTCATGCAAGTCTGGAGTCTAGCAGACTGGAGCTCTGATCCACTTCCTGAGTTCTAGGGTCAGAACTCTCCCAGGAGGCTGCCTCTCTTCTGTAATCCCAAGGCGATCCCAAGGTCCCATAATTCAGATGTGATCCTAATATCCTGGGGTGTGGAGAGCACACAAAGGGCCCTAGCTGTCTCTGCTGGACTCAGAGTAGATGGAGAAGGGACTAAAGGAGCTGAAGGGGTTTGCAGCTCCATGGAGCAACAGTGTCAATAGGCCAGAATCCCAGCAGCTCCCGGGGACTAGACCACCAACCAAAGATTACACATGGAATGACCCACAGCTCTGGGCATATATGTGACAGAAGATGGCCTTGTTGGACATCGGTGGGAGGAGAGGCCCTTAGGCCTGAAGGTGTTCAATGACCCAATTTAGGGGAATGCCATGGTGGGAAGATGGGAGTGGGTGGGTGGGGGAACACCCTCATAGAGGCAAGGGGGTGGGGATATGGCAGGTGGTGTCTGAAGGGGAGACTTGGAAAGGGAAAACATTTAAAATATAAATAAAGAAAATATCCAGGAAAAAGAAAGAAAAAGAAACATCATTAGTCTGTCTATTCAGAATTATAGTTAGCATATATATAGTGCAGCTCATTTGCTTCTTTTCCTCCCTTAGAGGAAATAGGAATAGTCTTATTTGAACATACATGAGAGAAAGATCTCTACCATATGCTGTGATTGTGAAATGTGTAATGATTGTGGGTAGCTGGGAAAGTAGTGATCTGAGAGAATCACACTATAGTCTTCTTGTCCATGGGCATTAAAGATATGTCAGCCCTGAGAAGAGGCTTTACAAAGATCTGTCAAATGTGTTAAGGCATGAATGTATTCATGAGTGGATGAGAATGTGTGAATGTATGTGTGCATAGGTGAATGATGTACAGTCTTGGTAATTTTCACACTAAGAGATGTTAGCTGTTCTTGGACTCAGTCCTGAAGCCCATGCAGTGCACAGAGTAAACAAATTGCTTTTAAGAGCTATGGAAGAAGCAATGTTTTCAGGACAGGGTGGAAAATCAGAAAAGGTGCTGAAAGCATGTGCTGATATTCTGAAGGGTGACAGAAAATCTCAGAAGTGGCAGGAAGCCGTGGGTAGTAGTTAGAGAAGGAACTCCTAGGCCAGAGCAGTGCTTATGACTTAGAGTCTGACTGTGGAAAGGCTTCCTGGACAAATTTCATGCTCTTATGTGGAGACATTGTGGTTATGTTTTCCTGAGTTTCCAGTTCTGAGCTTTTAAAAGCTTAAATCAAAAGAAATAGAACATAACCACTAGTAAAATGATTTTGTATTTTGATAAAATCCTCTTGCTTAAAGCAAATGATGCTCTTGAATTAAAGTAAGTGAGTTTTCTATGATGTATGAGATAAAACTTCATAGTGTTTTGTAGTTGCCTGCAGCTACATGAACCAGTACACAAAGGGGAGGCTGTGGCTGCATGGGAGGAAATGGTGAGAGAAATAATGAGACCAAGACAAGATACTGATCAAGGCGCAAAGTTTATGTAAGAGTCTGAGCTTATAAAGGGGGAAGGCCCATACCCTACCACACCAGGTTCTTGATGCTTTGTCTCCAGGCTATCAGCACTTGGTCTGGTCTCCAGGCTGTTGCTTATTCAGGAATGTCTCAGGAAGACAGGTTCAGCCTCTCAGTGGGTAACAGCATCTTGGAGAAAAGCACAGAGATAGCAGAATAGACCTATCTAGGTGAGAAGACTCCACGCTAGGTGGTCTCCTTCACATTGGCAGAACAGGTCTGAGCTAGGCTGCTCAAGGCTGGGGGAGGCTACAGTGTTTTGCTTAGTTTAATTTTAAAAATCCTTCCTAACACCCATCATATACCTGTACCAAGCTTTATGTGTTAAAAGTACTACTCTTCTATCTGGAGAGATTTGTGTGTTAGAAGATGATTTAATCTTTCAAAACCTCTGCTTCCTTGAGTATAGTAAAACCATGGTCTGTCTGTCATACTGGACTGATGAAATCTGTAGAAGGAATATAAAGCAACCACATACAGAAAGTAATCAGCATAGGGATAGAGTTGAACTCTTTCATCCTTAGGCAGATTTGGTTATCTGCATCTGAAGTCCTCTTATTCCCTTTGTTTTGGGGTCATCAGTATGGTGATGGAGCTGAAATATCCTGTATGATTAAGTAGTATAAAAGTAACTTTAATTTACCTGATTTAATTGTCCTCTCCAAGGCTTACTGCTCCAACTGCTAACTTAGGCCTAGTCCTGGAAGCTTCTATCGTCCATATGTTCTAATCTAGGTCTAGAATGTTTTCAACCTCTGAGATTTACTAATAAATAAGCCCACCATTTCTAGCTCTTTCTGAACTCTGGCTGGCTGGTCAACTCTGCTAGTCTGGCTCAATTCCTCTCCAAGGTGGCTGATTTCATCTAGTTTCTCTCTCAGTCTCTCCTGAATTGCTCAGCTTGCCTCATACTAATTATGATGATCTGTTCTATTATTCTTGCTCCTCAATCTCTGGCTCATTCTGTCTTTACCTGTTTCTAGCTTGTTCTCTCTCTGCACCTGTCTCTGTAAAACTCTCCCAGTAATACTGTCTCCTTTTTGTTTTTGTTTTTGTTTTTGTTTTTGTTTTTCTCTCTGTCCTCTCATAAATACCTTCTCTTTCCTGGCTTTTCTCATAAGAGTTGGGCATAACTTATTCTGTCAAATCTTTCTGTGACTTATCACTTTGCCTGCTACTCAATTAAATGTAACTTTCAAGCATGAGTACTTCCTTCTACAAACAAACTTTACCTTCATTGTTTGCGATTGAAGGTGTGTACTAAGGGCTTGTCTATATACCAGCTAGAAGAATTAAAGGTGTGATCTAAGAGCTGAGTGATATCACACTAGACACTTGTATTTCAGTGACTAACACAATGTCTGGGTTCAGAGAGTGATCAAATATCCTGCAACAAAGTGGTTTACTCTAAAATTTGGTTTTGAGGAGTCATTAGAGGAATGAGAGCAACCACAAGCAGTATAGGTATATGTTCATAATGTAGTGCTCTCTCCTATGAGGGCTTTAATAGCCATAATTTTCCACCATGATGGCTCTAGAAAAAGAGAAAAGGCTCACTATTCTGTTCTATAACCCACAAAGAATGTACTTATTTAATAGAAAGCTGTAATGGCTTTTTTTGTGGTCTTAGTGAACGGATACTTCATTTGTTTTTATAAGTACTCTTATTTTCTCTCCATGGCAGTTTAAGGGTTGATGATTGAAATTTGACATTTGGAGACTCTGAAAGGGAGAAGCTGTAGGTGAATGTACCATTGCTTCACAGGCTACACTGACTCTGAGCCTTTCTTGGGGATAATAAGCTTTCACTGGCTTCTTCTTTCTTCTTGACTTCCTGTCTCTAATGCTGGCTGGCTTAGCTATTTTGTTTCTGGTGAAGACCAGGTATTCTCATCCATTCTTTGGGTTATGACAATAATTGATGAGATAGCAGCATATGGTTATATATTCTACTCTTTCTAACATCAAGATTGTAAATGCAGCTGTTCATGATAATCTCCATCTATATGCCACATACTTATACTAAGTGTAATAGGTTCAAACTTATTTTATTTCTCCTGTTTAATTTTTTCACTTTAGTGCTTACTATAGTAGTGACTATATTTTAAATATATATGCTGACACTTTGAGTCAGATTCTGATTTCTTTGAAATCCATCTTACTATACTAGTGAGCATTCTTGTACCACCACAGACACTCTCCAACTCATTACCCTTGCTTCCTAATTGCTCTCTGATTCTATATTTTCTCACATTAAATCGATATTCTACTTCTTGGCTGGAGTGGTTCTGTTAATATATGTCAATACATAGTATTCAGTGGCTGCAAACTTTCAAGGAGTTTTCATCCTACTCAGAGCAAAATCTGGACCAAATGGGAGACATTGGTGTCTACAACTAGGTCCTACACACTATTTGTTGCTCTTGCTCAGAGACTTACTGGTTTTTACTCTGTAGTTGCTTATCTTTGTAAGTCCAATCCCTTTCCCCCTTACTTCTCAAGTCTTCATGTAAAAATACCTTGCTACAGAGATGCCGGTGAGGACCTTAAACCTTCCTTTTACTGTCCCCTTTTCCTCATCACCCACTATCCTCTGTTTTCTTCACCACTTCATCTGTTCACTGAGGCAGGAATCAGCACCTTATAAGCAATAAAAACCTACCACCACATAAACATAAGAACAGATAGAATACTATTTTACAGTTAGTAACATTGCTTGAACATTGCTCTATCATTCTCTATCATTCTGTAGTGTTCCCCTTTGAGACAGAAGCTAACTGATATTTATGAAATTTAAAGTGGGTTGAGATAGTCTGACCACTGAACCGCCAGCTTCCATCAGGCCTGCTGAACAAGGAACAACCAGGTTGTATCCCTTCCTTCCCATTCCCCTGCCTCAACCCTAGGGCATGCCCAGCTACCCTGAGCCAGTTGTGGGCTCTCCCAAGAGCTCCATTGTCTGACCACAGCTCTGTTGACCTCTACCATACCTACTGAACAAGGAATATCCAAGCCTCCCTAACAAGGAAAAATAAGGCTCCCCTAAAAAGAAACATCCAGGCTGGATATACTAAGAACAACTACAAGACTACCCAAAGGAGTCCTGCAGCACCACAGACATTGGTGTTAATATCCAGATTAGTCCTGCCTTACTGATACCTGCTACACCAGGAACATCTAACAACAACCAGATGGCAAAAGGCACATGTAATAACATAAACAATAAAACCCAGGTCAATATGACACCTTCAGCACAAAGCTATCCCACTACAGCAAGCCATGGATATCTTAACACAACTGAAGAACAAGAAAATCACTTTAAATGCAACCTTATAAAGATGATGGATGCTTTTTTTTTTTTGTTTGTTATATGTGAGTACACTGTAGCTGTCTTCAGACACTCCAGAAGAGGGAGCCAGATCTCGTTACGGATGGTTGTGAGCCACCATGTGGTTGCTGGGATTTGAACTTATAACCTTCGGAAGAGCAGTCGGGTGCTCTTACCCGCTGAGCCATCTCACCAGCCCCGATGGATGCTTTTTAAGAGGAAATGAATAAATAAATAAATCCCTTAAAGAAATACAGGAAAATACCATTAAACAGGTAGAAACTAGTAAATGCCTTAAAGAAATATAGGGAAATATAATTAAATGGTAAAGGAAATGA
The DNA here is from genome assembly GCA_902729485.2 of Mus minutoides. Lineage (NCBI taxonomy): Eukaryota > Metazoa > Chordata > Mammalia > Rodentia > Muridae > Mus > Mus minutoides. Next base: position 874,725 of record LR749507.1, read on the forward strand.
ATAAAACTATTCAATACCTGAGAATAGTAAGAGAAGCAATAGGGAAAACATTATCAAGAGGGAATCCGGGAGATGGAAAACTTAGGGAAGAGAACGGAAAAAACAGATACAAGCTGCCACAGACCCTCTGGATCCCTTATCTGCGTGGGTCCAGTTCTCTGAAGCACAGTGGACAAAGATTCAGTGAAAGTGTGTGACAAACAGAGACCACATGAGAGGATGTGTAGAATCTAAATGTAATTTGTCAAATTGAGCATCATACTTTTTATCCAGAAGAAAATAGGAGAGTTAGGATCAGCAAGGTACAATGAGATCACCGGATGCTTAATGACTCTTACACAAGGCAGAGGAAAGCAAACACAAAGACTGGCAGGAACTGGGTAATAAAACAGCTGAGACAAAGTCAGCTTTATCTAAGGTCAGCCAGGTGCGAGTTCTTAACATTCCCAGGGCAAGGGCATTCACACCCAAGTCATGATTCTAATTAAGGAGTTCTGCTCTAGCTAACCTTCTCATGAATAATGCAATACTCTAACACCACAGCCCAATCTACTTCCTAAACCATTGTAAATTCCTGTATGTGGGAGTGACTCAGCTATTCATGCTCAAGGTTGAATCAAGGACTGCCTAGAATCTAACTTAGCTATATGTCAAAATATGAATCCTTAAGAGCACCTATAATGAAGCAATATTAAGGGAAAGCACACAGATCTATTTACCAACTAAAGCAAGGACATTGGAGCATTCTTTATACAGGATGCCATGATTCCAGGAGACTAAGTTTCCATGAACTTTTTCCTCGGGACCATGCCTAGACTTTTCAGCCTGTTAGGCAGGTCACTGCTGGAGTGGATGTAGCAACAAGCATCACCAACAGTATACATGAAATGGAAGAGGGAATCTCAAGAGTAGAAACTGCAACAGAAAAAAATGACACATCAGTAATTTAATCTTTTAAAACATTGTTTTATTTACCTTCCAAATGTTGCCCTCCTTACCAGTTCCCTCTCCAAGAGTTCTTCACCCCATCTACCCTTCCCATTGCCTTTAAGAGAGTGTTCACCCACCTCTCCATTAACCACCCCTATCTCCCATCCACCTTCACTTGGGCATCAAGTCTCTACAAGATTAGGTCATCCCAATTGAGTCCTTGGATCCTTTCACATTCCAGGTCTCTGGGACTTTCTAGAAGTTCCACCAGGTTCCTCACCACCTGCAGCTATATACTTCCATGTTAAATCTAAAAATTCCTGACAAAAAAAATCCATAAAATCTGGAATAATATGAAAAACCCTAACCTAAGAATAATAGGAATTTTCTAGTAGGTGAAGAATCCCACTCCAAGGACCAGAAAATATTTTTAACAAAATCATAGAGGAAAATTTCCCTAACCTAAAGAAAATGAGCCTATAAACATACAAGAAGTTTATAGAACACCAATCACATTGGACCAGAAAAAAATTTCTGTGCATGTAACAACTAAATCACTAAATCTACAGAACAAAAAAAGACTATTAAAAACTGGAAGGGAAAAAGCCCAAGTAAAGTACAAAGGCAGATATATCTGAATTACACCTCCCCCACACACACACACATACACACACTGCCAACATCAAAATAATAGGAATTAACAATAACTGGTCATTAATAACTCTCAACATCAGTGGACTCAATTCCTCAACAACAAGACACAGGCTAATAGAAGGAATGAAAACAGGATCTCATCATTCTGTTGTTCACAAGAAAGACAGCCATTACCTTAGAGAAAGGGCTGGAAAACAAGTTTTGAAACAAATGGACTCAAGAAGCAAGTTGGAGTAGCAACTCTAATATCGAACAAAATAGACTTTGCTCCAAAATTAATCAAAAGAGATGAGAAGGACAATTCATATTCATCAAAGGAAAAATTCCATCACGATGACATCTCATGTGTGAACATATATGCCCCATGCAGGGGCACCCATGGGAGACTTCAACACCCACTTAAACCATCCATTGAGACAGAAACTGAACATAGAAATAATGAAATTAACAATGGACATGAATCAAATAGACCCAAAAGGTATCTACAGAACATTTTACTGAAGAAACAAAAAATATATAACTTCTTCTCAGCACTTCGTGGACTCTTCCCCCAAATAGACCATACAGAGAGTCACAAAGCAAGCCTCAAAAGATCCCAGAAAATTGAAGTAAATCCTTGTGTCTTATAAGACTACCATAGATTAAAACTTGCAGGAATACTCAATAAAATACCTTCAATCCAAATCCAAGAACATGACAAAGACATGATCCACCATGATCTAGTAGCCTTCATCCTAGGGATGCAGGGATGGTTCAATATATGAAAATCCATCAATGTAATCTACCATACAAGCAAACTGAAAGAAAAGAATCCACATGATCATCTTACTAAAAATGATCTAATATAAAGGCCTTTGACAAAATACAACACCCCTTCATGTTAAAAAGTCTTGGATAAATCAGGGATACAAGGTGTATACCTCAACATAATAAAGCCAACATATAGCCAATAGCCAATATTAAATTAAACGGAGAGAAAGTTAAAGCAATCTCATTAATATCAGGGACAAAAAAGGCTGGCGACTCTCTATCTATTCAACACAAAGTTAAAGTTCTGGCTAGAGAAATAAGGCAACTAAAGCAAATTAAGGGGATAAAAATTGGTAAGAAAGAAGTCAAAGTATTTGCAGATGATATGATACTATACATAAGCAACCCAAAAAAATTCTATCAGAGAACTCCTACAACTGATAACCACCTTCACCAAAGTAGCTGAATAGAAATTCAACCCAGAAAAGTCAGTATCCCTTTTTTGTACAAATGATATATTTGCAGAGAAAGAAATTAGGAAAAGAATACCTTTAAAATAATATAAAACATCTTGGTGTAACTCTAACCAAACAAGTGAAAATATGTATGACAAGTATTTCAGGTCTCTGAAGTAAGAAAGTAAGAAAGATATCTGAAGATGGAAAGATCTCCCATGGATCAATAGGTTAATATAATAAAAATGGCCATCTTACCAAAAGCAATCTACAGATTCAATGTAATTCCCATCAAAATTCTTTACAGACTTTAAGAAGCATTTTTCCATATCATATGGAAAAATAAAAAACCTAGGATAACTAAAACAATCACGAACAATAAAAGATCTTCAGAAGGAATCACCATCCCTGATTTTAAGCTATGGTACACAGCAATAGTAATAAAAACTGCATAGTGTTGGAATAAAAACTGGCAGGTTGATCAATGGGATAGAATTAAAGACCCAGATATAAACCCTCATACCTATGAACACTTTATATTTGTCAAAGAAGGCAAAACCATACAATGGAAAAAATGAAAGCATCTTCAACAAATGGTACTGGTTTAACTGGATGCCTGAATGTAGAAGAATGAAAATAGATCCATATCTATCACCCTGCATAAAATTCAAATCCATGTGCATCAAAGACCTCAACATAAAACTGGATATACTCAATCTAATAGAAGAGAAAGTGGGGAACTTCCTGGAACTCATTGACACAGGAGACAACTTTCTGAGCAGAACATTAACAGCTCAGGTGCTAAAATCAACAATTAATAAATGGAACCTCATGAAACTGAAACGGGTTTTCAAGGCTAAGGACATAATCAATAGAAAAAATGGCAGCCTACAGAATGGAAAATGTGAACAACACATTCTTTGTGGGTTCTGGGTTCTGCCTCATACATACAACACACACACATAACATACAGACCACAGACACAGAAAAACACAGACACACATATATACACACAACATTTTCCCTCATAAATGATTACTGGTCTCAGCAGGTACTACTGTTGGGATTATTTTCAGTCAAAGAAGAAAATACTAACTATAATTTAAGCTTCTGTAGGTTCTAGGTTTTGTTAGTCTCCCTGTATCTATATTACTCAAGAAATATTACTAAATATTTATTTATAAATATATATTTATTCATGTTTATATTATATTAATGAATATTTTGATAACTACTCAGTTACAATTTAGCTAAACATTACAGAGTCTTTGGCTTAAGGATATTTTTTGTTTTTATTTGGTTTTATTTTTGTTATTATTTGCGGGTATATTTTAGGTACATACATATCTTATAAAAATTTTTTCTTTTGCTTTAATTTTTACCTAAATATAACTATGAAGTTAATCACTCATCTTAATCACTGAAACATCAGTAGAAAAAAATTATGATATTAGCAACTACTGAGTCCATTTCTAACTCCTCAAGCAACAGCCAAGCATACCATCTCATCCTCTTCAGCAAAAAATGAACATCTCCACCATGTTAACTACACTTGTGGTTGTGTTCACCAAGCTTGGAGTATCATTTCTAAGTAGAGTCATTTGTCTACATCAGTGGTCCGGCAGAATAAAGAGGTTTTTTTATTTGTTTGTTTGTTTGTTTGTTTGTTTTTGGACCAGTTTGTGCATTATATTCCTCTGAAAGTGTGTTATTCATATAGGTATATCTATGTAGCATAAATTATATGTTATGTAAAACTAAATGTATTTTCATTACTAACATTCTGGTCATTTGTTAAACATGGCATGTCCACAAAAAGCATATGAGCATTGGGCTAGGAAGACATCCTTACATGTTTTGATGGAGTAGTGGTGACATAATTTTCTAAGGAACATAGACAGCTTTCAAATACACTGCAGTGGGAACTTGGCAAGCACATAGTCATATTTCTAATGGACTGCCACACACTGGGGCTTACAATAACAAACATTTGCTCTCTCAGTTCACACCACTGTTAGTTGAGAACCCCAGATCTGTTCAAAATTACCTTATATTCAAAACTAAAAATTTTTTCCCTTAGGAATTAGAAGCACTCATGATACAGAATGTTATTTCATTGCCTGCCCCATAACACAGTCCCACCACCAAAAGACACCCCCCAATCCCAGAATACACACCATATCCACAGCACATTTCCATACCCACAATACATTCCCATACCTATGAAGCCATATATATGTCCACACTGCATTCTCATACCTATATTCAAAATAAACACCCAGGGGAGACCCTGTACAAGCCTGAAAACCCTGTCTGCTCTTCTTCCCTCAACCTGGACTGCATGGAAAAATCCTCCTGTCCACTTGGAGAAACTCCATGCTAATATGCCATCATTCCTTATCTCAGCGTTTCCAGCAACAAACTGAAGAGTGCCCACCCAGGGGCTCACTTTTTGATCATGTATAGTCACAATCCTAGCTCTTAGCTGGCATATTGGCACTTCTCACCTAAACTCTATAAACCCCTCTTGCTGTAACTGAGATGACCACCATCTGAAATGATGATGTACCTCCACTGACCTCTAACTATAAGATCAGTGATGCCTCCTAATAAACTTGCCTTTACTTACCTTTAATCTCCTCTAAATTGGCCTATATCCACATCACTGAGGGAGAAAAAACAACTTTCAACCACACCTGCAGAACCATGTCTCTTGTGGAAGTGGGGAGTCAAGGAGAGAAAAAACAACTTTCAACCACACCTGCAGAACCATGTCTCCTGTGGAAGTGGGGAGTGAGCGATGACTTTTTTTTCACCACACTTTATCATTTGAGGTTGAGTAGCTCTGGTGTGTGCTTCCATTTACAGGTCTTTCTCTTTATCATCCACATATGTCTCCTTTGTGCTCATCTTGCAGACACAGAGGTCAACTAAGATGATGTCATCTTCAAACTCACAATGACATATAAAAATACCCTTTCTCCAAAGAATGCCACATACCTCAATTTTGGGTTAGGACATGGACACATTATGTGTGGTAGGGAGGCAGAATTCACCCACTTTAGTGACACGAAGAAGCATAAAATGAAACATGGATCTATGTGAACCTGAGAAAGAGGATATGGATATGGTGCCATATGGCTTACAGTGTGCCATTCTGTTCTGCATGCCTAAGGTGTGAAACAGGAAAGCTTAAGGAGATGTATACCTACAACTAGTTCTCTTCCACTAAATATAACACACAGAGGCTTCTAAATTATGCCCTTTATAGTGAGCTAAAAATTATCTTTGAGATCTAGTCATAGGCTAGAAGTTACTAGGTTCTTTGAGGTTTTTGTTTTATGTGAATGGTCTTCTAGAAATACATCTATTATTTAAATATATAAACTCATAATCTATATATGTGCATTAATACATATCCAGTGTTAGAGAACATATAATATAATCATAATTGTGAAAACTTTTTGAAGAAAAAGAGATGACATTTGCCATTGGATTGGGAAAATATCTTTCAAACAGACACTGCCTACAAAATTAGCATTGAAAGTATGCAGTTGCTTAAGTTTTTGAAGTCTAATTTTCCCCATCTTTTAAAAGTTAAAACTGTGATACTAGACCAGAGTTTCCATGGACCTGCCTTCTTTGAACTCTGTTAGTGCCCACAAAAAGAAGAGTTAGACAGCTGCTCAAGTTCATTCCTGTTTGCGTCTGTTGTGGCTTCCCACTATGTCCTTCAGGAACCAGCACCAGCAAGGCAGCACTTACCTCTTGACACTGAGACCCTGCCTAGAAGAGCCCTCTTCAGTGCCCAAGATATGTAGAGGAGCCCCTATTAACATTTATGTGATGTCTGCCCAAATCGTCTGTCTTTGACTTGCATCTTTGATCACCAAGCAGTTCTCTGAATCCTTCCTCAAATTTAAATTAAATTTTCTCCATCAAAATAATAGACATAGCCTATATCTTCATAGTGGAATTCTAACAGAATCAGTCATAAGTAGTTCTTGTATACATTGTGCAATAAGCATGAATAATAAGCTTCAATAAGCTCTGTGGAAGTATATGTGTGTGTGTGTGCATTGTGTGTGTGTGTGTGTGTGTGTGTGCATGCACACACATGTGCACACATGTGTGCAAGTGTGCATGAGAGCACATGCCTATTAAACAATATGGTCAATATGAACAAAGATGGGATGCTGAACCAGAAATTATCCCAGAAGCCTAGCCTGAGTGACTCTTTTCTTTTTCTGATGTCTCTGTCTGTCTCTGTCTCTCTCTTTCACATACGCTGGCAAAATAAGATTAAAAATATTCTTTTATCTCTTTGATTCTTCTTTTTCCATCTCCTGCAGAGACTGTTGTTTGGTCACAATACTGACATGCACTATTTATCACAATGCTACTATGATCTTTTCCTGTTTCTTCAGTTGACATTTAAGCATTTTACTTTAAACCTGAAGGTTCAATTTGTTAGTTCATTTATCATCTTTTTCCCCACTAGATTAAAAGCAATTCCTACTAAGTGTCCATAGATACCTCTGTGAGATCTGACCTTCTATATCTCCAGTTCTGCAGCCAGACCTTTCTAAAGATATCTAAAATTCTCTACAATCAATCACCTGTGAATCATCTCTAAGGCAGCTCCCTCACTGCTGCTCCACTGATGTGCACTCTTGCTGGAGATAAATCATGCTGTTGTGAACAGTTCCCAATCCTACATTCAGCAGATTTAAGAAAACCTCAGTTTCTAAAGTTGATGTTGAGGTGGAATACAAAAATAATTTTTATTTATTTATTAGAGTAATATGAGATATTTTCAAATTAATCATGGAATAAAATAGTATTAAAGAGTCAGGACTTTCTAAAAAGCAAAATAAAAAAGTCAGTAGAGGCTACTAAGCAAACAGTTTTACTGAATGCGAAACTGCACTAACATATGCAATCCCAACAGTCAATAAGCACAGGCTACTCTCTGAACGGAGGCTATCCTGGCTTGTATAAAGCAAAGTTTCTTAAAATATATTCACTGAAACTTCCTTTTCATCCAAGAAACTTTGCATAATCCGAAGTATATATGTATGTGACATTTGTATAGAAATAAAATATTTACTAATAACACATAATTAAATTGTTTAAAAACAACTTTTGAAATCATATAAATTTATCATTTACTAAAGATTAAAGCAATTTTTACCAATGAACTGAGTGTAGATATTTGTGCATAAAGAATTGCATATTGGTGCTGGTATAGATCATCAGTTTGTCTTAGACCACAACAGAAAATTCTTTTGTCACATAATAATCAAAATACTAAATACACATAAAGAATCCATAGTCTGAAGGCCTCCCAGATCTGTTGCATGCAGGGTAAGGGAACCTTGAGGAGCCCAGCATATTGGGGACCCATCCCTACCTCCTGCCCTGCTCAAAATATACCCATTTTTTTGTCCTGTGCCTTCCACTGGGGATCATCAGCCTGTCTGCTCCTCTGAGGACCCCACAATCTGAAACCCTCCCAGGAGGTCTGCTACAGCAAGCACCACAGGCCACCCAGGAGACCTAAAGCAACCCAGGGACACATGAGGCAGTCTACAGACAGAAACACCCAGGCCAGCTAACACCAGAGATAACCAGATGGCAAAAGGCAAGGGCAAGAACATAAGCAACAGAAGCCAATATATTTTGGTATCATCAGAACCCAGTTCTTCAACCACAGCAAGTCCTGGATATACCAACACACCTGAAAACCAAGATGCTGACCTAATATATGATATTATGAAGATAATAGAGTTCTTTAAGGAGGATATAAATCACTCACTGAAAGAAATACAGGAAAACACAGGTAAGCAGGTAGAAACCCTTAAAGAGGAAACAAATAAATCCCTTAAAAAAATACAAGAAACCACAATCAAACAGGTGAAGGAATTGAAGAAAATGGTCCAACACCTAAAAGTGGAAGTAGAAACAATAAAGAAAACACAAATGGAGGCAATCCTGGAAATGGAAAACTTAAGAAAGGTCAGGAACTACAGATGCAAGCATCAGCAACAGGATACAAGAGATAGAAGGGAGAATCTCAGGTATAGAAGATGCCTTAGAATATATTGGCACAATGGTCAAAGAAAATTCAAAACAGAAAAAATCATAACCTAAAACATCTAGGAATAGAAGAGAGTAAAGATTCCCAGCTCAAAGAACCCAAAAATGTCTTCAACAAAACCATAGAAGAATACTTCCCCAACCTAAAGAAAGAGATGGCCATAAATGTACAAGCCCATAAAACACCAAGTAGATTAGACCACAACAGAAAATTCTTTTGTCACATAATAATCAAAATACTAAATACACAGAACAAAGGAAAAATATTAAAAGCTGTAAGGGAAAATGTCCAAGTAGCATATGAAGGTATTCCTATCATAATTACACCAGACTTCTCAACAGAGACCCTAAAAGCCAGAAGAGCCTGGACAGAGGTCATGCAGATCCTTAGAGAACAAAAAATGCCAGCCCAGGGTACTATACCTGGCAAAACTCTCAATTATCATAAATGGAGAAACTAAAATATCTCAGGACAAAACCAAATTTAAATAATATCTATCTATCTATCTATCTATCTATCTATCTATCTATCTATCTATCTATCATCTATTTATCCAGCCTTACAGAGGATTCTTGAAAAAAATTCCAATACAAGGAGAGTACCTATACCAAAGGGGGGAAAAACACAAGGTATTAATCATCTCACAACAAAACAAAAAGGAGACACTCACATACACATCATGGTACCTATAACAAAAACACAACAGTAAGTAACAATTATGTTTTTAATATCTCTCAATACCAATGGACTCAATTTTCCAGAAAAAAAAAAAAAAAAAAAAAAAAAAAAAAAAAAAAAAAAAAAAAAAAAAAAAAAAAAAAAAAAAAAAAAAAAAAAAAAAAAAAAAAAAAAAAACAAAAAAAAACCATAAGCTAACAGACCTGATAGGGAAGCAGGATCAAGCATTTTGTTGCATACAAGAAAGCACACTTGAATAACAAAGACTGTAACTGCCTCAGTGTTAAAGACCTGGAAAAAGGTCTTCCAAACAAATGGTCCCAAAAAACAAGCAGGAGTTGCTTTCCTAATATTCAGTAAAATAGACTCTCAACCAAAAGTTATCAAGCAAGATCAGGAAGGACACTTCCTATTCAACAAAGCGAAAATTCATCAAAATAATGTCTCTATTATGAACATCTGTGCCCCAAATTCAAGGGCAACCACATTTATAAAAGTAACCTTACTAAAGCTCAAAACACACCTTGAAACCTACACAATAATGGTCAGAAACTCTAACACCCCACTCTCACAAATGGATAGGCCATTGAAACAGAAACTAAATAGAGACATGAAGGTTCTGAACCAAATAGATTTAACAGGTACATACAGAATATCTTACCTTAAAACAAAAGAAAGTATGTTCTTCTCAGGACTTCATGGTACCTTCTACAAAACTGAGCATATAATCAGACAGAAAACAAGCCTCAACAGATACAAGAAATTTGACGTAATTCCAGGCTTCCTATCAGATTATGAGGTATCATCCAGCTACAAACCCTACAACCTGATCTCAAGATATGTTGGGTTGTGTAACCATGACACAAATATCATAGAGGATGATTTTGAGACCCATCTCGTGAGAAGGAACTCATATCAGATACTAATAATGTGGCCAAGAACCTGAGACCAGGTAGATGTTTCATGAATCTAAGGGAAAAATGATTATTCTGCTAAATTGGCACAGAAATAAAATTATTCCTAGTGACATATGGCTATAACTATAGATTAGTTCTTACTCAACACTCATCAGAGAAGTATCTTAATGCAGCATATGGGAATTAACATAGAGACCCATAACTAAAATATGTGTAGCGAGTGAGAGACTTTGGAGCAATCAGCCCCAATTGGGAAATCTTCACTAAACCCCTCCCCCTCCCTTCAAGGATCAAGGGTCTATGTGAATGGGGAGGCAGAAATATTGAATGAGCCAGAAGTAATGGATGACTCTAGGGAAGTGTGTGTGTGTGTGTGTGTGTGTGTGTGTGTGTGTGTGTGTTTATGTGTGAATGTTTCATGATCCAGGTTTATAGCACATAAACCTGGGGTGCTTTTGTATGCTCAATAACAGCACTCAGGAGGTACAAGGATCAGATGATTAGTTTTCTTTGCCTGCATGATGAGGTGGAGGCCAATCTGAGACAAAAAGACCTGTTTTAAAAAAAAGAAATTAGAGTTGGCATTTGTCAAACTGGATATCTGCATGTAGAAGAGTGCAAATAGATCCATATTTAACATTCTGCACAAAACTCAAGTCCAAGGGGACAAAAGACCTAAAACCACTGAACTTCATAGAACAGAAACTGGAGAATAGCCTTGACTCATTCAAACAGGAAGAGACTTTCTCAACAGAGCACAAATAGCACATGCTACCCTATAAGAGGAACAATATGAACTAACCAGAACCCCCAGAGCTCCTGTCTCTAGCTGCATATGTAGCAGAAGATGGCCTAGTCGGCCATCATCGGGAAGAGAGGCCCCTTGGTATTGCAAATTTTATATGCCCCAATACAGGGGAATGCCAGGGCCAAGAAGTGGGAGTGGATGGGTAGGGTATGCAAGGCAGGGGGAGGGTATAGGGAACTTTCAGGATAGCATCTGAAACGCTAATTAAGAAAATATCTAATAAAAAAGATCAACAATAAATAAATGGTACCTCATGAAACTGAAAAGTTTCTGTATCAATTAGACAAAGGGCAGCCTACAGAATGGGAAAAGATTTATTTATTTATACCAACTCCACATCCAATAAAGAACTAATATTCAAAATACATGAAGAACTCAAGAAACTAAACTTCAAAAAAAAAAAAAAAAACCCCAAATAATTCAGTTTTAAATGGGGTATAGATCTAAACAGATTATTCTCAATAGAAGAACCTCAAATGCTTGAGAAACACTTAAAGAAATGCTCAGTATCATTAACCATCAGGGAAATTCAAATAAAAACAACTCTGGAATTCCATATTATGCTTGTCAGAATGGCTACAATTAATAAAACCAGTGACAGCTCATGATGGCAAGGAGAACACTCTTCTATTGCTAGTGGGACTGCAAATTCATATAGACACTTTGAAAATTAATGTAATGGTTCCTCATAAAATTGGAAATTGATCTACCTCAAGACACATCCTAACCACTCTTGGGCATATACCCAAAAGATGCTTCTATCCTACCATAAAGACACTTGCTGACTATATTTATTGGAGCTTTATTTGCAACTGCCAGAAACTGGAAATATACTAGCTGTCCCTCAACTGAAGAATGGATAAAGAAAATGTGATGCATTTACACAATGGAGTATTATTAAGTGGTTAAAAAGAATGGCATCATGAAATTTTAAGGCAAATTAAAGGAACTAAAAAAGAAATCCTCCTGAGTGAGGCAACTCAGACCTACAAGACAAATATGGGATATATTTACTTTTAAGTGGATATTAGCTGTAATCTGTAGATCCAGAGAGGTTAGGTAAAGAGAAGTGCTATAGGGGGGGGGTCACCTTAATTTCCATGAGAAGGAAAATAAAATTGATTTTGTAGTTGTAGTTGGGGGCTGCTGGGGACCCAAGTTGGAGGGATTAGGTTGGGGGAAGGGAGTAGATGGAAAAAATGACAGGAACAATGGCTGAAACTGGGGAGCACTGCAGGGTGATATAGAAACCTAGTGTGTAGAAACTTACAGGAATCTATGAGGGTGACCCCAGTGAGGACTCCTAGTTGTTGGGATATGGTATGTGAAGTGGCCATCTCCTATAGCCAGGCAAGACTCCCAGTATAGGACTCAGATGCATTCAGTTGAGTTGTTGACAGAGATGCTCCCCAACAAACCCAGGCTAATGCTAGAACAGAGAATTGCTCTCTACAAGCTTACAGCAGAGCCTCATTACCCAGGACAACACAATCACAGCTCATTGAATGTGGAGAGGTCTAACTGGTACCTGGTATGAGTCTTCACCCCTACATTCAAGTCTCTTTGGTGCAGGAAGGTACAGTTGGCATTAGATGAAACATAGACACCAATCAAGCCACAAAACCTTTGACCTACAATCTGTACAGCCTACAGAATGTGCTGGGGCAATGGTGGTGCAGAACTTGTGGAAGAGGTCAAGCAATATCTGATTTAACTTGAGGGCCAGGCCTGTGGTGGACATTGCTTGTGTGACCAGGAACAACAGACTGGATAGCCCAGAGGCCTAGGGTAGAACCAAACACAACCGGCCAAACAAACAAACAAATAAGAGTGAATGAATGAATGAATGAATGAATGAATGAATAAATAAATAAATAAATAGCCCCTAAGGATATTCTGCTATACTCAGATCAGTCCCTTGTGCAGTTGTTGTCAGAGATGCTTCTGGCAACACAGGAGAAGGGGTACAGAGACCCATAGACAGAAATTGCTTTGGAGAGAGTTCAGTTGTTGTCTATTTGAGGTCTGCTCCTTTACTGAATGGAGATGGAGAAAGAGTGGATCTGAGGAAAAGAAAAGAGTGGTGTGGGGAGTGTGGGGTGAAGGAAAGGAAAACTATAATTTGAATGTATTACATGAGAGAAAAATCTATTTTCAGTTAACAGGAAACTAAAATGAAATAGCTGTCAAAAATCATGAAATTAGGAATGAAGAGGCTGAAGGGGTTTGAAACCCATAGGAAGAACAACAATATCAACCAACCAGACCCCCTAGAGCTCCCAGAGACTAAACCACCAACCAAAGAGTACCCATAGCTACAGCTGCATATGTAGCAGAGGATGACCTTGTCTGACATCAGCGGGAGGAGAGGCTCTTGGTACTGTGAAGACTTGATGCCCCAGCGTAGGGGAATTCCAAGACAGAGAAACAGGAGTGGGTGAATGGGTAGGGGAACACCTTCAGAGAAGCAGGCAGAGGCAGGATAGGATAGGGGGTTTCCAGAGGGGAAAGGGGATAACATTTGAAATGTAAATAAATAAAATATCCACTAAAAAGGAAACAATTAAAAAATGTGAAATGGAAATCTTTGAATGGCAAATACATTTAAAATGGACTTTTAATACCATATTAAGACAAATGTACTTTACCATAGTTTCATATATAATGGAAGAGGGCTACAAATTGTTATTTCTTAAGATGTAATTATATCTAAATATAAAAAAATGGCATAAAGATAAAAATTATAATAAAAAAAAAAGATGTGTTTGGATCCTTAATCCGATATGATAGAAATGGGATTTGGGAAAGTAATTAGGTCTGAACAGGATTGGTGCCCCATGGGAAGTAGCAGGAAACAGATTTATGGGAGTGAGTACACATCAAGAAGACATCTCTCTCCAACCCAGAATGAGGATCCTCTCCAGAAATACATCAACTAGCACCTTAATTTGGGATGTGCCAGTTCAGAAACTGTAAAAACTAAAACAAGCTCCTGCTTCAGCCTCACTGATCACAGTATCTGCTGCAGCATCCCCATATGAAAGATATTCAAAGGAATGCTCAAGAATTAAGTATCCCATAAGAATGTCTGTGGAATCAGAATTAATAGATTAATAAAAATTAAACATGTTTTGAAAAGGTTAAGAGAATAAATAGATATATCTACATAGGACATTAATGGCTATCAGGCAAAGAAAAATAATCCTTAAAAAATTATCCATCAGTTAAATGAAAATCAAAACAATGAGGTTGCACTTCACACTCTCTAGAACAGATAAGAAAACACAGATAATACACATCTGCAACTATATGATAAAAATGGAAACTATGTTTATATACTGTTGCCCAGAATATAAACTGCTACAGAATGTTTAAAAGAATAGCAGTGCATCAAAGTGAAAATGGAGCTATGATAAGTTTCCTACGAGTGTAATGAAAACATACATTTGTACAAAAAGTAAAGAAATAAAATGTGCTACATCCACATCATAAAAACACTATTGGTAATAAAAAAAAGAATGGAATAGTAATACATGCTTCATCCCAAATAGACTTTGGAGCTATTATATAGAATGAGGAAAGCAACTTGCACCAGGTGCCTGAACTGTCAAATCTATCAGCGTGGGAGGCAGAACAGTGGTTAGTTGAGAATAAGGGAATAACACTGGGGAAAACCAACTAAGAGGTATTGCGTTTCTTTCCAGGGACAAAGTTTACATGCATAGTGTGATAAAGGTGGCACAAAGCTACAAGTTTTAAGTGCATTCATTTTTAGAAAGGCTGAATGTGTTGCCAAGGTCACCTTGTTTACAGAAATTGGGGGAATTATCTAGTTACTTTCCACCAAGTTCTGCTCTAATAGGCAAGCTCATTAATTGCTTCTTCTGCATTCCTAAATTACAGAAATGAATAGATTTCTGTACTACCATTAGCTATGCTCATGTTTTATTGCTTTAACAGAGTATAATTTTAAATCCTTTCATTTTATATTATATATTATATACATGGTAATATGTGTATATTATCAAATACATGTATATATTATTACATTATGAATATTATATATTATTACATATATTATATATTATTACATAGATGTATATGTGTAACTATATGTGTATATATGTAATATGTTACACATGTTATATGCACAATATAATATGCACATGATATATAGGGAGAGATCAGAAATGGGGTGCAGCCTCAGTGGACTTTTTCCTTTGGTAGACTTCACAGAAAAAAAGTTATTTTCCTGAGGCCACATGCATTTCTGTGTTGACTATCTCCTTCTTTTCCATTTTCAAAGCAGCAATGTCTGATGGAGTCTTTCCCAAATTTAATTCCTTTGATGTTTTATTTTGCCTCTCTCTTTCTCTTAGGAAGATCTATTTTGCTCTTTTGACCTTGCCTGGATAATCTCTGAGTGTATCTGAATAGCACTCTCATTCCATCTGAAATGTGTTACTTTACACTTTGTACAGCAATGTATCTCTCAGAAAGGAACTGAATGTGAGTGTCTCTGAGGAGCCAGATCTTTCCCACTATATGGATGAGTATAGCAGTGTAACAAAACTACTTTCCTCCCTGCTGGCCTCATCTCACTATTCCAGAGCCTTTCTGCATCTCTATTCTCATTCTCTGTTAGGATCCACCTTGGACACATTTTATGTTTTGTTTTATGTTATGGTACTTTATTTTTTTTATCAGCAATGGTACTAGAGTTTCATTTTGCTTTCCTCATTTATTTTGCTTTCCACATATGACTGGTTCAAAATATAGACCAATCTGAACAAGATGGTCCATGGTGCATTGTACTTTTCCAGCCAAGAAATGGTGACATTCTGACAGACTGCTACCATGAGTTTTGATGTCAATAAGTGAGTACATAGGAGTAAAGGCTATTCTAGGATATTTGGTTTGGACATACTCAAGAAGACAGGTTTTGAAAGGGATCTAAGTTTTGTTCAGCTTCAGAGAGAGGGGGAAGCAAGAGAGAGAGAAAGAGAGAGAGAAAGAGAGAGAGAGAGAGAGAGAGAGAGAGAGAGAGAGAGAGAGAGAGAGAGAGAGAGAAAGACCATGGCATCCAGGTGGAGGTCAGAAGATGACTGTCAGAACTTGGTTCCCTTTTTCTACCATGTGAGTCTCAGTGATTATAGCTTCATCCCCATGCCTGATGGTAAACATCTTTAACTATGGAGCCATGTCTCAGCCCCCAAGCCTTCATATCACAGTCATTCTATGTTGTCTGTGTCTTGGACTACTCACTTCCTAACCCTGTGGTTCCGTCAATGACACAGACTCTGGGAGCAGGTGAGAAATGCCACAAGAAGATCTCTGAACACTGTTATAAGTTCCTTTAATACCTTCTACCCATTCCCCATTGATCACAAGAAAGTATCTCTTCTAAACAACAGTTCCCAATTAGCTGACATTCTTTGTACCAGCAATTCTTGGTCTCTCAAACAGTCCTCAATTAGGTCCTCCTAGAGGATATGCCCTGCCATTTCCACTATATAACTATCCATGTCTTAAAATGCCACCACATATTTTAGCATCTCTGAACTAGCTCACATTTATTGTAGTTATGTGCAAAGTCATACTGCCCAGAAGTCTTCCACCCATAGGTGTGCATGAGAGAAAGAATAATTATGAGCAACTTATTTATCCCTTTCAAAGTCTGGGTTGATGGGATAAGTCATTTTTCCCAGCTGAGAGGATCTCCACTTTGCCAGGCTCTATTTCCCATGGCAGAACAGAACTTCCACATTAATTTATATTTTAGGGGTTATCCAGAGGTAAGTTTTCAGATTTTAATCGTTTGATACACAGAAATTACTCTCCTATTTTTGGATTCTCTGTTATGTATCTTCATCCTGTGCAGAGGAAGCACAAACACTCCATTCTGCTGTTGACAATTCATAAGAAATTGCTCTCTGCTCTGAGGAATTTATTTCAGAGCAATTCAAGTGGTTAAATAAGCGTCAGGCTTTCAACTTTGAACAGACAGCTGGGGAGAAGAGATAAGCTTTGAAGATGCACCAGGGCTGGTGTTTTTAGAGGGAATTAAAGTGGAAAAGACCACAGGTAATCAAGAAAGGGATGGGTTATACACACATTTGAAGGGAGCAGAAAAAAGGGAAAAACCAATGCTCAAGATAAAGGGGAGGCCAGGCCAGCTCAATTTTATCTTCTGATGTAGAGGTCCTGAGGAATTTAGACATCAGCTGGATTTATCTAGCAGGCATACATCCTGAAGTTTGTCTAGTGTTCTATCCCATACGTGCTTTTGCTTATGATACTGAACAGCTTCCTTTGCATGCTGTGAATAAAACTGATACCTTTGTGGTTTTCCAACTCAGGGTCACATGCAAACACAGGCTGAAAAAGTAGCATCCAACGGGGTCCAATTCATGGGATCCCATGACACCTTTACCTTTAAAATAAATGTTTACAATTCAACTCACTCTTGGTTGGTAATTATAAACTACTTATACATGAAAGTTCTCTGTGTTATAAGAAACAATAATGGCAAGAAATGTTGTGACACCTCCTAGATACAGTACCTCACTAGACAGACATATAGAAGGTTCAGGCAGGTGCAGGGGCCCTCTTGCTGCTGTGGACTGTCTTCCCGTGCAGTACCCATTCTTATCCCTCTCCTCTGCAGCCTCTATAGTATAACTCTTTCTCCCCACTTTCCTGTGGTTAGATTCTGACAGTTTGGACTTTGCCTGTGTCAGGGTGGTGAGGCAATTGCCCTTGTTGTCCCTCAAACACAGAGCCATTAATGAGTTCATATTAGGGAGATCTGTCTCCCTCTCCCCATCTGTCTCTCTCTCTTTCTTCCCCTCCCCCTCTTCTCCTCTCTTCCTATCTTCCTATACCACTCCCTATCCTTCTCTCCCTCCCTCCCTCACACAGACACAGACACACAGACACACACACACAGACACAGACACACAGACACAGACACACACAAACACGCACACACACACACACACACACACACACACACTAAAAAAAGACAACTGTATCACTAAAATGGGTATAGTGTTAAATCTAGTCTTATCTGAGCTTCTTCCTTAGAATACCAATTTGTCTGTGGGAGAACACACAGCTTCAGGAACTAGACAAGGAACAAGCTGATGTAGAGTTTCAGCTGACCTCTTGCAAACCTGAGGGTAAGAACTCACAACTGAGCTTTCTTGATCTGCCCAAGGCCAACCCAGATGAAAGAGTAACACCAGTGTGGCCACAATCAGCAAATCCAATTAATTTGTGAATCATGATCATAGCAAAAACACATTTTCTTTTTATCCTAAGCAACTAAAATTGAATGAATCAGTTTGCTACAGAGCAATAGGTTATATTTTTTTATAATTTGAATATGAAATGTCTCCCATAGGCTCATGCTCTTAATATCCAGCTATGGGTGCTTTGGGGAAAGTTCCATGAAAGCCTTACTGGATAGATGAAGAATAGCATTGGGATTGGGCTTTGAGAATTATACCATGGCCACACATACCATGCAGGTCTCCTGCCACCTGCTGCAATGTTTTTGTTCCATGATGGATTCAATTACTTCTGGAACTGTAACTTTAAATATATCCCTGTCTCCCTTTAGTTTTTTTTTTGATTTTGTCAAGGCATTTTATCACAGCAGTAAACTAAGAACTGGAAACACTGATATAGATAACCAGTACATTCACTTCTATATAAACTGAGGTAGGCATTTAGCAGATGCTGTTATATGTAGGCTAAACAACATAGCAATTTATTTCTCCCATTAAAATAGTATAAACAGAATATGTAACATACTTTTGCAGTTGAAAAAAATGGAAAAATTTAGATACAAGGTATTTGTCCAAAGGCAAATGAGTAGAAAATATGATAGAACCAAGGTCTGACTGCCCTAAGAATAGTTAGGCCAATCTTCAGTGCCTTAACCATACTTATTCAAAGTTAAAAAGGCCTAGGGCTTACAGCTTTCTTACAGTCCACAGAAACCAGGATTTTTAAATAAGCCCTTTGATAAATGGTGAAACCTTAGCATAGTTACAAAGAATGAAGTAGGAACTTACTTTAGAGACTTGAAAAACCCGCCTAGCTGTTGAAAGACCAAAGGCCAAAGAACATATTCAAAGGAAAAGACTGCTTCCAATTGGAAAAACAAGAAAACTGTATCCACAGCAAATATAAAAAACAGCTAGTAATTCAAGAAGATCTTATGGATTAAGAAAAATTACAAGTAAGATGTCTTTTCTAAGTGGACTTATCCTCAGGAACAGATTTGGCTGGATAGGAAATTGTATTATCTATTTGTCTATAGTTTTCATGAGAATATGCCCTCAAATACAATTTGTCAGAGTTTCTTAGTCACTTATGTATAATCTAATAAGACTGTGGTGAAAGGGATGGAAAGAGTAGGAAACAGCCATGTGTAGTTCAGTGTCTTTAGTGATGTATCTCTTTATAGCAAGTGATTATACTGTGTTTAATGTACATGATGCTTTTTTTTTTTAACAGCAGATGTGACCCACTAGTCTTGAGTGCTGGGCATTGAACTCTGCAAGAACTGGAAGCACTCTTAACTATTGAGCCATCTACCCAATATCTCATTTCTTTTAAAAAAAGATTTTCATTACATTTGGTTTCTTCCATAACTTAAAAATTATAACAAATTGGCTACAGTGTATGATAAATACACACTGTCTGTGTAGAAGCAGATTAAAATGATGTGCTAACTGACAGCATTAGAAACCATTGTTTTCCTACATTAGCAGTATTTGGCTATGTTGTTATAATTTTGATAAATCATGGGATTCTCTATACAGATATTCTGTTCTATTTATAATTTGACTTTATGTTTGCATTACTGCATATTTCATTCAGACTATAGTTTTATTGTTAAATTTTGCTGTTAGTACTATTCTATCTCTAAATAAAATGGGAATACTTCTATTCTATACTGTGGCCTACTTAACTGAAGTAAAAGTGTAAGAATCTGGGACTTCAATTGAATTCTATTGATTAGTGTGTCTGTTTTTTTTTTTTTATGCCAAAAACAGGTTGTTTATATTAGTATGGATCTGTAATATAACCTGAAATCAGGTATAGTGATGCCTCTGCTAGTGTTTCCATTGTTCATAATTGCTTTGGGTATCTTGGGTCTTTTGTGTTGGGATACGAATTTTTTTTCTTTTTCAGCATTTGTTTTATTAGATATTTTCTTAATTTACATTTCAACTGCTATCCCAAAAATCCCCTCCCTCTCCCCCCTCCCTGCTCCCCTGCCCACCCACTCCTACTTCTTGGCCCTGGCATTCCCCTGTATTGGGGCATATAAAGATTGCAGTACCAAGGGGCCTCTCCTCCCA
This sequence comes from Mus minutoides, assembly GCA_902729485.2. Classification (NCBI taxonomy): domain Eukaryota; kingdom Metazoa; phylum Chordata; class Mammalia; order Rodentia; family Muridae; genus Mus; species Mus minutoides. Next base: position 895,394 of record LR749507.1, read on the forward strand.
ATGATGGCCGACTAGGCCATCTTCTGCTACATATGGAGCTAGAGACACGAGTTCTGGGGTTCTGATTAGTTCATATTGTTGTTCCTCTTCTAGGGTTGCAGACCCCTTCAGCTCCTGGGGTTCTATCTCTAGCTTCTCCAATGTGGGCCCGTGCTCCCTCTTATGGATGACTGTGAGCAAGGCAAAAGACACAGTCAGCAAGACACAAAGGCCACCAACAGATTGGGAAAGCATTTTTACCAATCCTAAATCTGATAGGGGACTAATATCCAACATCTACAAAGAGCTAAAGAAGTTGGAATCCAGAAAAACGAATAACCCCATTAAAAAATGGGGTACAGAGCTAAACAAAGAATTCTCAACTGAGGAATTCCGAATGGCTGAGAAACACCTGAAAAAATGTTCAACATCCTTAATCATCAGGGAAATACAAATCAAAACAACCTTGAGATTCCACCTCACACCAGTCAGAATGGCTAAGATCAAAAATTCAGGTGACAGCAGATGCTGCTGAGGATGTGGAGAAAGAGGAACACTCCTCTATTGTTAGTGGGATTGCAAGCTTGTACAACCACTCTGGAAGTCAGTCTGGCGTTTTCTCAGAAAATTGGAAATAGTACTACTGAAAGACCCTGCAATACCTCTCCTGGGCATATAACCAGAAGATGTTCCAACTGCTAAAAAGGAAACATGTTCCACTATATTCATAGCAGCCTTATTTATAATAGCCAGAAGTTGGAAAGAACCCAGATGTCCCTCAACAGAGGAATGGATACAGAAAATGTGGTACATTTACACAATGGAGTACTATTCTGCTATTTAAAAAAATGAATTTATGAAATTCTCGGGCAAATGGATGAATCTGGAGGATATAATCCTTAGTGAGGTAACCCAATCACAAAAGAAGTCATTGGACATGCGCTCACTGATAAATGGATATTAGCCCAGAAACTTAGAATACCCAAGATACGATCTGCAAAACACAAGAAAAACAAGAAGGAAGACCAGCACATGGATACTTCATTCCTCCTCTGAATAGGGATATGAATTTTAAGATTGTCATTTTAACTTCTGCAAAGAGGTGCATTGGGATTTTGATGAGGATTGCAATGAATCTATAGGTGGCTTTTGGTAGGATGGTCATTCATAATAAGCCCATGCTCCCACATTTACCTAACTTTTGACAAAAGTCAAAATATACCCTGAAGGCAAGATAGCATCTTCAACAAACACTACTGGTCACACATGTAGAAAAATGAAATTAGTTCCATATCTTGTATCTTGCACAAAAATCCTCCAGATACCTGGTTTGAGTTCCTCCTGCCTTTGCTTCCTTCAGTGGACGGTGACTTAATATGTGTAATCCAAATAAACCCTTTTTCCCTGCCAAATTGTTTTTGGTCATGGTCTTTATTACAGCAATATATTGTAAGTTATATAAGTTAAAAAGAGGTAACAATTAAACATTGTCATTTTCTCTGAAGGTAGTTTTAATCTTTGTTAACAATGTGCTCTGCCTCTGAAGCTGCATAGAGTTATATTCTGAGTTCTTGTCTCCTTCAATGCTTACCTAGAAAAACACTCTCTTTTTTTTTTTGAAATACACTCTTATTTAATGAACTGAATGTTTTGAAGTTACCTTCACTCCATTTATTCCTAATGTTTAATAATTAATTTGTTCAACTTCTTTAACAGTTGAAGTATAATCAGAAAAGGTAGTCTGTACAATCTATTATTTCCAAAACATCCTGTGGTTAAGTTCACATTCAATTACTACTAATAATTTATGATAATGAAGAGAAAAGCATATTCCTTCAAAAGATAGCAAAGTCTTACCAAATACCTCTTACATATTCCAGAGCTTTGCTTTCCTCTTTTGTCAACTTTGGGCTATTCAGTGCATCCTAGTCCTTAGCTGGTCTGTTTCTTCCATAAACTGCCTTTTGTCATTAATCATCCCCATTGCAAATGTTAGAGCTAAATATGTATGTACCATTTATTGATTCTAGAACTGGTTGTTTGATTTTTATTTCATTTCATACTTCATACCTTTGTTTCTCCTCAAAATCTCTTTTATATTGCAATTCCTTGAGATATAGACTCTGAATTGCTCTAAGATATGAACTGACCTGTTGGATAAGGAGTTCTTACATCTTCTGTTGTGTTGGTGGTCTGTAGGATATCCTTCTTATGGGCAATAATAGATATTTCTAGTTCTTTCTATATCCTAGCACTTCAGATGAAGAAGAAGAAGAAGAAGAAGAAGAAGAAGAAGAAGAAGAAGAAGAAGAAGAAGAAGAAGAAGAAGAAGAAGAAGAAGAAGAAGAAGAATAATTCTGGATCTTTATCTCAGAAGATAATTTGTTCTTTCTGATTGGCAGACAATGATGATGTTCTTATCCCAAGCACAGACATGGACCTGTCTTTCTTCACCACTATCCCTTAGTCTTAATCTCCCCCCCACCTTTTTTTTGTTGCCCAGATCTTTCATCTTAGAGACTGTTTGTCCTTCATTTACATATATACTGTCTCATGCTTTACACCATGATAGAAGCTCTTCAGCAGAGCACTTCCAATTTTTGTTCTGTGCTTTAATGTGTAGAGCTTAATTGGTGTCCTGGCCTAGAAACTCATCCCCAATTAAATTAGAAGCACTTGCACAAAAATAATTTTGAAGTACAGGGCAACGCTTCACATGCAGCTAGTTTTTCAGTTGCTATTTGTCCACGCTGCTCTCATTAACCTTATGCTTCTCTGTGTGGTCCCCTTTAATTTCATCTCTCTATGGAGTTTTGGGGTAGATTTCTGAAGGCAAGCATTTTCAACTCCCTTTTCGTATCCTGATGTGCTTGCTCTGATGTTCCTGGCCACAGGAAAGGGATGCATTGCCAATGACTTCTAGCCCCCTGACCACTTTAGATGGTATTCATAAACATGGCCAATATTGACCTTTTATCATGCACTTCTCATTTTCAGGGCCTATGCTTTCATTGGGGCTTCCCGTTCCAACCCTTCTTACAATCCCTCCTGATACAGTATTCAGATTCCTTTATATAGCGACTTCCCCCAAAGTGAAATGTTTCTTCCAGGAAGGAGGTGGGATACTCAAAAAGATTAGAAACTTGTGATGTTCACACATCTTAGTTCAGAAAACTACATGACACATCCTTCCTCAAGGTTACACAATCAGTCAGCAGTTTCTGGGGAGAGTAGACTCTCGAAGTGGAGCAGCCTGTCTGTCTCTGATCCTCCCTCATGCTAAAGTGGACTGTCCATGACAGGAGTTTTGAATCACCTATAATCCTGTTATTAACTCTATAAAACTTACTGGTAAAGACTGGACTGGAATTGTCTCTTTGGTCTGTCATCAGTGCCCTGTATGGGATGAATAAATAGATTGTCCACAATTTCCCAGAGAAAACTAGCCACAGGTCCTTATCCATGAAAGCAAAAGCCCCATGCTTCTCTGACATAGCCTGCTTTATGAAGACCCCAGTGATGTCTGTGTCCACAATTCTTCAGCTCACTCATGAAAGCTGGATTGAAATGGATATGTACTGATAGCATCACTGAGAACCAGAATTGTTTCACTGTAAAGTTTGGATCCTTCATATTTCACTGTTTGACCCTTATTTCATTCCACTGAAACAAAGATTTGAAACCCAAAACTTCAGGCTCAAGACTATTTCCACTTTTAAAAAGTTTTAGAAAACAGGAGAAAAGAAAACCATTTGGTTTTTCCTTGGTCATGTATACAAAGTCACATAATGACATACACATTCCCAAACTCGAAGGCTTGTGAGCAAGTACTGGAAGCTTGCAAACTGTCTATAAACTCTGTGGCATAATGAATGAATGAATGAATGAATGAATGAATGAATGAGCAGTCAGAGTTTGTAGCTCTGGGTTCATCTTGCAGAACTATATGAGACCATAGCCACCATTATCTTCTTTTGGCATCTCCTTCCTGACCAGCACAGGCCAGCTGCAAGAAGACCATCAACCATTCTCTGAGCAGGAGAGATCAGTGACAAATCTATCTCTGGTGGATCTCAAAAGGGAGTGTTGTAGTTGCTGTGGCAAACACTGGAACCAAAACGCAACTTGAGGAAGGAAATTACTGATTTGGCTTAAAACTCCAGGTTCATCACTCAAAGAAGTTAGGGCAGGGACATGAAGGAAGGCCACATAGTGTTACTCTGAGGAACTCACTTCAGAGACAAGGAAGTAATCAGAATCTGTGGAGACTGCTGCTTGCAAGGTGTCTTACAGCTTATACATAGTCATCGAAATCTCTTTTACAGATCAAGACCATCTGAGGCTATGAATGCTACTGCCAAAATTGGGCTGTGTCCTTTTACATCAACTAACAATCAAGATAATAAATCCAATATATACCTAGGCAATTCTTTAACTGAGCTATCCTTTCAGATGCCTCTAGGGTGTGTCAAGTTGACATGAGATACATCGTTTTCCAGACAGCATCTAACAAACCTTCCATGACCAGAATGTACTAAAAACTCACAGCTTACTGCTTACTAATTTTGCAGTTAGGCTGCAAAGTACACATAAATATTCAAATATAAATGTACTCTTCTGTATTCTCTACTTTAAAAGAAATGAACAGAAATGCTGTTTCCTCTGAGACATAAAGTATAGGCCACATTATGTCCCAGTGTTTTAAAGTATTAGACAGCCCTTTTATTGTAAATATTACACTCACTGGTGATTTCAATTGTGCCATAATCCTTAGCCTTCAACTCTTTGTCACCCTCTTGTTTTCCTCAGCTTCTTCCTGCTAAGAGTTATTGCCTGAAAACTTCTGATTGCATGTTTAAGATTTTAAGTTCAATTATGATGACAGCTTAAAAAATTATGCTTTATCAATGTATACCCTTCCCTGGCCCTGTTCTCCACTGTTTTGTCTCATGAGAAGTCCCCTCAACCAGCTTTCAGTTCTGAACAATCATTGAGAGAAGGCTTTTTCCAAGGCAGTTGATGGCTTCTGTTAGAAGTACTCTCTGCCTAATCAGAAAGTGTCAGGTCTCACAAAAAACCCAGAGTGTGAAAGTGGCACTTAGCCCACAAAACTTTCTTCTGCTCAAAAAGAACAAGAGAACCAGACATAGAAGCCAGAAAGAACTACAGATGACTAAGAAAAGCTGAGTGCTGAAAAAGCTCACCAACTGATTATTCAATTCCAAATGGTCATTCTGAAAACATAAACAGAAGTAACATGATAAGACTGAGTGGATTGTGTTTCAGAATATATCTGTATATACATATATACATATATGTGCATGTAAAGATGATTAATAAAATGAGGCTATGGGAGAAAGCAACAAGCAGGATATGGGAGGGCTTGGGGTAGGAGGAAAAGGAAGGGGAAATGATGTAAATATCTCATAAAAGAGAAGTAATAAAACCTTTTCTTTAGTCCTAATTCAAGCACCCATTTATCCATCTTTGATAATTTCCTATTTATTATTAAGCAGCAGACAAAATTACAAATATCTCTTCTATTTTTTTTTTTTAATAAAAAAGTAGCAACACCTACCCTAGGATGTCCAGGTATATAAAATCTCGACTCTGTCTGCCAAGCAACACATGAACAATATCAGAGGGTGGAGGCTGATCTTGAGTTTCTCTTGGATGAAGTATGTGTGTTTCCTCACAGTAATGAGGGAAGGTAGAAGATAGAGCAGAAGATGGAAGAAAAGAAGGAACCTAATGCCAACACTGAAAATGGACATAAGTCTACAGTTCTGCAGCAGGCTTTTCTCCAGCATTCTCTACACTGTGACCCTGGACTACTTTAATAAGCAAAGAAGGTATGGTAAATATTTCTACATGTGAAAAATAATTTTTGTCTATTTTCTGAAGATTAATGCTACTTTAAAACTGACTTGTAGCTATGTGCCTTAGAAGCATCAAGACTTGACCTTCTTTTGAGCAAGTTAGTCCATAAAATGCTCCTTCTGGAGGAAGGTTAGACTTATCACCTATCTCCACTAACATAAACAGACCCTGCTTTTTGGTTTATAAAGTAAGTTATCTTCTCCATCAATAATTCGTCTCATCCTCTAGGATGGGGAGAACAAAAACAATAACAGTAACAACAACAACAGAAAATTCTGATGATTCTGACAAATGTGCCTTTTGCCTTGAGTGGATCTCTCTGATGAGATTGAAGTTTGGCCAGTATATCTAGTTTAAAAACATTAAACTACATAGATGGATGGGTAGGTGGATGGATGGATGGAAGGATGGAAGGATGGAAGGATGGATGGATGGATGGATGGATGGATGGAGTGATGGGTGGTGGATAGATGGATACACAATTAATTAGATATATGTCAGAGTGGATAGTGAATAGATGGCCTAAAATAGTTTTGTATCACTTGAAGCAGCAAATATTTTTATCTCATGCATTTTTCATTGTGACCCTCTCTTCAGGATTCCCTTGTATATTTCTCAGCAACTAAAAAATGTACCTTATTCAATAAGGCATGGTAGACAGTACTTTATTTTATTTCTTTTTTTATTAGATATTTTCTTAATTTATATTTCATATGCTATCCAGAAAGTTCCATCTACCTTCCCCCTGCCCTGCTCCCCTACCTGCCCACTCCCACTTCTTGGCCCTGGTATTCCCCTGTATTGGGGCATATAAAGTTTGCAATACCAAGGGGCCTCTCTTCCCAATGATGACCGACTAGGCCATCTTCTGTAATTCAAGCACTCAGAAGTCAGAAGGAGATGGATTTGGGGGAGTTTAGGCCCAGCATGGTCTATAATGTGATTTCCAAAACTGTGAGGGCTATATAATCAGAGTTTTTCAAAAATAAAACAACAATAGCAAAAAAATGAAACACCTCATTTTAATCTTCAACTCAAAAATACAAAAACAAACAAACAAAAACAAAAAAACAAAAAACAAACATTCCCTGAACACCATAGAGACCTGGAAGAGGGATGGAATTCTAGTTACAAGAATTGCATGCAGAACAAGTTTTAATAATGATACAAATGAAAGTAAAATCTAAAACATATTTAAAATGTCATATTCTTAATTCTTTTTCTTAGGAAATATTTTGTTTCATTATCTTATGTGTTTTACTTCTATTTCTTATATTTAGAGAAATAGAAACCCAGAGAAAATTAAACTCACTAGAAAACAGGGGCTGGCATTTGAACTTAAATCACTCTGAGTAGAGCTCATGCTTGAATCCATCCTACTGTTATTTCCAGTCATCACAACTTATCCATGCATAAGTTACTGGTCTTCTGACAGCCTTCACTGATGATAAAAAGCCTGAGTATATTCACTAGCAATATATAACCTGAATCTGTTGCTGCTACTGGCCATCCATTAACTCTAGGCAAACAGATAGCTTCTAAGTAAAATGCCAATGCTCTAAGATTACCCCACATTGTCCTTCTACCTTAAATGTACAACTACTCCATATTAACTAAGATCAATATGATAATCAACCTACATAGACAAGTCAGTATCGTTTGTTTATGGGCACAAACATAATTGTACCCATAAACAAAAGTGACATTACACTATGAAAAGTTCATTATTTTGATAAAGATTTACCTCCTTGGGAGATAGGAATCCCATGTTGGATATGCAAATTATCTTTCCTGGGTTATAACTCTGTCGTGTAGCTTATGTGAGTCAAAAATATGCTACACAAAGTAAAGAACAAAACACTGTGAAGTTCAATGTGATATTTACACTCTGGGAAACAAAAAAAATGACTTTGTCATTCTAATGGGGCACATTAAGAACAGAGGAGGAAAGATGACTAGAATTGTTAAGTGGGCTCAACAAGATTCTAAAACTCAGGTTTAAAAATCTCTAGTCACTATGATTATTCACTGAAAGGTGGGTGATACATGGCTTCCCTACCATTAAAGAAAGACCATCAAATCAAAAGAAAATCAAGAAATAGGAGGACAAGAAATAGGAGAAAAAAAAGGAAGATATATTGAAGATAGGAAAATATTAGGAAAAAAATCAAAAGAAGGATGTTGGAAGAGAAGAGCAAGAAAGTGGAAAACAGGAGACAGAAAACAATGAAAAGAAGGGAAAGATAGAAATGAAACAGAGAAATAGACCTACCTCCAGCCATGGAGTAGAGTTCACATCTGCCACTGCTGGTCCAGCTACAGAGCTTTCTTAGTGCAATTATTTCTAAACCTAGGATAGACTAAATTTTAGTATTTTTCTGTCAACCTACCTTCCACAGACATTAAGATGCCACCAGAAATGTATTTAAAGCTTAGAGTAAAAGAAAAATATGCTAATGTATTTACAGGCACAGTTTTACCTGCAATTGACAAGAAAAGATGTCCATATTTGTCTCCTTTATAAAAATCATTGTAGTTCATGGGGCAGAGGAGAAGACAGAACCTGTCAGGCTTGCCTGCTCCACAACTGTCTTTAGATGTCAGCTTCACAACCATAGCACCATATCCTTGTGGATATGTGGATATGTGTCAGAAGCAGTGAATATAAATGTAAAATATTTACTGATGATGTCTCCTCATTCTTCAAGGAAGGATGGAAAAAATCTCTTGTGGGGGAAAAAATCCAGCTATAATTTCCCATTTATTTAGAAATAAGCCACCCTTCTGGTCCAGTCAGGTACATCCTGCACCAGCCCAGGGGTCTGGCACAGGCACTGTGCACTCTCCTGAGGCACCTTGGGGACTCCCCAAGCTGTCTTGGGACNACGGGTGAGCAGCAGAACACAGCATCTGTTCCAATCCAATCTCTTAGAACTCAAGACTGCAGCTGGGAGATAAATAAGGGGACAGACCAGGGCAGCGGGTCCCTTCTGGTCGGCATCAAAGCCAGGTCTCCTCAGGCAGAGATGGCAGGAGGCAAGCATAAGAACAGAAGCAACAGAATCCACGGGTACTTGGCATCACCAGATTCAAACTCTCCTACCACATCAAGTCCTAGATACAACAGCACACCAGAAAAGCAGGACATGGATATAAAGTCACTCGTCATGATGATGATGGAGGACTATAAGAAGGAAATACAGAAAAACACAGATAAACAATTTAGAGAGTTACAGGAAAACAATACCAAACAGGTGATGGAATTGAAAAAGCCATCCAGGACCTAAAACTGGAAGTAGAAACAATTAAGAAAAACCAAAAGAAAATAACCCTGGAGATAGAAACCATAGGAAAAAAATCAGGAACCATAGATATGAGCATCAGCAACAGAATACAAGAGATAGAAGAGAGAATCTCAGGCACAGAAGATTCTTTAGGGAGCATAGACACGACAATCAAAGAAAATGCTAAATGCAAAAGATCCTAATGCAAAATATCCAGGAAATCCAGGACACAATGAGAAGACCAAACTTAAGGATAATAGGAGTAGATGAAAAGGAAGACTCTCAAACTTAAGGACTAGCAAATATCTTCAACCAAATTATAAAAGAAAACTTTCCATAACTAAAGAATGAGATGCCCATAAACATACAAGTAGCCTACAGAACTCCAAATAGGCTGAACCAGAAAAGAAATTCCTCCCGACACACAATAATCAGAACAACAAATGCACTAAAAAAAGACAGAATATTAAAAGCAGTAAGGGAAAATGGTCAAGTAACATATAAAGGCAGGCCTATCAGAATTACTCCAGACTTCTCACCAGAGACTATGAAAGCCAGAAGATCATGGACAGAGATTATACAGACACTAAGAGAACACAAATGCCAGCCCAGGCTACTATACCCAGCAAAACTCTCATTTACCATAGACGGAGAAACCAAAGTATTCCATGATAAATTCAAATTCACACAATATCTTTCCACAAATCCAGCCCTTCAAGGATAATAACAGAAAAACACCAATACAAGGATGGAGACTCTGCCCTAGAAGAAGCAAGAAAGTAATCCGTCAACAAACCTAAAAGAAGACAGCCACAAGAACAGAATCCCAACTCTAAAAACAAAAATGACAGGAAGCAACAATTACTGTTCCGTAATACCTCTTAATATCAATGGACTCAATTCCCCGATAAAAAGACATAGATTATCAGACTGGCTGCACAAACTGGACCCAAGGTTTTGCTGCTTACAAGAAACACACCTCAGGAAAAAAGACAGACACTACCTCAGAATGAAAGGCTGGAAAACAATTTTCCAAGCAAATGGTCTGAAGAAAAAAGCTGGGGTTGCCATTCTAATATCGAATAAAATAGACTTTCAACCCCAAATTATCAAAAAAGACAAAGAGGGGCACTTCATACTCATAAAAGGCAAAATCTCCAAGATGAACTCTCAATTCTGAATATCTATGCTCCAAATGCAAGGGCAGCCACTTTCATTAAAGAAATGTTAGTAAAGCTCAAAACACACATTGCATCTCACACAATAATAGTGGGAGGCATCAACACCCTACTCTCATCGGACAGATCCTGGAAACAGAAACTAAACAGAGACACAGTCAAACTAACAGAGGCTATGAAACAAATGGACTTAACAGATATCTACAGAATATTTCATCCTAAAACAAAAGGATATAACTTTTTCTCAGCACCTCATGGCACCTTCTCCAAAATTGACCACATAATTGGCCACAAAACAGGTCTCAATAGATTCAAAAATATTGAAATTGTCCCATGCATTCTATCTGATCACCATGGACTAAGGCTGTTCTTCAATAACAACATGAGTAGCAGAACACCATCATTCACGTGGAAACTGAACAACATTCTACTCAATGATACCTTGGTCAAGGAAGAAATAAAGAAAGAAATTAAAGACTTCCTAGAGTTTAATGAAAATGAAGCCACAACATACCGAAACTTATGGGACACAGTGAAAGCATTCCTGAGAGGTAAACTCATAGCTCTGAGTTCCTACAAGGAAAAAAAAAATGGAGAGAGCATACAATAGTAGCTTGGCAGCACATCTGCAAGCATTAAAACAAATGGAAGCAAATTCACCTAAGAGGAGTAGACAGCAGGCAATATTCAAACTCAGGGGTGAAATCAACCATGTGGAAACAAAAAGAACTATCCAAAGAATCAATCAAAGCAGGAGGTGGTTCTTTGAAAAAGTCAACAA